>OZ005649.1:49840174-50440174 GCA_963930645.1 Salticus scenicus
TTTCTGAAGTCATTTTCGGCTTTCATGGGGTGTAAAACGTGAAGATATCGCAAAATTTTTTGATTCCGACAAATTTACAGACAAAACTCTGATTTTATTAATATAGATGTAGGAAATAAATTTCTGTGATAAAAATAATATTAAAATTAAATAAATAAATAAATAATATAACTTAATTCAAATTTTGGTTATCACATAAAACTATGACGATTAAATTTTCAGGAGCAAATATGGCAAAGTTTCTAATTTCTTTTTGGAGGATTGTTAATACCTGCCTTTTTTATTCACAACACTTCTTTTTATAGTGTGATGGTTCTTTATTCTTATTCAATCGCATTCACACATTTTAGGTGCCAACTTGTACTGTTTTCTTACACCAGTATTCTTTGCAAAAAATTCTATCGTAATTTATCACACAGAACAGCTAAAAAAACTGATAGCAATAAAACGTACAAGTTGCCAGTCATGCATATTGGAGAAAATTACAAAAAGAGTGGTGTGGGGAAAAAAACGGATATTAACATTTGTCCGGAATAGTTCAGAAATTTTGACCTATCTCCAGATATTTACATTAATATAATATAATATTTAACATAAAGCATTTATTCGTTAACAAAATATCTTAAACAAAAGACTTACTCTATTTGACAAATTTTTACTGCATAATTATAATTGGTTTTAATAATTTATTTTACTAATTGATTGATTTTATTCTTATTATAATTGCTATTAATGTTTTGTTTTTGCGGATTATGGAGGCATTTCATCATCCGTTTTCTTGTATTCTATAATCACTGTTACAATTTCCTCACCTTTCACCCGAGTTGCCTTTTTTTTTTTTTTTTTTTTAACACTATGCCGTCCTGCGACACCACAGTGGTGTCGTACGTAAAGTATCGCTCCACCAGTGGGCGTTTCTTTTCCAATTTGTATGTTATACATTTCTTAAGAATATACCCAGTATTCGAATTTGTACAATCAATGTAGTATGGATACAGATACTTTGACTAAAAAGAGTATAATTATAATGTATAATCATTTGTATTGTAAATGTAAATACAGAACATATTGTTCTGAAATATTGTTAACTTGAGAGAATAACAGGCAGACCTTACTGTCAAAAAGACGAAATCATGCGGTCGCGAAAGTGTTAATTTATTTCGGATCATTGTTAGCTCCGCCTTTTTTATACAACTTATTTTAAGAGCAATTTTTTTCTTATTTTATATTGGTTATACTCGTATATTGGAGAAAAATATTCTATGAATAAAGTGGCGTGAATAAAAGGCGGTGCTAAAAATGCTCCGGAGTAAACTATGAAACATACCTGCTAACCATCTTATTAATAAGCTTAAAATTGTTAATGCACCCTTTTCCACACCACTTTATTTTTAGAGTAATTCTCAAAATGTTGTTATGATTAAATAAGAATAAAATTACTCTAAAAAGTGACTGGTGTGAAAAAAAAAGGTGGGTACTGAAGATTTTACGCTTCGTAATGAGATGGTTGGCATGTATTATGTAAGTTGGTCACTCTGCTTTCACACTTGTAAAATTTAATTCGGCTAATCCATCAAGAAAGCGATTATGCAGCGGCTATTTTTTTCCATGAGACATTTAATAACTCTATTTTATACATCCCTTTAAACTATCTTATATAGCGTGATACATGTAAAACTGAATTAAATGCTTTTAAACTTTAGGATATAAATGTTAAATTAAATACTACCCACTTTAAACAAAAAATGCTTTTCTTTCATGCATGTAGAGGTTTGCATCATTATTTTAAAAAATATTTCTTTTTTAAACTTGTACTACTTTGCGAATAAATATGAATTTATATTTAAATATCGTATAATAACACATCCTTTACATAAATTCAAAATGTAATATGTAAGAAGTTAGATTTGCACAAGCTGGTTAAATTTCATCTTATACCCGACACAACCAGGTTAATTTTGTTTTCACGTTTGTGACTTTAATTATATGGCTTTACATTACAGTTTTAATTACGCGATATTTCACTAAAGGAAGAAGGAGTTTTCATTACTATTATAAAATTTTAAATGTCTCGATACCCATTTAGAGAATCATTGAATTATTTGAAGAAGTACAAGCATTCAAATATTTAATATTGGGTTAAAAAAATGCAGTGGTGAATTATTTCAATCAAGTGATATATATATATATATATATATATATATATATATACTATTACAAAAATTAACATAAGACTATTATTTTTTTTTCTTTCATAGTAAACAACTCCATATGTATTATAATATATATATATATATATATATATATATATATATATATATATATTAAAATTCAGGACATCATGTAATGCAAATATTTTTATTCAATATATATTTTAACACTTTGCTGACCCTAACGCTCAAAAACACTCTAAACAGTGTTGCTAAATTTAGGTACTATTTTATTCAACAACCATCAATAATTTTGAAGAATGATATTTGACATACATAAGGGACGAATAACCGTCGGATTGGTTTGGCAACCGTTACAGTTAAAACTTAGTGTTGGGTATTGAATAAAAAAGTCCCTAAATTTGTCAACACTGACCAGAGTGAAAGTAAATAGGACTGGCAAAGGGCAGTCACCAAAAATCAAAGTAAGCAAAAATCACCAAAAGTCGATTTTTGAAATAGCTTGGGAAAAAAAAAAGAGTAATATTTGTCATTTTTTTTTCAGTAAAAAGACTTGCTTGTACTATGTAGTTTTTACTAGTGGATATGCTGATCAGGAGCCTCAACGTCCTATTTTTATCACACATTATTCAACAGATCATTTTTATTTATTCCACATTTAAAATAATGGTATGTATACATATATGTATTATTATTATTATTATTATCTCGCTACATAGTCATATAAGTTTTTGAAGGGCCTACCGCCCCCCTCAACCCCTAGTTGTATCTGTCTGGCTATATATATATCTTTCTATGTGTATATATATATATATTTCCTTGTCACTCATAGCCTTGTGTTAATTCCTTGTAACTCATAAGTGCTTGTACAAAATTTGATGCGAAATCATTAAATAGCGCATCTGAATTTTTCTACGGACCATAATGGTGCGAACGTCTTTTGTATGTCCCAAAATACTAGCTGCAATAATTATATACACTGAAAAAGTATGCATCTAACTCATTGTATCTCATTAATATTTGAACCAAATTTGACATCCTTTGGATGATAACGGAATGTAATCGAAATTCTTCTGCGTGGTTAGTAAATAAGTTATTTAATGTATATATACTTTTTTTTTCAAGAAAAACTTATTTTTAAGAATCTTAATAATGTACATTAAACCTATAAAGTTGATTATGTAACTATTTTTTTTTAAGTCATTAATATTTAAACATAATTTAACACCTTTTGAATGATTACAGAATGTCATCGGAATTCTTTTGTATGGTCCTAGAAATAAATTATTTAGTCTATACATACAGAGCCTGAATAAGGGGGAAGCACACATTATCTCCGCTCTCACCGGAATATTTTTACAATTATTTTTTACTCCATGCCATAGAAATTCCACGCTTTGACGAGGAAATATTTTTTATAAAAAATGAACGGTGTAAAACAATCCAATTTACTCACCGTTATTAGACACCAGAATTCTTTTAAAATAATTTTTAATGAGAATTTTCTGTTTATTATAGGAGGAAAGTATTTGTTAAAAAATAACGGTGTAAGTATAAATAATGTGTGCTTCCCCCTTAATCAGGCTCTGTATACATATCTTTTGTCTAGAGAAAGCATGCGTTTAAGAATTCTTGTGTATGGTCCTGTAAATAAATTATTTAGTCTATACATATATTTTGTCTAGAGAAAACATGCGTTTAAACATCTTAGTAATGTATGCTAATTCCAGTATGTTGAACACAACACAGCATAACGAAATTTGACATAGTATGGATGATTATGTGACATTGTCGGAAGACTTTTACAAGGTCCTGTACATGTGCATCAATTATTGTCTAAGCACACATTTTATTCCGAAAGCATGATTTAAAGCATCTCAATAATGTATGTTTATTTCATTTTGTTAAATGCAGTGTAACCGTGCTAATAGGTGTTTAAACGAAAATCTGCCCTTAGAACGAAATGATAAGAAAAACGTTGGTGTGCCCCTGTACACGAAGATTGAACATTGCGCACAGAAAAAAATATCCAGCTAAACATGTGTATCAATTTTCAAGTCAAACGGGGTATTTTTGCAGGCTCTGTTTCATTACATACAAATTCTGTCCATAAGCCGTAATGATAAGAAAAACTTTGATGTGCCCCTGTACACTAACTACAAATAGTATACACACCCAGAATTATACAGCTAATTCTGTGTCGCTCATGGACATGTGTACCGAATTACAAGTCAGTAACTCGATGTTTTCGGCCGATATCACGAGACATATATACATACAAACAGACAAACAGACAAAAGCATTTTGTATCCCCACTCTCAACGTAGAGGCCTCTACTGATGTTTCAGCAATAATATTAAATCAAATGGAATATATTTGAGCAATTAACAAATAAATAAATAAATAATACAAACGATTCGTAATCACCGTTTTCCTCTATCAAGGAAATCTTGGAATTATCTGGAGATTTTATTTTTAATTTTACTTACAGTATCTAAACTTCATATGCATTTTTGTAAGAATAATATATACGAGGGTTAGAGTAAATCAAATATGAACCGGAGTTTTCGTTTTTAAATTTATTGGTACAATATACAAACCTGAAAGTTACATATTATTTTTGGCTCAATTTCTTGATTTTGCTAGGCATTTTTCCCGCTTTTCCTGTCACTTGCATATTAAAGCTTCAACAGTAGTATTGACGTCGGAACACTAGTGTTTCTTTCAGTAGCCCAAATATGTGAATGTCATACAGGAATAGGATAGGACTGTAGCGAGTGTGTTCCAGTGTTCTCCAGTGATTTTCCTCCAATTTTTCGGTTGGATGAGTGGTGTGTAGGAAGCAGTGGCGAAGCGTCCATGGAGGCGATGGAAGCAGCGCTTCCCCTATTTAAGATTTTTAAAAATCAATCAAGCAACATCGCCTCGTCGAAAGACTGAATTGATTCTTGCTCTGCTTTTGGAGGCGCTTCGCTTCGGTGCTTCCATAGTTTTCTGAACCACGCCTCGCCCCTGGTAAGAACGGACCGCACACCCGGCGTTTTGGGGCTAATGCGATGGGAGGTTTTCCCGCGTTTCCTGTCAGTTGCATACTAAAACTTCAACAGCAGTATTAACGTCGAAATACTAGTGCTTCTTTCAGTTGCCCAAATATATGAAAGTCATACAGGAATAGGATAGGACTGTAGCAAGTGTGCTCCAGTGTTCTCCAATAATTTTCCTTCAATTTTTCGGTTGGATGAGTGGTGTTCAGGAAAGGACACTTTTGTGTAGCAGAAGCAGGTTTCTCGTCAGAAATCTGGCCGGATTTTCCGAAACGTATATCCTTTTATCTCATCCGATATAGAGAAGTAGTAGGCAGTGAACTGTATCTTGTTCATAGAAAAGTGGTTGTTCAAAATTCCTTTAAAATTCCGAACACCGTCTTTTGGCCCTTTCCAGCAAAGAATCGAGTTTTTGCCTCTCATTCAAATATGACTGTATTATACTGGTTTTATCTTCAGGCTAGCTTTCCAAAACTGTTTTTCGACTTGTTTCACGCCCTTACGTTATGAGAAATTTGATAATAATGCGCTGAGAAACATGAGGGGGAATCCTCTTGAACACTCATTGTGATACCATCTGAAACCAGGAAAGAAAATTAAGTTATTGCGGTGTAGGCAGTCAAGCGGCATCACGACTTACCGCGATCAGCAACTTGCATTCCTTCTCGACGCATTAGTGGCCATATAAAAGAAATTCTGTTTCATATTTGATTCACTCTCGTATTCAAAAAAGAGAAAAATATTTATTTTATAAAATTGATAATATTTTTTTACTTTAAAAAATAATAGTAATATTTATAAAAATATAATATTTATATAAATATTATTTTATATAAATATATATAATATTTATGACTGAAAAATAATATTTATAACTGAATTTTATGAAACTTGATAACATGCAAGAGGTGTGGTGTGGTGTGGTGTGTGGTTGAGGGTAAAGCAAATCCACTATACGAGGTTTTTAAGCCTGGATGAAATGCCCTTCATAGGGGGAGATCTTTTTAAGGATTCCTGTTTCTATTCGGAAAATAATAATAATGTAAAATTGTGATCGATGATGACGAAGAAAGTTAATTTTATTCCAACCCAGCAACCCCCGTTAGCTCCAAGAGCAGAATTTCTTCGCAACTGATGGGGTTCTGCAAGAAAGATATTACATGAAAATATGGTATAAATATTTAATAAGATACAATGATGCATGGAAAACAGTTTTAACTTCGCATGCGGGGCAATTTAAATTTTTAATATCCAAGTACATCGTACAATTTTTTAAAATTAAACCTTCTAAATACCGTAAATTCGCTAAGCTGTCTGAAATTTCGTGAGCAAGATTTATTGAGTTTCTGATAGAGCTAATAATAAACTATTTACAATATGTTGTTTATATAAAAAACGAAGTTTGTAAGTAACATTTACTTCCTCTATCTAAATAGTACACGTAATATGTTTTTTGAGTTCAAATTTGCTTTTTTCATTTTTTTAAATGTAATTTCACATACATTTTTGTTATTTATTGTTTATGATTTGAATATTAAAGTAATTTGGAAAGGATTATTTATTATCAATTTAATTCCAAAGAAAAATTAAAATGAGGCTTATTATCACCGATAACTTTTTAAACATTTTAAAAATTAATCTGGGATTTTAATGAAACATTTGTATATTATATTATCTATTTTGGTAAGCGAGCTTAAAAAAATTGTTTCCTGTGAATGCTTACATATCCAATGTTTAGTGTTTACAATTCAAACTTCAATATGGTCTTTATATATTGCGGAATTTTCTCTACGTTTCTTCAAACATGATTGAAAATTCTCCTTGTTTTAATGAAAAAGTAATGTATTTTTAAAAGAAACATTAATAAATGCACAGAATGTCAATATTTTAATTTATTCCGGAGTATTTTTAGCCCCGCCTTTATGCCATACCACTTATTTTTTTAAAGTAAATTTTTCTTAATTTATCAAAGTTATATATTACAGAAAAATTTTCTATAAATAAAGTGGTGCGAATTAGAGACGGGGCTAAAAATACTCCCGAATAAATTAAAATGTTCGCATCTATAATAAATGCTAATACATTTGCACTTCTGACGAAAATGTATGCTAACAATGCAAGCAAATAAAATTATTTATAACTGTTACACATAACGTCTAGTTTTTACGATACCGTTTATATATATAATATATATAACAGAATGGACAACAAAAAGCAAATTATGGCGTAAAAGAAATTTCCCGTTTTCATAAAACAACCAGGATGTTTTTTTTTTTTTTTTTTTTTTTTTCTCAGGTGCATTTTTAATTTATATAAGTTCCCTTGCAAAATATTCACTACCATAAACTATTTCAAGGTTTATGAAACATATTTCGATATAGATCAGGAAAATTGACATTTATACATGATATTCATCACAAACAGGGGATTTATTTCTGGAGAAAACATGACACTTTCTTATCATCCAAATATATATATAATATTTTGGTTTCGTCAAAACTTTCAATTTCTGTTTTTTGATAGATTTGAAAATACTTGAAAAGTAGTGAAATCGAATTGAAAAAGTTTTATAAATGTCTGTGGGAAGAAGAAAAAAACTGTGTGTTTTTGTTAGTGTATGTGAACGAAAATTATTTGATACTGTATATAGCTCAATAACTAGAAAAAGAATTTCCTTAAACTTCTTATTTAGTAGAACTTTTTACATGAAATAGAATAGCTATACCGCACACAAAGTTACCAACGTTTTAAATCATCCTGTAATGTTATTGTGCATGCCCTTTTATTTACACCAGTTTCATTGTACAGTGATTTTCTCCAATATATAATTATTGCCCATAGCGTAGCGCTAGTGCTACGTAAAATCCACTCAATCCATTATGTTAAGGTTAAATAAAAAGAAAACTATTGTTTTCAAAAGTTTTGGCATAAAAAAAAGCAGATTCTAACGACGTTACGGAATAAAAAAAAAAAAAATCGGTGACACTAATTGTGATTTTTACGAATATTGCATACACATTTAATATACAGGGTGAAAAAGGTCATGGCCACACGGCTCTTGTGGGTGTGTCATGGCATGTGGAGTAAGAATTAAATAGGAACTGTGGGGTCAGAAATGAGATCGTGACAATGCAATTGCAACCTGATCATCACTCAAAGGAAAGATAACAAACGGTGTAAGAAGACTTTTATTTTACAAGAAAAGCAATCGAAGTACAAAATACAAATGAAAAATGTTACAGCTTATAAAAAGTACTCAAAATATGCCCTATTAGCCATGATGCAAGCTTTACATCGCCACTTGTGTTTTTTGCGTGCCTATAAGTTGGTCATTAATTATCGCCCACTAGCGGGTTACAATCGTATTTACGACTCCCAGTTCTTTTGAAATTTTTACTCTTCATGACCGGACATACCTACATATGCTGTTTGGGCATAGCCCTTTGAACCACTCTATATGTGATCATTGTTGTTCAAAACTAATTTTGTTTCGTTTTCTCGCATGTCATTAAAAAATGGCGTTGTGTTTTTTGTTTCAAAATTACATCTGGCATTTACTATATATTGAAAAACTCGATTTTCTATTTAAATGTTTTAGTATGACGCTAACAAAGTTGTGTAATGAGCACAATGAGACACTTTACAATATTTTTTAACGTAGTAACGCTTATATTCTTCAAATTATATTGATTAAAATTTTCAGTAGATTTTCTACTATATCATAACTATAATCTTTCAGGGTTCGTACGGACTCTCCTGTTTTCTTTGAGTCTTTCACTTCGGTCCTCCAACATTAAACATATTTTTAAATTTATAGGTTGTTATATGACAAAAGTTGTTGTTCAGAATGTGTGAGTAACTCAGGAAACGAAAGAGGGGGACCGTACAAATCTTGTCTCTAAATACATTTTTATTTTCTAAAGAGGTTCCATTTATATCGCTAAATAAATAATAAACAGCCAATTCTACGAATCCTTCTACTGACATATTTTCACTAGTACTTTGGCAGTATCGTTAGGAAATCTTGAAATGTACTACAAGATTAAAAACTTTTATGTAATTTTTTAAAATCAAGAAAAACTACTCAACTATATTTTCGAAAACTTCTCTTAAACTTTCCCATGCTACTTAAATGAAAGCTAATAAAATTTTCGAAAATATAGTTGAGTAGTTTTTTTTTTTTATTTTAAAAATTCATAAAATAAGGAAATCAAGGAGTATTTTATACTGCCATACGCTCAGATTGATTTATGAAAGCTTTATATACAGCCAGCCAGTTAAAAAAAAAAAAAAAAAAAAAAAGTCATTCTCGATTAATTTTGTTGCAAATTATTGTATAAATATAAGGCTGGTGCTGATTATTTGGTAATAACATCTAGTTATCAATGTAATAGTTAAAGTTTACTTGAGGGGGTCTTCCCCATACTAAAACTAACATCAATGACATTTATTCGAATGATAACGCCCATTTTTGACTTCATATTCAATTTCCAAGATCAAGATCAGGTGTCGTATTCTCCGCTTTTTTTTCAGGACACTCTCAAAGATGAAAAATTTCTGTTTTTTTTTTTTTTTTTTTTTTTTTTTTTTTTCCACCATTAATTTTATGCAGAAATACTCCTGGATATATTTATAGTACTATGCTATGATTATGCGGGGTACAGATTATTGCATTAAATTAGTGGTAGAAATAATCTTTTTTTTTTCCTAAGAGTGTACTGAAAAAAGGGCGGAGAGTACGACCCCTGCAAGATAGTTCGAAAAAAAGAACAGTTTATGTGCATTTTATTTATTCTTGGTAGATTTCAAAGCGAAAATACATTAAGGGTCATTTATAAATTTAGATAAATTGTAATTTCGCATAGAAATTTATATATTCTTTCTGAAAGTAATCGGGAAAAAAAAGCATGAAAACTTTGAACATAAAATAAATTAAAGTGATGCTAATAAAGAAATTGTAACTCTGTTTAAACTTACATGAAAAACTAATAATTGCGGGTCAGCAACGTGTAATATAATTACCTGAGTCTTTAAAACTGATGAAACATATCACTATGTTTTCGTAGTAAGTGTAAATGTTACGCCGACACTGTTCAGCTTTAATCGGATATAAATAATAATGTGCCTTTCCTTTCGATAATACATTTTTCACACTGAAGAAATTTCCATATTCTTGCCAAGCATTATTCGTCTTAGCTATAGGAAAATTTTAATACGAATTTTTATTTTATTTAATCAATTAAAACGGTTGCAGAAATATGTATACATATATATATATAAATTCTATTAAAACTTTTGGTAGCCAAAATGCATAAAAATTAACAACTATAACTTTCAAACACCAAATACCCTATTTTTGATTCAATAGAAAAATTATCATTCATTCATTCTGTTAAATATACTGCCATTATTTTAAGAAAAATCCAATACAAGAAGGCCTCGTTGTTTCTTCTACATAAGGTGCAGAAACCATGAGATATGATTTTCTTTTTGTCGTCTATAAATAAAGATTTTTTTTTTTTTTAAGTTTTTTTACTTTCTTTTAATGAAAAGAAATAGTTTAATCTTGCTTCAAGCGATGAAATTTAAACAGCTTCAGGTGTTCGAACTCTTAAAATACAAAAATATGAATTAAAGCAAATGAAAAAAAAAAGCGTAAAAAAGCTGAAAAAATTTTAATAATAATAATAATAATTAAAAAAACAGAGTTAACTTATTGTTGTTGGACATTTATTAAAAACAGAATTAACATATTGCTGTTGGATATTTATATGAAAAGGAAAAAAGTAGGATCCGTCGTAACGAGTTTCTTTGAAAGGCTACATTTAATTGAGGAGTACGAACCCAATAATATTCTAATACAAAAAGGTGGATAACAATATTCAAACAAAAAGTTTGTGTTAAAAAACTGGTAACAGTCATTTAATATTTAAGAAAAAAAAAAGAGTTAACGCATACCTGCCAACATTCTGATTAATGTTCTGTAATAGTGTTGGTTCCCGCGTCTTTATTCACACAAGTTTCCTTTTAGAGTATTTTTCTTCTTATTTAACCCTTTGCCGGTCCTATTTAATTTCACTCCTCTGGTCACTGTTTCTAAATTTAGTGACTTTTTAAATTCAATATTTACGACTAAATTTTAACTGTAAGTCAAGTCAACGATGTGCTTCGGAGTACCTGCATTTGGTCGCAACCAATGCTTACCTCCAACGAAAAATGTGAAAAACATAAAAATAATTTTCCAACTGTAATAATTAACTGTAAGGATTGCCTAATCACATTGAAGGTTATTCGTCCGTTATCCATATGAACTATCAATCCTAAAAATTATTGGCGGAAGTTGAATAAAAAGGTCCCTTAATTTGTCAACACTGTTTAGAGGGCGTTAGAGCCGTCAAAAGGGTTAAACGTAATTAGATATAGAGAAAATTATCTTTAAAATAAATTGGTGTCTAAAAAGAGGCAGTTTTAACAATACATACGGTATATTAATTAGAATGGTGGCAGATATGGCTAACGTATTCCAATTTTGAAGAGTAAACCCCGCTTTTACATGTTTCTCGATACAAATGTCAACAGGTGATTGTCTTCTAACGCCAATAAGAAATTAAATATCTTATAGGTATGAGCTGTAAATGTGAAAACCATGTTTCTGATAATGCGTTTTCTATCCGTGCAAAAATTAATATAGGTTTAACCGAATTTATTAATAATTTTGAAATAGGAATTTATTAATAATTTTGTATTTAAAAATATGATTCTTAATCCAAATTGTGCATGGAATGTGTTTGGGCATTTCATTCTAACACATTAAAAAAAGATATTTGAATTTTTTTTGGTTAGATATGAATAAAAGTCTGTCACATTCGTTTAACATTAGCATCTTCAGATTTTGGTAGCTCATAACCATGTGAAAATTTGAAAGAAATATAATTTATGAACTATGCCGTTTTTAGCAATTGTTTGATCCAAATAATAATAATAATAAAAAAAGTCAGAAATGGGTGTTGCCATTAAAAAAAAAGAAGTTAGTGCTTGCCAGCCTAACCCGGAAGATTGTTAGCCCCGCTTCTTTCCGCCTATTTTTTCCCACCAGTCTTTTTTTAGAGTAATTTTCTTCTTATTTAATCGTAAATATATTTGAAGAGAACTACTCTAAAAATTAAGTGGTGTACAAAACGGGACAGGAACTAACAATCATCCGCACGGGTTAGCTTGACATGTATGGCTATAAAAGCATAATTTCTTTTATTTATTATTAAAATTCGTACGCAAAAAAAGTAGTAAAAGTTAGTACAAATGATATATCAAACTGATTAAATGAAGCTGTCTAACACAATGATCTTGTAGAAACAATTTTAGAAATACTCTTGTAAGTTCATTTTTTTTTTTTTTTTTACCGGTATAATAAATGAAAATAGAAGCTGTAGTTTCTGAACCTTTTACATATTTTCCACCATTCGTTTAGGTTCTCTTTAAAAATTTGTGATTCATGTAAATAAAATTCTCATAAGCTCTTCGCGAATCTTTAAAAGTGGAATTATTATTGTATTACTAAACTTACTAATGTAAAGATATATAACTCAAGCAAAGCAGGGTTACCAGATAAATACAACAATTTAATTCGTACATCACAACTTTTATATCAAAATAGTTGCTTAAAGCAGAAAATTTATAAATTATATTCAATAATACATCAACCATGAAATTTCATTTAGAAAGACTGGAGTGTAAGGCATATTTTTCTTTTTCTTTTTCTTTTTATATATATACATGTTTACCAACTATGTAAAAAATACCAGAGCTGGGAATCGAACCCGGGTACTCTGCTTAACGCGCGGATGATCTGCCACTGAGCTACCCTGGCTGATAAAGAAAATTTATATTTAAACCAATAGGCAGATGTTTTACAAGGAAAAAAAAAGCCGGTGATACTAAAAAAAAAATTGCAGTATTTTTCTGGCAACGCTGAATCAAAGGTTCTAGCTAGCCTATAAATTTGCTATCATTATTTGCAAATTGTAGAATTTTTAGAATTTATATAGTGGTTTCCTTCGATTGACTACGATGAAAATAACTATTCGAAAATAGTGGTAGTTAAAATATAAACTAGCCGAGATCTTTATGCTTGTAACGAAACACATCAAACGAACTGAATCGCTGTAATTTTATTATAACTTCGATCACGTGTAATCTACATATTTTAATTAAAAAATCAAATTAATTTTAAAAACAGAGAAAAAATGACAAGATCAGGATTTAATCCTGGGTACTCTAGAACGACGAATTAAATTATTCACTGTCATATATCAATATAGGAGTTAAAAATGAAATAAATTTCATTTCCAAGATTGTATCCAAAGGTTAGACTCTGGAGCAGCTTTTACACTAAAATTTTTCTTCAAGGATCATTTATAAATAATTTCTGCTGTTGAATAAATTGAAAATTATTGTTCTTAAACACTGGTGTGAAAGATGCGCTCTAGCAAAAATTATTTCATCATATATACGATTAATTCAGTTCAAATGTCACTCTGATAGCTTAATTGGTGGAAAATTAAAGATCAATTAAAAAAAAAATAATAAAAAGTTTAATAAAAGGCTATGCCAAAGGTCAGAAGTTTTATCCTGGTCTGAACATTTTTCCCTCTCGTAAAAATTGTCTTTTCTATCAGAAACGTATGTGGACATCAGTAGTCAGTATTTTAAAAACTATCATCCATTTTAAGAAAAAATACTACATTTTGAAGTTATAATTTATATATATTTCCCTGGATATCATATTTGCGCTTTCTTACTTTTTTTTTTCTACCACTATTTCCGTACTTAAATATTATATTTTTGCAGTATTTTTTTGTAACTAAATGGTTTAGAGATTACCGTCGAATATAGTGGCTAAAGCCAAAATCTCATACCTGATTTTTATCAAATAGTATTTGTAATAAGGAATAAGGTAAACAGATCTGATCTCAATTGAAACACTATCTTAAAATTAATATATATATATATATAATTAAAATTCATATATATATATATACTGGGTGTCCCATAAGTCTGTATACATTTGAAAAAATTATAAAAGTTGAAGGAATTGGTAGGTTTCACAAACGTTAAACTCGTGAAAATCGCATGTTTTTACTATTAACCTAGTTTATTTTCTATTTTGCCTCCTACTTACGCATACATGAAGTTTTAACTGCGATGCTGACTTGGTGGATAAAGCATAATTTTTGAAGACGTTTTCCCACAGCTAAGAATCGCCTCCTGAAGCTACAGTTAGTGGTATTGTAACTCGTTTGAAAACTGTAATTTGTGGTGATGGTCGACATACAGAATAGGATTTGTATATCTGTAAATATTTGTATATGAATAAATATAGGGGTTTTTTTTCCCCTTACGGATATGTTTGATTTTCTCACGTATATTGCAATCTATTGGCGAAAATGTTAACTAATATTTTAACTAATATTTTTACTTTACAATATATATATATACACCTCGAGACAAAAAGATAGGTACAAAGGATTTTTTCTTTGATTTTTCATAAAATAACATTATCTAAATTGTGCTTATCATTTATTATTATCATAAAATAATGCTATTCCCCGGAAAAAAATTTTGTTTTATGACTAATTTAGAAAAGTTTTAAGAATAAAATATTTCTAATTTAAGATTACACTCCGCGACAAAAAGAGAGGAACAAAGGTTTTTTTTTTTTTTTTTTTTTAATTTTTCATAAAATAACATTATCTAAATTGTGCTGATCATTTATTATCATAACAAAATATTATCATATCAAAAACATATTAAATGTTTGAATCATATTCAAAATATTCATATACAAAATAATCATATTAAAAAGTTAAAAAAAAAATAAATAAAAGAAAAAAACTTTGTTCCTATCTTTTTGTCGCGGTGTGTAGTCTTAAATTAGAAAAAATTTAGTCTTAAAATTTTTCTAAATTAGTCTTAAAACAAAAATTAGTCCGGGAATTGTGTTATTTTATGATAATAATAAATGATAAGAACAATTTAGATAATGTTATTTTATGAAAAATCAAAGAAAAAACCCTTTTTACCTATCTTTTTGTCGTGGGGTGTATATACACTTTATGACAATAATTTTTTCACAAACTGCATTCAATTTTACCAATTCTTTTGTTTTTTATGATTTTTTAAAATGTCTACAGAGTTACGGGATATATGTATTAATAATTATTTAAAAAAATGTGACTATATATGATTAAACAGATTTAGACAGAAAATGTATGCATTTTGTTACTATATAAAATTAAAAAAATTCATTTATAGCTGCAGGTTATATATATATATTTGTTGATACAATAAAACTTGAGCTATTATATTATTTTAATTAAGCGTATTTAGCAACGTAAATGTAACTAAATGTAGTTAAACCGTGACTGTTCTCCATATAAACAGGGATTCCACCGATCGTAATGTTTTACGAGTATCATTAAATTGTGACAATGCAATTAAATTAGTAAGATGTATATTTAAATTAAATGGTAATTATTTCAACGCCCGCTGTTTAGCGGAACATATGCAATCAATTACGCTCTTATATACTAAATTCTGCATTTATATATGTGAAAAGTTTAAATTTGGACAGATAAATATTTACATTCTTCGAGGTTTCTCACGAAAGTGCAATCAATCTGTGTGACCATGCAATAAGATTAATTTTTTTTTTTTTTATTATAAATAAATAAAATTTAAATTACTATATAACGTGTAAAATTAATTCAAAATAATTTTAATAGAATTACTTTCAAGATTTATTATTATTGAGATAAGCATAGATAGAATAAATCATAAGCTATATAAGTAATTTGCACTTCTTTTAATATATTACTGGTCGGCCTTCACCCGTCTAGGTTTCAATATTTCCAAATAAGCCTATTTTCAAGTTTGGTACTAGTAAATTTTCCCAACAAGCCAAAAATAGTCAACAAAAATAAAAATAATTGAAAGATTATATGAAATTTAACTGTGTTTTTTATTAAAATATCGGAATTTGAAAGATGAAACTTAATTTAAATTAATTTATTTATTGAAAATAAACTTCAGCGTTTATTAATTAAAAACGTTGCTAATTTATTTGTCGACGGGATAATAATTCCTAAACACCACAATTATATTCCTTTTTATCAAAAATTTACACGATTATATATGTACTTTTTATAAAAACATCTTTTTTTTTTTTTTTTTTTAAGATAAAAAATCTGCTTAAATCTTCGTAACACAAATGATATCTTTATTTTTTTTCTTTTCTTTTCATTTTTTTTTTCCTTTTCCTTTCTCTTTTCTTTTCTTTTCTTTTCTTTTGTTGTTGTAACTATCTTCTTTTTATTTTATTTATTTAAAATAGCTGATAAATTTTTATTTATTTATTTCCAGTACATAATTGGAGTTTTGACGTCATTTTTTCTGTTTAAAGAAAAAATAAATAAATAAATAAATAATAATAATAATAATAATAATATTCTGTTGAAATCTTGGATGATATTTTGTTTTCTTTATTTAAATATATTATTCAAGGAGCAATGACATCAGTTTCGAGCGTTAGTTTCGAGAAACGTAAGCCATTATCATAAAAATAAATAAATAAATAAATAAAAATTAAATTAAATTACATTAAAATTAAATGATCTTCGACGCCTAGTGGTTGAAATTTCCAAATAAACCTACTTTGAAATTTGCCCTTTCACACAGTGGTTAAATGTCGTACACAACAAACTAATACACAACATATAATGAAAAAAAAAAACAATATTTAAAATGCAACCGTGGATTTATTTTTATTATTATCAAAATAATGGAATTCAAGGCAGGAAATGTGATTTAAGTTAATTTTTTTGTTAAAATATAAGCGCAAATTCATAATAATCGTCGCTAATTTATTTGTCGAACGGATGATATTTATTCATTCTCTCTCTCTCTCTCTCTCTCTCTCTCTCTCTCTACTTGAATCCGATCCCGATAAATGTATAGTAGCTTGTTTTCGGTTTGAATTTATTAGCATTTATACAATTTTAAATATTATTATTATTAATTTCTTTAATTATTTATTATAATCATTTTAATTTTTTTTTTTTTTTTTTTTCGTTTTTCTCTAATTTCGCTAAATGTTTTAACCATTATTATTATTATTAATATTACTGCAGCAAAGAAAGAAACCCATCAAATCGCCAGTCGCTATTCTTTATGTGCATGGAACTGAATCTACCCTTCTAAATTACCATTTAGATTTATTTTAATTTTTTCGAATTACTTTTTTTTTCAACTATATTGTTGACATATTTTCTTTTATTATTATTATTAGAACATCATTTTTTTTTCATTCAATTCAAAACAAGGGTAAAAGTTTGTTATTATTATTATTATTATTTGAATACATTTTCGTAGTGATGACTTTATTTTCCAGCATTATCTCCGGGAAGCATGGGTTTTCATTATTAAAAAGATAATAAAAGCCAATAACCTTTAGATTAAGCCTTAATATTAAAAACAGAAAAGTTTACTGGAATTAAAAAAAAATAAAAAATAATGTTACTTTTATATTCAATTTTTATAGTAACATTTTGTGTATAAGGGCATCCTGTCCCCACCCTGAGCAAAAGTAACCCTCCCCCTCTCCTCCCCCCCCCCACCACCACCACTGAGGATTCGAAATTCTAAATGTATGTTTTAAAAAAAAGGAGAAGAAGAAGAAAAAAGAAAAGAAAACTCGTGAATACATTTGATACGATAGATTAAACACATTTATGGGATAATCTGAAACAAAATTACCAATTTTTCTCATTAAAAAGAAAAAAATTTATTTTATAATATGTTCTTTGTATAGCATAAAATCGATTTTCTATCGATTATTAAGTTTGTTCTTCTCCGCGATAAAAAATCGTCTGCATTCATTAATATATATATATATATATATATATATATATAAACAAAATAATCAAAACCAGATGAAAATTTAAACCCAAAACACATGAGGGCCTTCATCAGGGGAGCTCCCCCATGTAGGGAAAGGTATATGAAAAGTTTCTGACGAAACGCTGGTATTAACCAAAAAACACGTTTCTAGCCCCCATCTTCTCACAGATGGAAGCATGACCATACAGCAAACGAATTTCAATTAATACATAGCATAAAAAGCAATTAAATTCAGAAATAAAGCACAAAATATATTACATCAAATATAAAATACAAGAAATATAATGCATCAAATATAAATGATAAGGCCCTCATCAAGGCAATAATAAATGATGAAGGCCCTCATGTGTTTTGGGATTAAATTTTCATCTGGTTTTGATTATTTTGTTTATTTATTATGGTTTTATATTTCCTTTTGCTGCTTTTGCGCATTGGTTTATAAAAACTTTGTTCTAGTTCTATTTATTTAATAATTCAGGTTTTACTCCCTCCTATATTTAAATTTTATCTTATATATATATATATATATATATATATATATATATATATTTAAATTATAAATAATAATTTTAATAAAATTATGTACTGCACAAATTTGGGAAAATACAGAAAACTCCTTCGTGGTTGTCACAACATACTCTTCCTCTAAATTATGAACAAGTAGAAATAACTCAAATAATCATTAAATACTTATTTCTCAAGGTCGATGAAATAGAAAAGAACTATTTGACTGTAACTATGTAGTGTAACATCTCTATATAATGCAAATTTAAAATTTCGAGTTTGAACTACCTGTTACTATTTCTTCTTAATATATGCTGATAATAATTACACACACAGAGACACACATAAATACACAGACACATACATAGACCACCCGCTAAAAACCTGTTTTTGAGATATAGGGTATCCCAAAACGCATACAAACATAACAAAAACTCAATATAGAAAATTTGTCCCTAAAACAAAACTTTCTTTAACATATATATGGGTAAGAGAAAATAAATAATTATATTGATGATAATAATAATAATAATAATAATAGCTCTTCTTTGAGAAGGGAAATTTACCCATTCAATTTAAGAGAGTGTGAAATTGACACCATAATTGCACAAATAGTGCACTTTTTTTTTTCTTTTTCTTTTTAATATATCGTTTTAGAACATATGAATGGCCCCTTTTCCATGTGACATCTTCCGAGAACATTTATTATGTGATTCAATAAAGAATCATAAATTCCTAGAAATGCAATCTGAATCTTCAGTTCCAAGATAAAAGGTCGCAAAAAAGCATGACAAACGTAAACGAGGATGAAATAGAAACCAAGCAATTCTGCGATGTTCCCAACATGATAAGAAAATTGAATTTACAGATTTGTTGGCTCGTTGTTGCAGGATATATGAAATATATTGGGATAAACTGCTATAAAAAAGAAATTCACATACATTTACGCAGGTGGAATTCGAAGCTAAAATCCTTTTGCAGACGCTTAAAAATATTTGTTTTCTCTCAGGAACTGACAGTGAAAAATTCAGTCGATAAAAATCTTCGAGCATAATTTATTTTGAATTCAGAATACTTAGTAAAATATTAATTTACGGAAAACAATATTATCTAAACTATCTCCGATATCAATTTCGTGACTTAATATTAGTGTAAGTAACAATTAATGCATAACATAAAAAATCTGATGTGGACACCACAGGACTTTCTTATACACCCATTGAAATATACAATAGTATTGAAATTTTTATGTGTGGTAACAAGTTAGTAAATAAACAACCGGGTTCTAGTCCGTGAATATTCCGGAAAACAAGCCAAGAAAGCTATCATTCCAACCACAAAAATAACGATAACAGGAACATGATTATATACGCCGAAGAGAATAAATATCGCTAGTTCAGGAATAGTATTCCACAGCTTATTACATAATATCTCATTAGTAAATGAATAACTTAAAGTCCATGTTACTTCAATGTAGATGGCCGCCTTTTGTACTCTTTGGTGAAAATTAGTGGCCAAAAACCAAACATTATGCCAAAAAATTAACTTCGTTAAAATTATGAAAAGACTAAAAGATTCTGGCAAACCTGTACTACTATTTTTCGTCAAAGTTGGTTGTTAATCTCGTCAATTCGTCAAGTTTATCGCCAACCCAAATTTTGACCTTGGCTTCAAATTCGATAAACAGCGATCAAATTTAGTAAAGAATTGTAGTTCAGATTTACCAATTTTTGAAAGCTTTAACCTCAATAAGAACAGAGTTTTGGAATTTCCTGGAAGGATCCATTAGTTTCTAGTGCTGACGTAACTTCCTCGAAAGTTTTATGAATCATGAGCAATACTATACAAAGAGAAGTACCATTATTGATGACAGTGGACAAGAACTTGTCTAATTTTTACGCATTACTTTCTTCACATTATTACAGTAAAAGTGGAAACTAATGGCAGATTTTCTCACCTCCACGAAGGTGGTCATTAGCGGCAGACTTTGCGACTTGGCACCCAAATTTGCCGAAAAGTGGTAATTTAGGATTTCCAAAGTTTAGGATCTCTAACTTCAATAGGAGCAGAGTTCCGGAATTTTCAAGAATGATTCATTTTTTTCTAGAGCAGAGCTACTTCGAAAATAGATAACCAATGACAAGGCATTCAATGAACTCAAATTGTATTCAGACTTCAAACTAAACGGTTGATTATGATCCGTAATTAGCGAAATTATGCTGTGTGGTGTGCTTAATCTTATTTACTTGATTTTTGTGGTACGAATGACTGTTTTATTGGATGATTTTAAAAAATATATATTCGTTTATTACTGATTTTTATGGTACAAAGAACAGTTAAATTCAATATTTTTGTTCAATATGAATATAATTTTCGTAATTACAAGTATCTCTAAAACAAAGAAGTCACAAAAAATCCAAAAAAAGAAGGCGCTAAATTAAACGTTGCGAAAAACTTATATACAAATATTTGCAATGTTCTACATCCAATCGTTTTTGAGTTATACAAGGTATACTCACACATACGTACATACAGACGTCTCGATAAATCTTCTAAAATCGTAGCTATTTCTAAAGATGTTGATGTGTGTTGGTGTTTGGGAATAAGGAATATTGACTGAACTAGGGCCCTAGGCCTGAGGGGGGGAGTGCCTTCCACGGAGGTCTTTCTGAGGGGTCCTAGCCCGATTTTACTCAAATTTCGGAGAAAATCACGGAAAACTCCGAACGGCTAGGCCGACGAGCGCGACTTGGGACTATTTCTAAAGGAGAAGGTCGTGTTACAGCGCCTAGATTACATAGTTTGGAAAGCGACCAGCAAATCAGTACCCTAAAGATTAAGCCTGTCACCAGAGGTCAGTATGATGGAGTTTATTGCATGAAAAACCCCTATTGGTTATTAATCATATAAGATCACGTGACTTATCAGACGAAACTGGGAAAAGCCAATCAACTCTTATGCAATGTTTACAATCTGAGCAAAAAATTTGATCACAGCGCTATCTGGGAGGCTTCATATTTTTAGCAGTATTCCAGGCGCTGTACTCGTGTCAAGACCAGAGTTGAAGATGTAAGGGAAAAGTGGGTGCAGTGGGACGATAGTTTTTTTCCCTATAATTCAAATACTTAAAATTTCAAAATTATGCCACAATTTAGTTAACCTGTATGGCAACACTATGAAAACTAGTCACAGTCACATTCCATCTTATAAGACAGGTGACACGCAAGCGCGCCCCATCATCGACTGACCCAGATACGAGGGGACAAGGAAATTGCAGCCATTTTTTGTTTCTAATAACTACTATTGCAAAAATCAGGCAAGCATTACTTTTTTGGATTTGAATTATAAATTATAATCCAATAAATAATATCATTGCATTAATTTAAACATTAGACTTTCTTAATTTCACGTATGTAATGTTCTTTACTCAATTAATAAATTTAATGCAACATTTTGACTTTTCATTTAAAAATGTTTCCTTTACCTTTAAAAAATGTAATACCTTTTACGTTAAAATATTGTATTTTCTTTCCAAAAGTAGTATTAAAAGATGAAAAATGTTCTCATTAGTTAGGTATTAAAGTTAAAGTAAAGAAAGTATTTTACATGCTGCGAGCATGTACGTGGCAGGCCTTGAGGAAAGTGTTTACTATGAATATTTTCAGAGGCAAAACGTCAAAATTTATTTTTCTTTTTAGAAAGATTGTGAAGAGAGATAAAATGCATTAAATAAAGGGAGTATAATTTTGACACTTTTTGTTTATGTATTGGTACAGATGATTATAACTGACAGATTGTAACTAATAAGTGGTGATTAAAGATTTTCATGCTCTTTCATATCTAAAAAATTATTTTAAGAAAAACATTCATAACGATATCTGTAAGAAATTATTTAGAAGCTTAATTTTCATTTTTATTGGTTTATATATAATTGAGAATACTTGCCATTAACAGTATTCAGTTATTTAAGGAATAAGAACTTTGTACACACACACACACCATGAATTACAATGTTTTTAATAATTATAATCTTTCAATTGATCAAAATCATTTATTTTATTTTATTTAAATTTATTATTATTATTGTCATGCATTTGTCTACATATGAAGGTAAAACAAGAAAAAAAATATATTTATCTGACCTATGCGTAAGAACAACTAACTGTGTATAAAAATTTGACTATGATATCTGTTCGCTGATAAAATCTAGGATAATTAAAAACACTTACAGCAAACATGTCAAATTTTCCGATTTTTTTTTTTTTTTTTTTTTTTTTTTTTTTTTTTTTTAAGCAAACCTCGAATTGTGTTTCTCTTTTACCTTTGAAAATATTTTAGGCTAAAAAAAAACCTTTCTAATAAATTTATTGATTCTAAATTTTAACAATGCAAATGTTTGCAATGTATACTGATTAGTACAATTTATTATTATGCGTGTTTATTGCCGGTAAAATACTAGATGCAAAAAGTTTAACTAGGAAAAATCTTGTAAAAATTTCCTGAATGACGAATTAATTTTATTGAGAAATGCTATTTGATGGACAAAAAAAAAAAAAAAAAAAAAAAAAAAAACTATAACTCTTCTAATAAACTCAAATTTGAAGTCTTCGCAGCTAAAAGTATTATTTTTAATATAACACTTCACAAAATAAATATAGAAACACATAATTATTTATAAAGCCTATTTTAGATGTATCACACGCAATAATACTAGAAACACTTTTTTATATATTTTACCAACATACTGCATACTCTTCTCAGCCTCGAAAAGTCTGAGAACGAAAACTAAAAGTCATTAACTTTCTTCACTTATTATGGACAATTATAGACTATGTAACTAATACTGAAATAGAATTCATAACTACATATACATATAAACTGATGTGACCTTTTTTTGTTTTAAAGAGAATATGTATAGGCGGCTTAATTTAAACTCAAAATATCTATATAATTATCTATATAATATTTTAATATAAATAATATAAATATTATAAATATCTATATAATATCTTAAATATTTAAGACAAATCCAATCCTTCTCTATCCATTTAATGCAAATTTAATGATGCCTAAGACATGCTTTTTCGTGTATGGGTGTTTATTAAGAGATAAATAATCCATATATTCTCCAAAATAACCATTTATCATAAGCGCATTAGGCCAGATATAAGATAAACAGGAGAACATTTATGACATACAAGCTCGGAGATCTGCAGCTTCATTTATTCAAAGAAAATGTTGAAAAAAAAAAAAAAAAATGAGAAAATGATGAATGACATTTGGGTCTAGGTTACGAGATAAGTATTAATTTCTTCCTGTCTTTTTATTTTTCAATAATAAAATTTTTGATTTTTTTCCTCAATTTTTTAGATTTCACTACTAAAAAAAAAAAAAAAAAAAAAACCCTATGATATTAGATAAAAAAAAATAAGATTTCTTTTTTGTTGTTCTTGTTAATACGTATAAAACTTTTAGTTATGAAGATTAAAAAATTAAATATTAAAAAAGAGATTGTTATACGACAATCAAAAGATTTTGGATAATCATAAAAATATTTTTATTAAACAAAATATTTTTATTGATATAATTTTTTACTGCTATTTGTATACGTATATATATAGATAGATAGATAGATAGGTTCTGTTTTTCATACAATGCAGAGAAA
This sequence comes from Salticus scenicus, assembly GCA_963930645.1. Lineage (NCBI taxonomy): Eukaryota > Metazoa > Arthropoda > Arachnida > Araneae > Salticidae > Salticus > Salticus scenicus. The sequence goes on from OZ005649.1 coordinate 49,864,513, forward strand.
GTATTGTTCTATCTTCCAGTATTCGAAATTCAGTTTTTGCTTTCACGTTTTGAGGTCTCCTGATTCCGATGCTTTTAGCCGTTGTTCTGCATGTGTGTGTCTGTGTGTGCATCTGTTAGCAGCATAATTCAAAAATAAATATTAATAGGGAAATTCAAACTCGGCGTTTTAAATGTGTATCATACAGTAACGTTACTTGCAATGTTTTAATAGCGGACATATATTTCGTGTATAGAAACATTAAAAAAAATTTAAAGTCATTACGTCTGTGGGCAAACTTTCTTGTTGGTATATTGTAACATCTTTAGACTGTGGTAAACAAAATGGTATAAAGATGTATTACTTATAAGCACATAATTGTTTTTCAGCGGGCAAGGCGATTCCGCAGGCAGTGGAAAAACGATTCAAGGTTTAGCCGATTTCAAAAGATTTTTTTCCCCGGTTTATAAAATAATAATAATAATAATGATTCAATTATAAGTTTTCATAATAATTCATGTGTAATTTCCATATAAGTTCTATGTCGAGGTAAAAATCGTAACAATAATAACCTTAATTTTTTTCTTGCTACAAACAAGCTACAAAAATTCCAATCTAAAAACTTGTAATGAACTAAAATTTAACAATTAATTTCTCATTGTAATGATATTATTCTACTAATACATAACCAATGTTACACAACTATATAACTAATTGATCTGATTGTAGACTTCCAATTTACACGTTCCTTTTTTTTTACATATATATATATATATATATTTACACGTGAATGATAAAATGTATATAAAATTTTATCAGTATGCATAATTTTTTTTAAGTTATAATGATACCAATTTTATCAAATGAATCAACAAATTTCATTTTTGATATTTTTCTTATTCACTTAGAACTAAATATATTTCATTTTAGGAGTGAAAAAATTAAAGCACAAACTTTTTTTGGCATCAGATTATTTTTCTTTAAAGTTACTATAGAGTTATTACTTTTATATTTAAATTGATTTTAAAAAACGCTAATCGAAAATTCGGATTCGAGTTTCATCAGGATATATATGCAAATTTCTATAGTTCCAGAGTCAGCCGTCTGTTAACAAAGCGTCCGACGCACTCACACATACGCACGCACAAAGACACACACAGATATCTAATTTTATTATATGTAGAAATAACTGAAATAATTGATCTTAATAAAAAAAAATCAATGAAAAAATTACAATGGACAGTTATTATATACATGTTAGTTTAACCTTAATGTCATAAATAACGTTATAAAACTTTTTATGACTTTGATTTAAAGTGTTTGAAAAACGTATATTCTTTTAGTAACTGACTGAAATGTAAATAAGTGTGTTCGTAAAATGTTATTTATGATATTCATGAGCTTATTCACATTTAACATAAAACATTTTACTAAAAATCTTACATTAGTCTCTTGTATAAGCTAATACTAATACAAATGATAATAATAATCTATCTGCAACATTTTTTAGACAATATAAACACTGAGCACAATTTTTATAAACATTACATCCTTATCGATGCACTTTAATTCCTGCACCTACTGATAAAAAAAAACATTATATATGTACACTCTATTTGCATAATGTTTACCGCTAGTTATTAACGGTAAAAAAGCTTTTTTTTTTTTTTTTTTTTTTTTTGCATTTACGAAAATGCATTATAAACACATTGGCTGGATGATTATGATATAAAAAATATTATTCATAGGGAGTAAGCTGGTGAAAAAAAAAGGGAGATTTTGCGAAAGTTGCACCGACATGAAAGTTTATGAGGCGTGTGTAATCGCTTGCATCATTTGTGAGACATGAGGCATAAAATATTAAATATGAAAAATTGAACTTCGTGTCACTTTGGATAGATATATTATATGGTTATTTTTTATACATTTAAAAAATATATATTTATACGTAGGTGAATATTCAAATGAAATCTTTTAATATTTTTCAAATAAAATTCAAAACAAAATTCCGTATTTAACCAGGAAAATGGTTTTAATTTAACTGGAACCAATATTTTTAGAAATTTGGTTTGCTATATATTGCATTGCCAAATTTCATTATTATGATTATTATTATTATTATTATTATGTGAAACGTTCAACTGTTATTTTTAAGAATGAAAAAAAAAAAAATGTGTTATAAATATGTAAGTGAGCATATATTTTTGTAAGTATAAGACTTCTGAAACTAATTTAGGAACATATAATTTTAATAAATGTATGGATTTTTAGAATTTGTAACATTTAGAGATATGTTAATCCTTAAATAAATAACGCTTATATACAGTGTGCGCCAAAAATTCCTGGCACATTTTAGAACTTTAATATAAAATCAAATATTTGACGTGTGCGAAAATTCAGTTTGTACTGGAATGCTTCTCCGTTAAATGATTTTGTTTAACCCGTTAGTAATCGCTAGTTGGTCGATTTGCCGCCCATCCTTCAGTATTGCCAGATTTTTTTATTCAATAGCCACCAAAAATTTTTAGAAGTAGCATTTGATATACATAAAACGCGAATAAAATCGAAGGAACGTCGATCACATTACTTCTTAAAATTATTGGTGAGAGTTAAATAAAAAGTACGCAATCTGTAATAGGTGGCGCTGTCTATAGCGACTACTAACGGGTTAAGCAAATAAAAATTTTAATTCTAAATTTTTCTCATAGATGGCGATGTACAGTCAGCCAAAAAAAAAAACACACACACACCCCCCCCCCCCCCAACCTAATTTCGCCGTAAATTATTGTAGAAACATGCGACTGGTACCGATCAGTTTGTAATAACGTCTAGTTTATAATGTTATAGTTAGATTTTACTTAGGGGATCGTCTACATATTAAAACTGACATCAACTTCATTTTTTTCAATTGTAACCCCCCTTTTTTATAATTTATTTGAATTTTTTGGATCAAATCAACACGGAAAATGGCATAATTTATATATTTCGCTCAATTTTTCATAGAGTTATAAGCTGTCAAAGTTTGGGGATGCTAATGTTAAATGAATGTGACAAACATTAAATCATATCTTCCGAAATAATTATGATATTTAAATTCTGTTTTTTTTATTCGTTAGAATGAAGTGACCCAAACATATTCCATGCAAATTTTTGCTAAAAAAACATTTTTTGAATTATGAAAATTATTAATAAATTCATATTTGAAAAAATTATGAATTATGACCTATGTTAATTTTTGCACGAATAGAACGGGCATCATCAAAAACATGGGTTTCCAAATTTACAGCTCGTTCCTAACATTATTTTTTGAGTTACAGTGATATTTCACTTTTTATTCCTGTTAGGGGGCCGTCACTTGTTACAATCTGTATCCTCTATAAGTAAATGTTTGTATATAATTTGACGGAAAACTATTTTAATTTACCTTTATGTTATTTTTATTGTTTCCTAAGCAATATTTCGATGTTTATTATACAAATTGGCATATTTTTGTAAAGTTATCACAATGTAAGCGAGGGATTGTGAAAGAATTTCAAAAGAAAAGAAACCCCGCCTCTGATTCGCTAAAACACTATTTTTAAAAAAAGACTAATTTGCATATTCCTATTTGACTCTGTATGTGACGCTGGTATGCATAAATCACAATGGTATTTACTACATCGATTATTGAAGACAAAACTTAAATGATTTAATTACAAATATGCAAAATTATTTTGTTTTATATTATAAAGTTTTAGAAAATTTGTGAAAAGGCGTGGCTTACGGTACAAGAGAGGAATATATCCGATCCTAATATGTTAAGTCTTTCTTCATAAGTATTAAATATCTTTTTCTAGTTTTTTCGCTGCTAAAATTCTATTTTAACCCTGTTACACTTTTCTTCGCATTTCAATATTCAAGAGTACGTACACCTCTAGTTAAATATCATGTTTTAGAAAACACGGTACAGCGAAACTGATTGCATGAAACAGCAATTATGCATTCGACAATCGTTTTATTATTATTATTATGAATATTTAATAATTTTAAAAAGATTTTTTACCATGAATTTTCTGTTTAAATTTTGTTGTGACATATTTGCATTTGGTTACTGTACCGTTTATAAGCTTTGTGTTATTTAAAATTTATCCCATAATGTAACATAATAAAATATCAAATTTCTATTAAAACTTCTTTAATACAGAATCAAATAGTAAAAAATTGCTTTTTTTTTTTTTTTTTTTTTTTTTTTTTAAGTTTATAAGATCTATTACTGGAACATAGCTCAATAGTATTTACTTTTAATTTCCTAATCACGAAATCAAAGTCACAGTTATTATGGAATAAAAATTTAAAAAAAAAGGAAAAGTCTTATTGCTTTCAAATATATAGATATTGATCACACAGAATCCTGAAATTTCATTTAAAAGACTAAATTTAAATCATTTAAAAGACTAAATTTAAAGCCATTTAATCGTCTAAATTTAAAAATTCAAAATAAAATAAATTAATCTAAATGCTTTTAAAGTTGAAACGGGAAGATTTCAAAATATATGAAAATTGGCATTTGTGTTTTGAACATTTTGGTGCGGCAGATATTAAAAACAATATTTTAATGATGAGCTGAACCTGAGCGTAAGAGAGGGTGGATCCAGCTACTTAGCACAAGTGATATCACCTGACTAAAACCAGAATAAACAACATTTTAATTTATTCCGGGGTATTTTTAGCCCACTGTTATTCTTATTTTTTTCCCCTCAAATTTCAACACTAGGTACAGTACGCTTACGTCCTATTTACATTAAGCTTTGATATGGAAGCTATGTTGCTGTTTTTCGATGCTGCGAAATTTACAAAATATATTTGTGTTAATATACTATACAGATAGAAAAATAATTAAATAATATCAACAAAACTTCTTTAATAAATATGTTTATATACATTACCGTATGAAATGTTTATATATGAATATTGTATTTATTTTTAATGAGACATATAAACACAAAATACTAAAAAAAAAAGACGAAAATGTGTTATAATTTTTTATAAATCAAGCGAAATATATAAGCATACTTGCCAACCGAACCCGTAACATTGTTAGTTCCCGCCCCTTTGTGTACACAATTTAATTTTTAGAGTAATTAACTTCAAATACATTTACGATTAACTCACTGAGCGCCACGCGAATTCTTATGGAAATCCCATTCAGGCCACACGCACTGCTTAGAAGCGTGTTATGTTTATCGAGTTTCGATAAACCCCATTAGGCCTTAACGATATTATCATAATTTTTTCTTATGCTAAGTTTTTAAATTTAAATTCAAATCTATTTAACTTTGAAAATAATATTCATTAAGTTTAAGTTGCCTTTGGCTTCAACTTTAAACCTAAAGTAGTGATTATTTACTAGATTTTAAATAATAACGACATAAAAACAAATGTAATTATTTCCTTAATCATAAAAAAAGATGTTTAAGTTTTCCAATTATAATTTTCCTTGTAACTTAAAGAAAGATAAGGTGATCGTATAGAATTAAACAAAAACAAACAATAAAGATAAATTCGCGTTGTGTTCTAAAAAAAAATATTTTCTAAAATTTAACCAAGGAAACTTTTACTTTCATTTTACTTATTAAAATCTAATTCGCAAGAAACCCTTAGATCAAAAAATGGGTAAAACACTACCCGCAGACAAGAGTAAATAAAGAAATTAAACTATTTTCTTTGGTGTACCTAACCTTACATGGTTATACAGCATAAGGCAAACAAATACTAGGTAGATTTTACATAGAACAATTTTTATTAACTGGGATTAAGAATTACAAAGTTACAAATTCCGTGCTCTAAACATCACTTTTTTTTTTCTTAAACAAAACCACTAACAATTTCCATAATAAAGACATAAACGGGAAATACCTTGTGGAAAATAATTATGCACAGGATTACTAATCTATCGTACACAATACAACTCCAGCCATTAATTTTTTCCTTTCTAAGAACAAAAATGGACTTATACAATTAAATAAACGTACTAACTACAAAAGGAAAGGTGAGAGGCATAACTTACATAATTTGGGTTCAATAAGCTGCATCAGTTGAATCATAAGTGGAGGAGATCCCCGTTTTCCAGAAGATAATGGAATCCAAGCACAGCGGCCACGAAAAATTCGCCTCCGTCATACAGCTGGCTGTTTTTTTTTTCTGGTTCTATATCAGCATACCGGCCAGTCTCCGCTTCCATTCACTCCAGACCCAATTCAGCTACAAATCAGCGAGTTGATTTCCCCACGACACTAGCAGACATCTAGTGAATACGCACATCTCTACTCATTCTCTTTCTCCCACCACTAGACATCGAGCGGAAGAAAAACTAGCCTCCAGAGATCTTACATCAGCTTCTACTTAGCACAAGGAAGCGAACCAAACCTGCCTCCAATCTCTTCTCCCTAAAACAGCGATCTTACGACCTCACTCAGCCAAAGACCAGCGAGTCTCAATCAGATCAAGCACTGACTACTTCCCAAACGAGAAGATTAGTTCTCCTCTTTTTTTTTCTTTTTCTCTCTTTCTTTTTGGAAAAACTAAAAATGTCCACTTTTTATCCAAACCGGGAGGGGAAAGCAGTCGCCCCGCCTTCCTCTCCCCATGATACGTCAGCAAACCCACTACGCCGAATGAATGCGTAGAAAAACCACGAGGTACAGCTCGTGACTCCTCCCCTGTGATTTTCATATGGTAATTCTTCAGCTCACGTCACAGAACGGGGTGAAAAGGGGAACCCCCAGCTTATCAGCTGTTTTCTTCAGCCATCTGTTTCGAGGTCACGTTTCACGCTTCACTTCGATAAAAAGGGAAAAAAAAGAGAAAGGGTTTTTGAATACTAGTTTTCACTATACCGATGCAATATGCATTCCAGATCGATGGCATTTACAGCTGTTTCCCAAAGCAGCTTAACAAAATGAATGCTTTGCTCGTGAAACTGGAACAAAGAATCTCATATTTTCAACATACTTTCTAGAATATATTTTGTTTACCCAAATTCCCCCATGGAATTTGTTATCTTGATCCCATACACAAAAGATGACTTCACACTAGGATTATCTATATACAAACTATTCTTAATTTCCTAAGCATTTTTACATATTTCTTAACATGTATTTACATTTTTTATTTAATCACCCCACCTGTTAAGCTATTTGTTTAATTGGAAAAGAAAATTTCTTGAAAAGGAGGAAAAATTTAATCCCAGCACGAAAGATTAATTATACCTGTTAAATTATTTATTTAATTGCGAAAGATAACTTCTTGAAAAAACGAAAAAGTTAATCACAGCACCAAAAGACTAAATATACGCTGTGATAACTACCCTCCCGTCACAGAGAAAAAATAAATAAATAAATAAATCAGACACATCCAGGAACCCCACATATTGTACCAGCGTCCGAGTATTCAGCAAGAAAAGTTTTTAAATGAGAGCTTTAAACTACTAGTTGTTTTTAAATGACATTTATTATATATTTATTTATTTATTTATTTTTTTTTTTTTTTAAATGAAATAATAGAAACCACACTTGCAACAAACCATCCTTGCAACAGCCAACAACCTGCAACTAGAACTCCCATTACCGCAGATCAAACATCGACCCGAGACATGCAGGGCCTGATTAAGGGGGAAGCTCGCTCATCACACATTATTTATACTTACACCGTTATTTTTTAACAAATACTTTCCTCCTATAATAAACAGAAAATTTTCATTAAAAATTATTTTAAAAGAATTCTGGTGTCTAATAACGGTGAGTAAATTGGATTGTTTTACACCGTTCATTTTTTATAAAAAATATTTCCTCGTCAAAGGGTGGAATTTCTATGACATGAAGTAAAAAATATTTGTAAAAATATTCCGGTATGAGCGAGCTTCCCCCTTAATCAGGCCCTGGAGACATGTAAACCCATGCTTGCCAACCATCTCATTATGAAGCGTAGTACTTTTAGTCACCGCCTTTTTTTGTACACCAGTAATTTTTTAGAGTAATTTCATTCTTATTTAATCGTAACACTATTTGGAGAGAATTGCTGTAAATATAAAGTGGTGTGGGAAAAGGGGCGTATTTTCAAGGGGCGTTAACAAGTCTACGCTTATTAATGAGATGGTTGGCAGTCCTGTAAACCTCTAATCACCAGTTCCTGCCGAGCCTGTGGAAAGCCGATCGCTCTTCCCACACACCCTACCATTACCAGGACAGTGTGAACACACAAGCTACACTATTGCCGTATAAAGATTGCCAACTTAAAAAAAAGGTTACTATTGAGATACTTAAAGACTCTACAGATCAATATTCACTGCATACACATCCGCCTGACATATAATTTACTGAAAACAGGAATACTCCTTTCACCTCAAAATATTAGATCAAAATAAAGGGGAGAACACTGGGTTGGCCTCTGTTGTTTTTGGAAAACCTCCACATAATGACCGAACTGTTACAGCTATTTACATGATACATCAAAAGCACAGCAAACCAAAAAAAATGAAATATTCCTTCAAAAAAAATTTACATGATTGAGCCTTTTTTCTAGAAATACACAATTGCTTTTAATAACATACTTTCAGCACTTATTTTTCAACACACAGTTTTGAGAAAAAAAATATAACTAAGGAAATATTACACAGGTCAACCAAAATTTAATATAATGTGATACACTATTGTTCATTACTGGACGCGGAAGTCTGACATTCCGTGTTGAAGTTTATATTTATTACAATAAAAATGTTCATATATATCTTGTAGCAGTTCCAAAATAATTGTCCAAAATACGTAATGTCATATCAGTTCAAAGTGTGTGGAATTATACATACAGTCTTATAACACAGTTTCTTGGAGTAAACACAGTCTTGAGCAGATGATATAGACAAGCACTAAATACACCACTTTACAAATTTTGACCAACCTTGCTTTCTGCTCATTATGCAAATAACACCATGCATGGTTACCCCAAAGTTGTGACCTGCCCCGAGATAATTTCTAACAATGCAAACACTTTGACTGGCACACGGTACTACTAAAGTCAAAGAACGCCATGACATAAAATTGTGCGCCCAGAAATACATTACACAAAATATATCACAATAGATTATTAAGTAAGTGCACATGCTGCCCCGATTGTACAATTTTTTTTTTGTAACATTGCTCGAGGACAGCCGAACCTTACACATATACAGGGCAAAGGAGAAAATATAAAAAAAAACTTTTGACCGCCTGCTCAACAGCTTCAGGGCCCAATATTTTCTTACCCCCCCATAACTTTTTTTTTTTTTTACCCTAATATTTCCCACTGAAAGCACCCTTTCGAAAGTATTAAGATTACTAGTTATACTACAAAAAAAAGAATGATATGCAAAAATATACTAACAAATATACAACTATTTACAAAAAAAAAAATTTATATTTACAAATTTCGCCTATTTCTAGGGCGAAGGTTATAAGAGTGAAATGCTATCGGTACTGTGTTATGAGCACCTACCCCCCCTTGTTGAAAACTACTCTCTTCTGCCTCACTCACTGTTGGTGACAAGGCCCTGTGACCACCGAGAGAAGAGAGACTAGCCTGGGACACCTGTGCGCCAACATGCACGCTAGAACTGCCATCCCTGTCCGTAACTGTGCCATAAACCTGGGTTGTGAAACTCTGCAGTTGGTTATCCAGGCTAACCCCCAACAAAGTGTCCTCAATTGCACTAGAGCGAAACACTAGCCGTTTCTTTCTTTTCTCCAACCTCTCCCGTCTACGCAACTCATACCGATCTACAAAAACCTCTTTCTCACCAGAGTTCTCCACAACAGCAGGAGTTACCCCACTATCCTGTTCAGTACTACCGTCTCTCACAAACTCAGGGAAGACTGGTTTATCAATCATTTTTGTAAGCCTATCCACGTGCACAATTTGGACATTTTTATTGTTGCGCACCTCTTGTATTTCAAAATTAACCTCATTCAGCTTGCGAATCACCCGGAAAGGACCCCTATTGACTTTATTGAATTTCTTACACAACCCCGGTTTTATGGTCGGCGTAAATAGCATGACCAGATTCCCCACTTTTATTTTTTTATTTACAGCAATTTTGCTACGCAACTTTTCCTGCTTGTCCGCAGCCTGCTCTAAGAACCTTTTTGTTTGTGAAAAGACCTGTTGCAATGAGGGAATTAATTGGTCGCAATAGGAGGGGCAATCATTATAGTTCCGAGGAACACTAGTCTCAAGCGCATTATACGGTAGTTTCATGTCCCTACCATGAGTCACAAAAAAGGGAGTCTCATTTATCGTTGAGTGCACACTGGAGCGGAGCGCCAACAATCCAAACTTTAACTTCTCGTCCCAGTCGTTATGGTTACTATTGACTAGATGTGCAAGGGCACTATTCATAGTGGCGTGGTTACGTTCTACTTTCGCATTTGAGCTAGGGTGGAAACTTGTGGTATGTATGTGCCTGATTCCTAATCTCTCATACACCTGCTCGATTGCTTCACTCATATAATTTTTTCCTCGGTCAGTAATTATTTTCTCAGGAGTCCCATGCCTACAAACAAATTCTGCCAATGCGTCAGCTATCGTATCCGATGTTATGTTGGGCACTGCAAAGGCTTCACACCACTTCGTAAAACTGTCAATGAAGACAATAATAAATTTATTCCCCTTTTCGGTAGTGGGATAGGGCCCACAAATATCCGAATGAATTGTCGAAAAAGGGTACTCAGGGATCTCCAACCTCTGGAGTTCAGCCAACCTCTTGGGTTTATGGGCCCTAAACTCCAGACAAGACTGGCAAGAGGCCACAAGTCTTTTGACATCCGCAAACATCCCCTGCCAATAGTAATTTTCCTTAACACGATGTAGAGTTTTAAAAAAACCTGCATGACACGCCACATTAGATTCATGCGTTAACCTAAAAATAGTGGGAACCAGAGCCTTTGGCACAACTATTTTTTCACCTGCCTCCTTTCTGGACTTTGGACTCACCCTTTTGCACATCAACACCTCATTTTTTACAAAAAAATTATACCCTTTAGGATTGATTGGTAATTCTTTACAAATTCTATTATTTACATATTTACAAAATTGATCATTGCTTTGAGCAAACTGGATATCTTTTAACAACTCGCACCTATCATCAACCTGAATCTCCTGAGTAGCCCTCTCGGACACAAAACAGTTTTCCACACCTTCATTATTGGTAATCTCCATAGAATGTTCAACAAACCTGGACAGAAAATCCGCCACAGAATTGCACTTCCCTTTGATGTATAGAGAAACAAAATCAAATTCGCTAAGGGCACACAACCAACGCGCAATCCTAGAGGTGGGGTCTTTGAGTTTTAAAGCGTGCGTAAGGGCAGCATGGTCAGTGTATATAGTGAATTTCCTATTAAAGACATAACATTTAAAGTACTGCACAGCCCAGACCAAAGCTAGTAACTCCCGCTCTGTCGCTGAATATCTCGATTCCACCTCCTTCAGTTTCCGACTAGCGAAAGCTACCGGGTACGGAAAATTTTCCTCATCTGGTTGGCATAAAACCGCTCCCAGAGCAACAGCTGAGCTGTCTGTGTAAATAATAAAATCTTTGGACATGTCTGGTAATTTTAAAGATGGGATTCTCATTAGTTCATGCTTTAAGTCCTGAAACTCATCCAGCCTTTTGTGACCACACGAATTTATTTTTTTCTTTTGTCAGATTAGTGAGTGTAATTGACCTTTTAGAGTAGTCACAAATGTGACGCCTGTAAAAACCCACTGACCCAAGAAAAGACCGAACTTGTTTCCTATTTGAAGGACGTTTGATTTTTTCTATGACTTCCACGTTCTTTTTGGCTGGAAAAATTTCCCCGTCGCTAATTTGGAAACCCAGAAAAGTAATCTCTGATTTAAAGAAATGGCATTTGGCCGGTTTTAGTTTTAGATTGTGTTGCCTTAACCTGTTGGAAACAATTTCTAGCTTTTGAAAGTGTGAATCAATGTCTTTTGATGACACGCAAATGTCATCAATGTAAATTAGGATATTAAGATCTGACAACCCACTCAACACAACGTTCATTAACCTTTGAAATGCAGCGGGGGATGACTTAAGTCCGAATGGACTTCTAGTCCACTGTAAAAGCTTGTCGTGTGTCACAATTGCTGTGAGATGTTGTTGATCGGGAGGAATTTTTTGTTGAAAGAAACCACTGGTGAGGTCCATGGTTGAAAAATACTTGGCCCCAGCCAGCGAGTCAATGGTTTCGGCTATGTTCGGGATTGGATAACTGTCATTAGCAATTTTTTTATTCAATTTTCTGAAATCACACGCCAGACGAAAAGACCCGTCTGCCTTTTTAACCAAAATCACTGGTGACGCGTACTGAGAATTTGACGGTACTAAAATTTTTGCTTCTAGTAGGGTGTTTATTTGTCTATCCAATTCATTCCGCAAATTGTATGGCACTCTGTATGGGGTACATCTAACTGGAGTTTTGTCGTCTAACTTAATGTTGTGGAGAACCGTGTCGCAGCCAGGGAGATCTAGAACTGAAGCCGCAAACACATCAGAGTTGTTTTTTAAAAAATTTTTTACTTTAACTTTTAAATCTAAATCTAAGTGGTCTAATTTGAAATTTGTGTCCCACTCCAGGTTAATGTTTTCTACCTCCCCAATCTCCTCCTCCTCAGCACAATTTACATATTCCTCAGACTGGTCACTAAAAATTTCCTCCATAAAACCGACCTGTGAATTTTTATTTACATGGACAGGAGCTTCATTCAAGTTTAAAATTTTGACCTTAAAGTTGTTAGGAGAATTTTGGCAGATGGTGTGGCTAATCACAGCAGATTCCCCAAGAAATTTATGTGGATATATTAAAACATTTTCCGTATTTACACAATTAAAATCTCTAATTTTTACATTAATGATAGTTTCAGAATTTGGGGGTAACACAAGTTTTTGTTTAGTATAAACTGGAATGGATTTTACACTTGAATCAATAAAATTTACACTTTCGCAGTTTTGTGAAAAAGTAGGACACTGAAAATTTTCCCCACTAAGCATTTTATCTTTACAATTTATTTGGATTTGAAATTTTAACAACCAAGGCACCCCTAAAATTAGTTGGAAATTTGGTGACATGCAACCCCTAGCAATATTGAAATTATCAGTAAAATACTTATTTCCCAATTTGAATTGCATTTCTACTTTATCCTGAATTGTTACATCCCCCCCCAAAAGAGTTTTTAAATTTACTTGACATGGCACTTTACACAAATTTACATTTCTTAAAATAACATCTGACACAATATTACAGCTCGAGCCTGAGTCAATTAGCCCAAGCCATTTCTCATTATTAAGTTCAATTTCTACGATTGGCAATTTGGAGCCTAAGGTTTTCCAGTTCCCGCCAGTGAATTCCACACTTTCATGATGTCTGTTATTTACATTAGGGTTACCAGCACCCTCCTCACACCTAACCTTCGGTATGGTAAGCGATTCACACTGTCGCACAGGGTCCCCTGCAGTCGCTCTCTCTGACGAGACCCTAACTAGTTTAAATTTTCCTCATCATTAGCTTGTTCATTTGCTCTGTGTTGGTGGCTATTCCTGTCATCTCGAGGTCGCCTGTCGAATCTATTTCTCGTATTTCGACATTCATTTTTGTAATGCCCCTTAATTCCACATGCATAGCAAACTACCTCTTTTTTTGGACGAGGTGGAGGTCTCCTTAAGTTTCTACTCTCCAGCGCCTGCACTTTTGAGCTTAGATTTGCAATTTGTTCAGTAAGGTCCGCGATTAAATTTGTGAGACCTGACACTTGGGAGTTTGATACTTCAGCATGATTGTTAGTACTTTGCGCAGCGCAAGCCATTTCTAGCTGACTGTGACTCTGCTGCGTGTTTTCGAAAAACGGTTGTGTCGCTTTAAAAGCACGTTCTTCTGCTAAAGCAATTTGTTCTAATTCTAACACTGACGTAGGGGAGCGAGCTATAACACCTCTTCTAATATTAGGATGGAGGTTCTTAACTAGCATAGCCAAAAGCCACTCCTCCTCCGTTTGAACCCACGCGCTCTCGGGAATTTTCTGTGCTTTTACTACTAATTTTACTTTTTGTTTAGCTTTTACAATAAAGTCCTGCACCGGCATATTTATATTCTGAGAAAAGTTCCAAAAATCACTAAAGACATGATGGAGATCTGGTTTTTCGGTGAACCTGTCTCTTAACAACTTTTCCAATTCTTTATAACTTTTAACATTATGGGCATAGTCCCTAAAAACCTGTTGAGCAGCGCCGGCCAGCCTTTGCTTAACTGCAAAAAAATAATCTTCTTCCTTCCATCCCGCATACTCGGCTAACTCCGTAATTTTGTGGAAAAAGTCAGTAACCGAAAAATTAGGATCCCTACCTGTAAACACTGGGATTAGTGAGAGGTTGTCAATTAAAAATTCCCTACGCCGACCTTTAGTAATTTCAGGATCCTGAGCAATGACCATATTTAGGGCCGATGTCGGGCCATTTGGCTGAGTAGCGTCCTTACTACTGCTATTTTCAACCCCTGTTTCCGGTTTTTCACCCATACTGACAATTAAATCAAAAGCAACACACAACAACAAAAAAAAATTCCTAACACTAGCGAATTTTTTTAGCACTAAACTGTCTAATAATGTTTTTAACCCCTTGACCGTCAAGGCCACAGCTAAACCTTCAGTTTCTTTTCAAATTTAAAAAAACACAATTCTTCCTAACCAACTCAATGTTCTAGCCAATACAAATACGGAGCAGAAAACAAGGTTATACAATATAGCAGCATAGAAAACCAAGTGAGAAGAAAAAAAAAAAATTACTTAAATTGAGTCATAAAATTTACATATAACAAACAGTAAACATGGGTACTAATTTTTATGTCTGTAACATATATCAAATTGATATTGTATTAAAGTCTTGTATTTAAATCATAACAATGTGTTAACACATATCACTTCAATATGTTATTAACCCCTAATGTATAAGCATGTATAAGCAATACAGTAATGATAAAGCATACCAAAATATAAGAAGGATTTTTTTTTTTTTTTTTTTGAGAGCAAAACTTAATTATTTACACTTTATAAGTTAACTATTTTTCCAAATTTTTGGCCTGTAAATCCAGCCATAAGTTGTCTTAAAAGCAACAAAATTTCAAAACCCATGAATTACCAGTCCTAAAACTTCCAAATTTTTGTCTTACACCGAAAAATAATTTTTAACCACAAAAAATCCTTCTTTGTTATGACTCAATTTTCTACTACACAAGTAACTTAAAATAATGTATATACGAATGTATAAATATGAATATCCACAGGAAAAATTTCCAGATGTAATATATCAGTTGCTTTTCACAAGAATACATAGGGTATCACTAAACAAAATAATTGCAATTTGTCGGATGCAAGAAGAATTCTGCAAATCCATTAATTTTATTATTAATATTTTTTTTTTAAATAGATTTAAAAAAAAAAATTTAATTTACCAATATTCCTAAACCACTACAGAAAAATTTCACTGATTACAGTTTCTCTAACAAGAAATTATTCTTTTGCACTTAATTATCACACCTATTGATTACTTTTTTTTTTTGACAAAATTCTTCTTAACAGCAGAATGTATCCTATACATTTTCATTTTACACACTACATGTAAGCAAATTTTTCCAATTAAAAAAAAATAAACAAGTAACTTTTCACCCTTAAATAGAATGTAAATCAGAACAAAAATTTCATGATCTCACCACAGGGCACAGAAGGAAATACACCATCACTCGTCACAACACCGGTCCATACATTTTTCCTCATCAATGTGGATCCACAAGACATGAGTTAGAAAAAGAGAAAAAAAAATATTCTGAGTAGACTTGAAAAAAAAGAATACAAAAGTACACACTAAAATAATTCGTTTAGTTAGGCATACCTCTTAAGACAAAGTGCGGTGCCAAAATTACACCGCTAGAGAAACAAATAATTACTCCTGACTACCAAATGGGCACGGCATCATTTATCATAATTTTTTCTTTTTGCTAAGTTTTTAAATTTAAATTCAAATCTATTTAACTTTGAAAATAATATTCATTAAGTTTAAGTTGCCTTTGGCTTCAACTTTAAACCTAAAGTAGTGATTATTTACTAGATTTTAAATAATAACGACATAAAAACAAATGTAATTATTTCCTTAATCATAAAAAAAGATGTTTAAGTTTTCCAATTATAATTTTCCTTGTAACTTAAAGAAAGATAAGGTGATCGTATAGAATTAAACAAAAACAAACAATAAAGATAAATTCGCGTTGTGTTCTAAAAAAAAATATTTTCTAAAATTTAACCAAGGAAACTTTTACTTTCATTTTACTTATTAAAATCTAATTCGCAAGAAACCCTTAGATCAAAAAATGGGTAAAACACTACCCGCAGACAAGAGTAAATAAAGAAATTAAACTATTTTCTTTGGTGTACCTAACCTTACATGGTTATACAGCATAAGGCAAACAAATACTAGGTAGATTTTACATAGAACAATTTTTATTAACTAGGATTAAGAATTACAAAGTTACAAATTCCGTGCTCTAAACATCACTTTTTTTTTTTTCTTAAACAAAACCACTAACAATTTCCATAATAAAGACATAAACGGGAAATACCTTGTGGAAAATAATTATGCACAGGATTACTAATCTATCGTACACAATACAACTCCAGCCATTAATTTTTTCCTTTCTAAGAACAAAAATGGACTTATACAATTAAATAAACGTACTAACTACAAAAGGAAAGGTGAGAGGCATAACTTACATAATTTGGGTTCAATAAGCTGCATCAGTTGAATCATAAGTGGAGGAGATCCCCGTTTTCCAGAAGATAATGGAATCCAAGCACAGGGGCCACGAAAAAATTCGCCTCCGTCATACAGCTGGCTGTTTTTTTTTTCTGGTTCTATATCAGCATACCGGCCAGTCTCCGCTTCCATTCACTCCAGACCCAATTCAGCTACAAATCAGCGAGTTGATTTCCCCACGACACTAGCAGACATCTAGTGAATACGCACATCTCTACTCATTCTCTTTCTCCCACCACTAGACATCGAGCGGAAGAAAAACTAGCCTCCAGAGATCTTACATCAGCTTCTACTTAGCACAAGCAAGCGAACCAAACCTGCCTCCAATCTCTTCTCCCTAAAACAGCGATCTTACGACCTCACTCAGCCAAAGACCAGCGAGTCTCAATCAGATCAAGCACTGACTACTTCCCAAACGAGAAGATTAGTTCTCCTCTTTTTTTTTCTTTTTCTCTCTTTCTTTTTGGAAAAACTAAAAATGTCCACTTTTTATCCAAACCGGGAGGGGAAAGCAGTCGCCCCGCCTTCCTCTCCCCATGATACGTCAGCAAACCCACTACGCCGAATGAATGCGTAGAAAAACCACGAGGTACTGCTCGTGACTCCTCCCCTGTGATTTTCATATGGTAATTCTTCCGCTCACGTCACAGAACGGGGTGAAAAGGGGAACCCCCAGCTTATCAGCTGTTTCCTTCAGCCATCTGTTTCGAGGTCACGTTTCACGCTTCACTTCGATAAAAAGGGAAAAAAAAGAGAAAGGGTTTTTGAATACTAGTTTTCACTATACCGATGCAATATGTATTCCAGATCGATGGCATTTACAGCTGTTTCCCAAAGCAGCTTAACAAAATGAATGCTTTGCTCGTGAAACTGGAACAAAGAATCTCATATTTTCAACATACTTTCTAGAATATATTTTGTTTACCCAAATTCCCCCATGGAATTTGTTATCTTGATCCCATACACAAAAGATGACTTCACACTAGGATTATCTATATACAAACTATTCTTAATTTCCTAAGCATTTTTACATATTTCTTAACATGTATTTACATTTTTTATTTAATCACCCCACCTGTTAAGCTATTTGTTTAATTGGAAAAGAAAATTTCTTGAAAAGGAGGAAAAATTTAATCCCAGCACGAAAGATTAATTATACCTGTTAAATTATTTATTTAATTGCGAAAGATAACTTCTTGAAAAAACGAAAAAGTTAATCACAGCACCAAAAGACTAAATATACGCTGTGATAATATAATCTTATAAAAATCCTATAATTACAAAAAAAAAAAAAGGGGGGGGGGTATAAATTTTAAATAAATTGTCAGTAATTACTTAAAACTATGTAAATTCTGTAGTTTTATATCATATTTTACACTGCCAGCTGACTTGGCCTAAATGGAAAGATCAGTGTCAGCCACCGATGGCTGACATGGCGCTGAACCTGTTAAATAAAGAAAAAATATTCTACAAAGACTGATGTGAAAAAAATGTACCGAAAGGGGCGGGACCAGTAATCCTCCGGGTTAGGTTGACAAGAATGTATATGCATAGAGCAATGCTAGAAAATGTTCATTATTTTTCATGAACCGGATGAATGGTACTTTTTTTCTGAATAGTCTATGTATAAAATATAATGCTGCTTTAAATACCCTTTAAATGAAAAGTTTTATTACATAAAGTAATTTTCTGGCACTCTACAACTCCCAAATGACACACAATACGAAACCCCGCCCTTTTCCAGTGTTTAAAGGTTATTAACGTTTAATATTCTTTCTATTCGTTTTAATCTTTCCTCCTCCTCCTTATCTTCTTCTTTTTTCCTTTAAAAAAAAAAAAAAAAAAAAAAAACTGGAATCTGACACAATTTTGTTAAATTAGACTGATAATTATACAGAGAATTTTAACAGGAACAGAGAGGAGAGAACATTTTAAAAGTATGATTCGTAATAAAGTTCTATTTTTATGTATTTATTTTATTTGTGTTCATGCGATTAATTGTTTTCTTGTGTTTACGAGGAAATCTTATCATTTTCACATTGCTAATTTATAAAATATAGGTTTTTGTTCTCAATATAATGAGAAATAAATAAATAAATATATATTTGCGAGAATATCGAACATTTCTCTTAATATTAATTAAGTCAAGGCACATTTTTAAAATCCTCGATAATGAAATTATAAAATTCTGCATTCGAAAAGCTTCATGTATGTGTAAATCACAAAATATTAATATTTAAACGTGTGGCTAATCTGACGCAAAAAAATTAACTTTTATTTAATTTCTAAATATTTAAATTTTGAATACATAAATTAACATTACAATCTGTATTCTTATTATAAAAAGTTTATAAAATAAAGACTTAACTTGTAAATTGTATTAAGAGAAAAAAAATAAAAGAATGAAAACGAATAAATATATATCTATATATATATATATATATGTGTGTGTGTGTGTGTGTGTGTTAGGCAAATTTTATGCATATTTTGTAAAATCATAGAATTTAGGAAACTTAAATATTTGATATTTTTCCCATAATGCGTACATATCATATTCATTATGACATCTTAGATATTTTAATATCTATTCAAGCTATTTAATTTTCTTCGTATGAAGTGAACTATTTGATGTTTAATCAATAGAAACCAATAATAATCTTTTAATTCATAAACTAACTCAGATTTTTTTATTTTAAAATTAACATATCTGAATTTTTGGTCCGGTGTAAAACTTCATAAATAATGTGTACTGGGTGGTAGATCATGATTTATATGTTCTAAATGTATAGACGGGCCCCTAATACATTTTCACATGTAACTCTATTTAGAATTGATTTAAAGTATATAAATAGGTATGTTTTCCCAGAAATCTGAATATGAAGTCAAAAATAGGTGTTGCCATTGAAGAAAATGAAGTTAATGCCAGTTTTAATATGTAGACGACCCCCAGGCAAAATGTAACTGTACCGTTATAAACTAGACGTTATTACAAATCGATCGGTACCAGTCAAATGCTTCTACGATAATTTACGGCGAAATTAGGTAGGGGGTGGCGTTTTTTTTTTTTTTTTGGCTGGCTGTACCTTAAAAATAACAAAAATAAGCCTGAAAAACGCAAGGCTTACAATTAAAGAGCATATATTTTGTATAATTCACTACATTATTTCAATAGGTGCGACCTTTATAACTCAAAACTTATTTAAATGGCAGTCTAATTCAATCCAAGAAATGCTCTATAATTGCTTGGCTTGCGTTTTTATGCACTTACTTGCTGTTTTACAGCGCTATCTATGGACAAAGTTTTGAACGAAATTTTTTATTTGCTTATTTTTTTTTTTTTTTTTTTTTTTTTTTTTTTTCGTGAGAAGCATTCTACTACGAACTGCACTCTCGTATGTCAATTATTTGGTTTCATGTAAATGTTAAAATGCATCAGAAACTTTAGGCCCACCCTGTATTAGATAAAATATTTGATAATATTTTTACAACCACAACAATTTAATTTTAAATTTTTATATGCAACATTAACCCTTTCAAGGGCAAGCAAATTTTCTTCGTTTAAAATCAAGAGCCATCAGAAATCACTAACAATATTAAAAGACAAGAAATAAATGAAGTTATTCGTCTAACAAGGAAACATTTAAAAGGTGTCGTCTTCAAAAAATATTGAAAAAAATATATGTGATCTTACTCTTCCTAAAACACCAGAAAGTGAAAAAATTATCGGCTGAAATGAATTACAGCGACAACAAAAAAATTATCAAAATTAAGCATATTTGGCGATTTTACACTGTTAGGCGATTGATTTTGAGTACTTGGCGGAGAAACAAAACACGTTTCTGTTCATACACGGCAATCTCGGTGCTAGTGAACTGAAAGCCGAACAATGCTAAATCGCCAAATGTGATTAATTTTGATAATATTTTGTGGTCACTGTAATTCATTTCAGCCGATAACTTTTTCCTTTCCTGGTGTTTTATGAAGAGTAGAATCACATATATTTTTTTCAATATTTTTTTAAGACGACACATTTGAATGTTTCCTTCTAAGTTATAAAAGAAAAATTTTATAAAAAATTTCCGGGGACAGTTTTTGCATTTTTGAATTAAAATTTGCGGTTGCACTATGCATATGCAACCACCGCCCCTGAGAGGGTAAAATGAATAATTCTATTAACAATAGAAATCATACGATTACAAAAAACAAAATTTCTCAAGTTACTTCGTAAATAAAACATGTTATTTACGCCGTACAGTTTATATAACTAGTAACCAATGTGTTAGATAATTCACTTCGTTATATACTAAAAATTAACAGCTATTACCAGGATTATGAGTTACGGATTCTTACTACCATACAGAAATATTTATAATATTTTTGTATTTAATTATTTTTATGAGTAAATTAAGCAGAGACCATTGTTCAAAAATAGTGGTAACAAAAATGTTGGAACTGTCTTCTCCTTGATATTTAATACATAGGTTTGTAAAAATTTAATGAAAAATCATATGTAATCGTAGAAAAATATGATAATTTCTAGAGATATAGATGCACCAACAGGCGGTTGAAAAAAAAAATATATTATTGGTTCTACAATATTCAACGCGATTAATTTTTCATCTTCTTTTCTTTTCACTGAGAAAAAATTCTGCAACTGACATCTATAATCTAAATTGTGGCTCTAGTAAAAATAGTTCGATGTCATCCTTATAAATTCTAGTTCCTCTTGAAAGAGATTTCTAGAAACCTCTATTAGAATTCTAGAGCGTTTGCCTATATTATCGAGGTCAAACTTATTTAAAAAACTCTGCAAATAAATACGAATACAAGAGGCGGTATTTAGCAACTATAATCTTCGTTTATAACCCAATTCTAGAAATCAAGCGAGAATTTATCGCAATACAAAGAGATTTAGAATATTCAGAACATTGTTTCACTATCTAGAAATGTATAGACTAGAAATTCCCGATTATTTCCTCTATTCAGCTTATTGGTGTGCCTTATACGCATAGCTCGGAAATCTACATTTCTAATGTAGGGATTTAGAAACTGACCACTTATTCGTTCTAGATGAAAGCGGTATATATTTCTTCTCAGTGATACTTTTCTTTCTTTCTCTCTCTCTCTCTCTCTTTTTTTTTTTTTTTAATATGAATGCTAATTTAAAATTAATATTAAAAACATTAATGAAGAAAGAAAGAAAAAAAAACATGAACAACATTTAAAAGTTCTTTTACAAATAAATTATTATTTTCATTACTATTTAAACCATACATAAATTATAACTTAAAAAAAAAAAAAAAAAAAAAAAACATTTAAAATGTAATTTCATTTTTTAAAATCATTTAGAATTCTTTTTAAAATATTTTTCATATCATTAAATATTTTGATCAAAATAATGTTTTACCCACAATTCATTTTTACAATTTTTAGCTAACATTTTTATATTTATACAAAAGAAATTTTGAGATAAGCAACTATTACTATTACTTCCACCATTGTTTACAGAAAAAAAATAATAAAATAAAATAAAAATCTACACATATCAGCTGAAATTTAATTTATAAAAATAAATTACCTCTCAAAACAAACAGAAAGTTTTATATTTCAAAAAGAAATAGAAATTACGGCAAATTAAATGAGCTGAGTAATTGCATCTAGAAATTGAAAGTCAGAGGGTGGAAAATTTTTAGTATTTGCTTGATATTTCGAAAGTTAAAAATAAAACTGCTGACATTAGAGTTTTTCTAAAATGTCTTCTCAAGTATGTTTCTTGTGGAAGTGAAGTTACAGTTAAATATTTTTTTAAACATACCAAGAAAAATATTATTTCTCTTAGGTAATGTCAATTGTTAAAATGTTAAATATCATTTGACTTGAAAATTATTAACCTTTTGGTGGAAAAGGTTTTGTTCATAAACGATAATAAAAATTTTAAAAATGTCTAATAATAGACCATATTTTAAAGCGTGATTTGTACTAATTTTTTTTTTCTTTTAAAGTGAAAGAAAATTCTAAGTTTTAATAGTGCATAATATATATCGTTTTTCAAATTTCTTCATTTGTTTTAACATTTTTTCTCATTTAACAATATTAATATTTTCTATACAAATATAAGAAGAAAATTTTAATTTTTAGTAATGCGTAATATATCGTTTTTAAAGATTTTTAATTTTATTAACATTTATTCTTATTTAATATTATTACATTTTTTTTTTTTTTTTTTTTTTTTTTTTTTTTTTACTGGACTCGTGAATATTTTAAACTTCTGGTTTTCGATGAATGTGCATGTTTTGGAATGTCCTGAACATCGCTGGACAAGTTTTAGAGTCTGAATGTATATCTGTTTGTCTCTTTGTGTATGTGTTATTAAAATTTTGTGCACGCTGTAGCTTACAAATCAATGCATGAAATTTAAACAAACTTGATATTTAGTTATAATTCGCTGTTTAATTAATTTTGAAATTGATTTTTAATTATTAATTTTTTTTAATTAAAAATTTCTCACATTGTAGCACATAACTTCTTTAAATAACAAACCTTATATATTTCTCAAATTAAAACTGTATTACGTCCTGACTAGTCATAAATTAAATTCTCACAAAAGGTAAATAATGCGTGAAGTCTCTGCGAAATAGTTTACAAGTTATCCGTACCTCGAAGAATTTGGAAAAGTCAGATGCAAATATTTCTAACTATCCTTCCATTCAAATATTCGTTCATCGGTTAACTTCCGTATTTTCCTTCACTTCCCGATTCAGAGAAGAAACTTTATTTCCTTTAAATATCTTAGTGCCTCAGTAACTTCACGCTACGGATGAAATATTGCTTTTCCGAAAAATGGTAGCGGAAGGAAAGGAATAATCTGCGTCTCATAGAATACCTATTTGCACTATCTATTACAGAACATGAAAAATACAAGTGCATATAATTTAAGAGTTTTCTCGAAAATAGGAGAAAAGTTACCTTATGCGTTACTACTGTTATTTTGTTGAATTTGATTGAAGATAGAAAAATAATTTGCACAAATGTATAACTTACAAGTTCTTTAAAGATTTTATTATAAATATTGTGTCATTAAGAATAGTACAAACAATCTAGTTAGATAGAAATGAACTTCTACTTCAATAAAAACATTTTTTTCTGTATTGCTGTATTAAAAAATGATACAAAATTTTTGGCTTATTTAATTCTTTAATGCATCTTTTTTCACATTTCCAAAACTATATAACAGAGCTAAATCTCTCAATCCTATTAATCTTTGAAGTACAAATACGCAATTTCTCCCAACTGTTCAGCAGTACTTTTGAATATATTACATGATTTTGTAACAGAATGTCCCAATGTAACATTATGGGACTTTTGTAACGACTAACAGAAAATATAAACGACTGTAAATATAAACGACTGTATTTGTGTTTTAGCTAAATAATTTTGGTTTGAAAATAAGAAGAGTTGCATGTTATCATGTACAGGGTCATCCAAAAGTTACAAAAATAAATAAATAAATAAATACATTGTTAAAAAATATATTAACCATAGAATTATGCAGTTTTCACTGAAATGTGCAGAAAAGCATGGGATTTTTTATATAAGAAAAAAAAAATATTAGTTACACTTTTCATCACTAGATAGTGCTGTATTCGTAATATCCTCTCACATGTTAAACAAATCTGTTTTCGCACATGACGCCGTGTTATGAATACTGATTGATGTGACTTTGGCGAGTTGCATGCCATTTCAGATGTTAGCTAATATTTAAATTAAACATTTATTGCTTATTACTGCTGTAAACCATTCTAAAATGAATATTAGGATATTGTTAAGAGCAATTGTTAAGCACTATCAGTTAAGATTTATTAGGAGAATTCCCAAATACGGCTATTTCCAAGAATGATGGCCGTCACATTGAACATTTATAGTCGTTGTTGCATTGTTGAATGTACAGCGCCACTGTAAAAAAGTAAATTTACGATTAAAGCGCCATCTGATGTTGAAACATTAAACTAATTTCGCAATAAATCTTTTATTACTTGAAAAAAAAAATAAATAAGTAAATAAATATATATATAATAACAATCCCATGTTTTTCAGTGAAGCTTCCATAGTGCTACGGTGAATGATTTTTAAATCATATACATTTTTTTATTTTTTCTGTGACTTTTTGATCACCCTGTATATATTAATACAGTAATTTAGACAGTTTGTTCGTGCTAGGTATGCTTATCTAAATTCCATTACCTGCGTTCAATCAGGAAGTTAATGTGCAGTATGGAATTACTAAATATTTGTTAATAAAACGACAAATATATATATGATGAAGAAATTTTTAGTATTTTTTGTGAGTCTTATGTTCTTTAGAAATACGTTCACTTTAAAAATATTGACATTTCTACAAAAAAATGCGCATTTAAATTTAAACCACATACAATCAGCAGCAAAATTATTGAAGCATTAGCAATAGTTTGTACCCTAAAGATGCGCATTTAATACTATTTTGTTGTGTCATGATCTTAGTCTTATACTGTTTATAAAAAAGTAAGTTGATAATAAAAATAAACGATCAAACTAAGAAAAAAATATTATAAATGTGATTTTTTGTGCTTCAATAATTTTGCTGCCGATTGAAATAGCATTCCTTTTCAATAATCCGTGTATGTATATATATATATATATATATATATATATATATTTAATATTAATATTAAAAGTATTTTCTTTAAATATATTATGTATTTTTCTCGTTGAGAAACGTATCAATATACATTTAGAGAAATTAGAGTGTAAGGTTAATTGTTTTATACTAACTATATGAAAAATGCTGGAGTTGGTAATCGTATCCGGGCATTCCGCTACCCGTACGGATACCATGCCCCTGAGCCACCCTGGTTGATTAACAATTGAGCATCTCTCATATAATATTCGCAAGCAAAGCGCGTCTGCAAACGCAGATGTAACAGGTAGAGCAGGGTGCCCGAGTCCGATTCCTAGTTCTGGTATTTTTCACATACTTTGTATAAAAATTCAGCCATACATTGCAATTTCTCGAAATGTACATTCATGGTTGATGTACTTATAATTAATATTTCCAAATATGAATATACTATTCGGTATTAGATGAACCGTTTAAAGAAGATACTTTAATTATCAAAACCATTTAATATTAGATTATGAAAATCATGTTATCTTTCAATTTTGATTAATTTCTCCACTGGTTTTAAATTATAAAAATTAAATTTGTGATAATGATTTTCTTAAACGCCCTTACTACACTGTTAAAAATTTTCTCCTAGGTTGAACTAAAACATGGTACATTTTTGCTGCCACCATGCGATGGTGAAACCTTTTACCATTATTTGGTGCTTTACTAAACCAAGGCTTGGTACTTCAATAGCTACATCCATAAGACAGAGAATTTTTTTACCATAATTTGGTGCTTTTTTTAAACAAGAAACGCCAAATCATAATAGAAGGTTTCACCATCGCATGGTGGCAGCAAAAATGTACCATGTTTTGGTTCAACCTAGCAAACTGAAGCTACTGTAGTACCAACATTTGGTTCAACCTTGAAATGAAATTTTTAAAGTGTACAGATACTTCATACAAGAAATGTTTCTAAATATTTTTAATTTATTTAATCGTAGAAAACAATATATATATATATATATATATATATTAAATAGTAGGGATAAATCTGATTTAACAGTTCCAAATGTTGGCAGCTATGATTATGTAATACACTGTTAAAAAAATGCAGAAAAAATACAGAAATTCTCTGTAATTTCAGAAAAAAAGTCGTAAAATACGTTTTGTCTACGTAATTTTTCCGTAATTTACGCCTTTTTTTCTGAAATTACAGAGAATTTCTGTATTTTTTCTGCATTTTTTTAACAGTGTAAATTACATTTTTTCTCTAGATTAAAAGTACATTAGCCAAGTTATTATGGATTGTCCGTAATCCTCATATCAGATTTTTTTTCGATAATATAATTTCAAAACCGTGATTAAATTTAACAGTTCTTAACTAGTCGTATGAATATTATTTTTATTTCATAATAATTGGTAACTGTGTTTTGATACTTGATAACATTTATAATTCATTCCGAAGTATTTTAAGTATCAGCCCTTTTTTCACACAACTATTTTTAAATAGCATTTTTTTTTTTTTTCAGGTTGATGAAAGACCACATTTTTTCTCTGATTCTTCCACCAGGATTTCTCTTTAATATTTTTTAATAGAAAGTTTGCACGATTAATTAAGTAAAAAAATTATCCTATACTGGTAGACGAATCAGGGGGGAAAAAGCTACCCTGTATTTCGTGCTACATGCTTATTGTAGAATATTCCTCTGCAAGCAAAATGGTATAAATGAAATTGGAGTACTAACAGTATTCCGGAATAAAATATATAGGTTACCACGCATGATGCATTTCATTCTAACTATTCAAAAATTAAATGCTCACAAATTTTGCATAAAAGACAGATAACGAATAAAATCTCTTCCGCGAATATTTTACAAATTATCAGTCACAGAGAGGGCTTGGAAAAGTCAGGTGCAAACATTTATAACTAATCTTCCTTTCAAATACGCTTTCATTGGTTAACTTTCGTATTTCCTTCATACGATTCTAAGAAGAATGTTTACTTCCCTGAAACATCTTAGTGCTTCAGTAACTTTAAGTTGCGGAGAAAATATTGCATTTCCGAAGAATGATTTCGAAAGGAAAGGAATAAGTCGCAGCTCGTAGAATACTTATTTGCACTATTTATTACAAAACATGAAAAATTAAACTGTATAAGGTAATTCCGGGAGAGATGCCCCACTTAAGGAAAGGAAGCTATAAAATAAATTGGGTAATAACAATGACAACGAAAATTTGTGGTAAATACATAATTGATATTGTTTATTACTACTAAGTAGTTTTTTTGTACCATATTGTAAATTTTCTTTAAAAAAAATAAAATTGCGGCAGCACTACATTTTGCCATCTCTCCCGAAGTTGCGGGTGAGATGCCCCACTCACATGGGAGAGATGTCCTACCTGTAAAAAACATAATAAAAGGTTTTAACATTGGTCAATAGTGGTCAATAGTGGTCAATGGTCCCCAAAGAGCTTGTTTTGGTATTATTATCTGTTTTTCTTCGACGACGAACTGTCCGAGAAGAAATTCCATAGTACCTAGCAGCTTCAATGACACCAATTTCCCCTGCTTCTAGTCTCAAGAGCCTCTTTTAAATGGTCTTCTGTCCAGGTCCCACCAGCTGTTCCAGTATTTTTTCTTTTGTACATACTGTAGTCATCTTTCTTTTTTATATACTGTTTTCTTTTTATATACTGTAGTCATTTTTCCTGAAACAAACAAGTAGCATTGAACAACTGCATTAACAAATACAATAATATTCACTTACCGGCACAATTAACCGCCCACCTACAGTTTCGTTAGCGCCCAAGATTGTTTACGTTATAGTTTAAATGTCAAAGGTCAGTCTGACATACCTGAGCGTTTTTTGCTTTCTTATCTGGATCCAATTTGCTTTTTTGTGATTTCGTTTTGAGTTGCCCCTTCTAGAGATCACGCGAATTTGAATGTTATTTGATAAATTTTAATCTAAATTTATAATTTCAAAAAATATTTTTAAGTTAAAAATTTTAACGATTTACAAATATTACGCATTTTATAAAAACAATATTAGTTTAAAATTTAAACAATTAAATGACTTTTCTCCCTGTAAATGTATGTGGGGCATCTCACCCGAATATAATCTGGGGCATCTATCCTTTTGGTATGGGAGAGATGCCCCGGCAACTATCCAATGTAAAAGACAGCAAAAATGGCGCCACAATGGCCGAAGTCGACTGACCAACTTCTTACTACAGATTTTTAAACTTATATAAAAAAAATCCATTTTTATTAACTAGTGCCAGCCTTACAATGCAACTTCACTCTTATAACAGAGTAAAAAAAACATGGTACTTACTTGAAATATTGTTGTGACAGCAGTACACAAAGAAATAAGTTCACGTAACTTCCACAGCACACCATTCAACATCTATCTGGAAATAATAATCGGACTTGCAGAGCCATCTATCATTGCGTTTCGAAATTATATTAAGTGGGGCATCTCTACCGGTGGGGCAACTCACCCGAAATTACCTTATATTAAAAAAAAAAATCTCGAAAAGAGGAGGAAGGATAATCTAATTTTTTGTTGTTTTTACATTTTTTAGTCATAGCCTCCTTAACTAGATGCCTGTCACGTGGCTCGGAAACTAGGCAACAGTTGAAGCGGTAGACAGCGCCACCTGGTACAGATTGCACGACTTTTTTATTCAACAGCCACCAAAAATTTTAAAAAGTGGGATATGATATACATAGAAGGCGAATAGAATTGAAGAAAAGTCGATTATATATATCATGTATCACTTCTTTAAATTATTGGTGAGAGTTGAATAAAAAAGTACTATAATCTGTACTAGGTGGCGCTGTCTACCGCTTCAACTGTTGCCTAATTTCCGAGCTACGCGACAGGCATCTAGTTAAGGAGGCTATGGTTTAGTTGACTGATGAATATAGAAAAATAATTCACTCATATCCATAATTGAGTACTTTTACACTTTTTGGCTACTATTACTGAACTGATTTTTTTCTTTCACCGAAGAATAGTACCACAAAATAATTTTCAAACATAAATTTTTAGCTTATGTTACTAATTACATAAGTCACACAATCACCTAAAAAGGGATTATTTTACAATACGTATAATTATTTTTGAAGAGTATTTTTTAGAAAAATTTTCTTTATATCATGTGCATTTTCCTAGTGATAAACATTTCAATATGTGGCACAGAATATATAATATTATTTCAGTACACAAAAAATTTTAGTACAGATCAATAAAAACTTTAGATTTATGCTACAATCCCTATCTTAAATTCGCCATTTGGTTAATTTTGTAATCGATATTTAATTGTTAAATTCCTTTTATTATAATTTTCTCATACTGAAGCACGTGACTTGCTTAAGGAACAAATTTCGTGTTTTTCTCAGATTAAAAATGTATTACTTCCTGACTAATCATAAATTAAATTCTCATAAATTTTCCACAAAAGGTAAATGATACGTGAAGTCTCTGCCAAATAGTTTACAAAATATCCGTAGTTCGGAGAATTTGGAAAAGTCAGATGCAAATACATGCAACTCACCTTCCATTCAAATACCCGTTCATTGGTTAACTTTCGCATTTTCTTCACTTCGATTAAGAGAAGAAACTTTATTTCCTTTAAATATCTTGGTGCTTCAGTAACTTACGCTATGGATGAAATATTGCTTTTACGAAAAATTGCAGTGTAGGGAAAGGAATAATCTGCGGCTCTTAGGATATCTATTTGCACTGTCTATTACAGAACATGAAAAATGCAAGTGCATATATATTTTTAAAGTTTTCTCGAAAACAGGATAAATGCTACGCTATTTTGTTTTCTTCTGTTATTTTCTTGAATTTGACTGAACATAGAAAAATAATTTACCTACATGTATTACTTACATTTACAAGTTCTTTAAAGATTTTATTATAAGGATTGCATCATTAAGCATAGTACAAACAATCCAGTTAGACAGAAAAGAACATTTACGTCAAGATTTAATTCTAGAAGTGGAACATGTGAAGGGAAGAAAAAGATTGTTATTCATTCTTTGTTAACAAAACTTATTGTACTACGACAGGACTCATTTAATCTATTTTTCCATATAAAAGCATGCAGTAACTGTATTTCATCCCTTACCATAACTAACTATATTCATTTCTTAAAATTTATTTGGTGTAGCATTAGCATAGGAGACCCTTGGCGGCTTTCAAATTTTTGCTGTCATTTTGGCGAGGAATTAAAATGACTTCCGCACTTGCAAACTTCATAAGAGACGACCCCCTAAGCCTTTTCAAAAGAAAGATTTATTTATGTCTTGAAAACTAATAAATGCAGTGAGCTGCAAATTAGCACACCCATATTTTTGAGCATTAGGAATTATTTTATGTAAAAATTTATATAGGTTATAATTCATATATATATATATATATATATATATATATATTGAATATGATTTTATTAATATTTTTCATAATTAAAAATATTTTTCAGAGTCAAAAGTGATAACGAATTTTGTTTGGGTTTCTTCACTGTATCTCGTAAAAAAACTAGTATGTTGTGGCCACCACAAGACTTTCTTCTATATTTTCCTATATACATATTCAATCAGTAACAATATTTAAAAAAAAAAAAAAAAAAAAAAAAATTACGATTTTTTTCTTTCTTTTTTTTTTTTTTTTTTTTTTTTTGTTAAAAGTAATACATATTCAACCAGTAACAATATTAAAAAAAAAAAATACGATTTTTTTTTTCTAAGTTTTTTTTTGTTAAAAGTAAAAAAAATCGATAACTTTGTTTTAAATTATCACAGATTTATAGTTCAACCATTCGTTTTAAAGGTATTGACGAGACCTTTCGAAAGATACCCATCTTGAAAATTTACTCCCCTCGAGGGGTGACTTCCCCCCCAGGGGGGGTGGCGTGGCTCCTACACGTACAAAAAATTTTTCCCAGTTGACTATCTCTATTATAAATAATTATTGTAAATTTCATAATGATTACTAAAAAATAATTCTCTTTAAGCACATTTATACAAAATTTTGTCCTATATCACCATGTTAAAAATTTAGAAAAAGCGGGATGGCAACGCAACCTGTAAGACAATTTTTACCAAAAGTTGATAGGCACTAATTTATGTCAAGGTGCAACTACATACCAATTTGTATGAAATTCTGTGCAGTAGTTCCTGAGATACAGTTGCCACAAAATTTTGTCACACACACACACACACACACACACACAGACAGACAGACAGACAGACAGACAGACAGACAGACATTTTCTAAAAATAGTCAAATCGTATTCTACAGCTCTCAAAACGTGTAAATCCATCAAAAACCCGAGGTCGAAAATTTTTACGAATCCAATACTTTCTCTATATTACATATAGAAGAAAGTAAAAATTATATCGATGAAATTGCTTTTTCTAAAGATATTAATAAAAGTTTGAAATATGAATTTAACATTAGCACCTTCAAACTTTGAACGCTTATAACTCTATGAAAAAAATAAATAAATAAAAAATAAAATAATAATAATAATAATAAGTAAAATATACAACCAATATACTTTTTCGCATCGTCGTAACCCCAGGACTTCAAATATAATATAAAAATGGGTTACTACTATTGAAAAAAAATCAATGTTTGTGCGCGTTTTAATATGTAGACGACCCCACTCAATTTAAAATTTCACTTCATTTTCTGAAAGTACAAACAATTCCCAATCGAATGATACCTATTGCATTTTTTTGCATCGATTAGCAACAAAGTTACATCAGGTGTTGCGTTTATTTTTTGTTTTTTGTTTTTTTTTTCCCACTGTACGTTCGAAATGAATGAGCTGCAATTAAATTCGAGTAACGGAGAGAAACAAGCATTATCTAATGAAAATGGCATGGGAAGAGAAATGCCATGAATGTGAGAGTTAGGTGAAAGATGAGTAAGAATCTTCATCCTGTTAAACAGGTACGACGTCTTGTAGTGCAGACGTCGTAAAATATATTTATATGTTATTAGGTATCTCTTAATTTTCTGTAGTTAAATGTTTACTTCTGTTTTCGAACGAGTAATGTGGTTTATGTGAAAGTGTTATTTATTACGATAATTACATAAATAGTTCTCGTACAATCTTAATTCAGTCACTTTCATTTAGGCTCCTATAGTCCCGCGTTTTCATTCCACACTTTTCTCGAAAAATAATTTTCTTTTTAAATCCGTAGATTATGTGTACATATACATATAATATATATAATTGTGCTATTAAAAATTAGTGGTGCAAAAAATTAAGTCTCTGTGTGTCTATAATTATTTTGGATATTAATTGCACCCCTTAAAATAGTGCTGATACACAATAAAAATGAATTTTTATATCTTTTTTGTGGATAATTTTATAAGGATATTTAATGTAGATATATATAGTCACATTCTGTAGAGGTATATGAATTTAAAGTTTTCAACCACTAAAACAGAAATTGTGATTAATTTTCTTACAAAGGATTTTAAATTTTAGCCTCTATATAAATTTATTATTATTAACTAGCTGTTACCCGCGACTTCGTTCACGTGGACATTTTGATGTGTATGTGTGGGAACTGACGGTTTGATCATAATATGTAATGAAATGAAACCTTATCATTGTGGTGCTGTGCAAAACAGAGTCTGATACACTCAAAAAAGTACACTCAAAAAAATTTGTAACTCATTGAAAGCCAAAATAAAATGCCAAAATAAATAAATAAAAAGTTATCGCCAACATGGCGATAAAAACTAAAATTCGTCCATAGGGATTCTGTACTAAAACAGTACTGCGTTGTGGAAGTATAAAAACTGGGTCGTCAATTATGAATTTTATTTCGAAACCTTTCTTTGTATGATTTTAGTTCACTATTGCACAATATTAATCTGGTTCTAATAATAATTTGGTGACTGGTTAATTAAAATTTTAACTATGTGGTGAAATTCATATAATATTTATGAGTTTCAAATTTTTAATTTTTTTTTTTTTTTTTTTTTACAAATAAATGATTTTTTTTTTTTTTCATTTCCCGGCGAATTGTTGAATAATATTTTAGTTCTTAAACAATTTTGGATGGCTTTTCCCGCTTCGCTGGCAAACTCTTTTCTATATGCTTTATGAAAAAAAAAAAAAAAAAAAAAAAAAAAAACTGAAATCGGTCAAAAGCTTGCTTTGGGTTCCCGCTGCCTTAGGCAGCGCCTTGTTCGTCCTTGCAATCTCTGGTGCCTGTCCCTATTGACTGCGACAATGGCTTACCCGTGGGCTTCCATTTGGTTGCTTATCATACATAACAGTTTCGATACGGACAGTATCGAAAAATTTGAAGTAGCTCTTTTATATCTGAATCCCAGTTACATATGAACAACATTATATGTGATGTACATAATATTTGCTCTCAAGTTATTTCCTATATTTATTTGATTTAATCAATCAACCATAGAATGACAGCAATTTCAAGCCACATATAATATTACAATATGCTATGATCGACAACTTCTATCGCATGAGACAATTATTATTTTGTGGTTATATATACTTCATGCTTAGTTAATAGTAGTTGGTATATAGAAAAATAAATAAATTAGTATGTAAACTTGATCATGGTACAGCCTTAATGCCCTTGGCGACTTTTAAATTTTTGTTGCCGTTTTAGACCAAAATATAATTTATGCGATTATTGTTCCTATACGCAAGCGAAGTGTGACGTCACTGACCGTCCGTGGATGCAAGAAAATGATTTCCTATGTCAATCGACCATTGGATTATTTGTAAAAAATTATTAAAAATCGAAGAAAATTAGTTCCCGATTTTAATCCCCATATTTCGGTACACATATGTATTAGTTATCATGTGCATGTGTTAGATTGAGTTATTTTGCTGCCAAATTGACAAAATTTTAATTTTAAATTTCAAAACTCTGTCTTCTTGGCGCTTATTGTATTTGGTGATCAAAAACGTAATACGAAAATATACATGCCAGATGTATATTTCCGTAATATGCATTGTACGAAATATTGTTTCATATTATTCATTACTGTCTTAAAATAAGTTGTTAAAATAACCATGATTTTTGAAAGGAATTAAATTATGTTCGCCAAATAATTTGGCGATATTTTATTTTTCTACCAAGGATGACCGATATCAAATCTATTCCGCTACAACATAATAGTATCCTATATCAGATACTTTATTTAGACATTTGAAAACAAATTTGACTTCAAATTATGATAGAATATTTATCATTTCCCTTTTAATCAGTATATTAGTTGGATATTTATTGTGTTGATGTCATCCTTTGAAATGAAATGTTTGTGTTTTCAATCGAATATGGAAGTTTGCCATTTTTTTTTCTAGAGTTTTGAAAATAAAATTCAAATTTTGTCAATTTTACAACAAAAATAATTTAATCTAATGCATGGACATGATAACTAATACATATCTATACCTAAATATGCGGATTAAAATCGGGAAATATTTTTCCTCGATTTTTAATAATTTTTTACAAAAAATCCAATGGGCGTTTAACATAGGAAATATTTTTCTTGCATCCACGAACGGCCAGTGACGTCATCACTTCGCTTGCGTATTTTTTTCTATCTTTTCCTTGGCGAAAAATATCCGATCTACTTCAGCATCAAAATTATAAAAAATTGTCAAGAATTATCAATAAGAAAATACCTTTACCATAATGCTGAATTAACTTTTATGCCAAGCTTGTTTCATCCGCCATACTAAAAAAAAAAAAAATCTGAAGTTGAGGTATATAAAAAAAATGCTGTGAAATAAAATTCAGAAGAAATATGTTAGATTTGTAATATTACTATTTTATTTTAAAATTATAATGTGTCATTTTCTCATCGACCAATTTAACATTTAGTAATTTCTTATTTTTCGCATGAAAGCATATTTCATTTTATGCTGAAAACAATAAATAAATATAATATATCTCGTAAACTTTTTTTTGGCAACAATTAAAAATTTAAATGGCTTATTTTAAGTCAATATAAGTCAATAAGTTTATTATTTTCATATTTTAATTAATTTTAAAGATTTTTTCAATTTTTTTTTTCCTAAACCATCCCTGACCTATAAGGAAAAAAACAAAAAAAGAATGATTGAAATCGGTCAAGCCGTTTACGATTTTTAAATAACATACAGACAAACATTCATTTATATATATATAGATATGCACATTATACAATATGAATATTCTATATATCAGCATAATATTTTTTAAATACTCGGAAAAAATTTAAGTAAAAAATCATTTTTTAAAATTAGAAGCTTTTTGTTGTGAAGCCCTAAAAAGCATAAAATAAAATTTATTCTGGCAAAGACATGCTACAAAGAAATGAAAGTTTCAACACTAAGAAAATTTTAGAGAAAAGTATAAGTACTTTCCTTTTCAAGAGATGAAAATTTTTTAATGTTCAAAATATTTTAAAAATCTTTCGAGACCAATATTCTTAGTTATTAGTTTTTATATAATCGTTCGTTTGGCCAGAAATTTCAAATGTCTCGAAAGCTTTTTAAAATATTTTGAACATTAAAAAATTTTCATCTCTTGAAAAGGAAAGTACTTATACTTTTCTCTAAAATTTTCTTAGTGTTGAAACTTTCATTTCTTTGTAGCATGTCTTTGCCAGAATAAATTTTATTTTATGCTTTTTAGGGCTTCACAACAAAAAGCTTCTAATTTTAAAAAATGATTTTTTATTTAAATTTTATTTTGGGCTTTTTAGTTACAAAAAGAAAAAAGCTTCTTAAAAAAAACTAATTAAAATTTCTTAGGCTATTTTGTAGACAACGGAAGATTGTCTTTTATCAATTGACATTTTTTTTTTCGATTATTTATCTGGAAAAATATTACTATATCGTCTTTCGAGGACCGAATCCAACGATCATTGCATTATCAGCATGACGTTCTAACCAAAAGTCTAACTGTCAAGAAAAACCATAGAACATTCTAGAAAAATCTCACAAATACTTATACAAAAGGAATATTGTTCTCGAATGCTTTTTAAAATATTTAGAATATTTAAAATTTTTCACCTTTTGCAAAAGTGAAATATCTATATTTTTCTTTAAAATTTTCTTGTTGTTGACACTTTTATGATTTTATAGCATGTCTCTGCAAGAATAAATTTTTATTTTGGGCTTTTTAGGGCTACACAATAATAATAATAAAAACTTTCAGTGTTATTTTTATTTATATTTTTACTAAAATTTTTATTTTGTGCGTTTTAGTAACTCAAAAAACAGCTTCTTTAAATATTCCTTATGATAATGTGTAGACAATGAAAGATTTTCTTTTATCAGTTGACATAGTTTCTATTAATGATCTGCAAAAAAGCAACACATCGGCTTGCAAGGGTCGAACCCACGAGCATCGCGTTATCACCATGACGCTCTAACCAAATGCGCTAACGAAGACGAAAAAGGTTGTTTAAATTTATATTAAAGTGGAGGCGCCTTCTTCTTCAGAATGACACAAAGGCAAGATGATAAAAATCCAGCTTCAATAAAATGCTTCTAAAAGAATACGTACATATATATAAAACTTTTTTTTGTGCTTTTTGATATCTAAAAAAAGCTTAAAAAAACTTTTCAAAAATTCTTAGAATACTGCGTAGACAATGAAAAATTCCCTTTTATCATTTGACACATTTTCTATTAATTATCTACAAAATTTAACACATCGATCCTTCGGGGATGGAACTCACCACCATCGCATTAACGACGCTCTGAGCAACTGAGCCAACGAGCGACTGTAAGAACTGCTGACATTTACTTTAAAGTTGCGGTGCCATATTTATTTGCGTGACATGAAGACGCGATAACGAAACCAGTTTCAATAAAAAGCTTATAAAAACTTTATTTATTTATTTATTTTTATTTAAATTTTTATTTTTGCTTTTTAGTAACTAGATAAAAAGCTATTTAAAAAAAAACTCTTCAAAAATTATTAGGATTCTGTGTACACAACGATATATTTCCTTTTATCAACTGACACCGTTTCTATTAATTATTTGCAAAAATTAACATGACGCTCTAACCAACTGAGCCATTAAGAAATACAATGAATTGCTTACATTTTTTTTTTTTTTCGTCTTGTTTTTTATCGTGACAGAAAACCCGATGACAAATTCAACTTCATATAATAATATATAATATATATATATATAAAGCTTCTAAAAATATTTATTTATGTATTTTGTACTTGAAACTTTTAATTTTGAGCTTTTTTAACATCTAAGAATGTTTTGTGTTTTCTAATATTGAAAAAAAAAAAAAAAAACTTCTTAAAAATTGTTTTCGCAAAATTCTTAAGATATTGTGTAGTCAACGAAAAATTTTCTTTTATCAATTGACACCTTTTCTAGTAATTATCCTCAAAAATTAACACTCCGTACCTCCCGGGGACCGAACTCGCGACCACGGCGTTTTTAAACTGACGCTCTGACCAACTGAGCCACGTAGCCACAAACGGAACGGCTTATATTTACTTTAATTGTTTACTAGCGTGATAGGAAGACACGATGACCAAGTTAATTTCATATAAAAAGCTTCTAACTAATAAAAAGCTTCTAAATTTTTTTTTATTTATTTATTTTTACTTACATTTTAATTTTGTGCTTTTTGTAACTAGATAAAAAGCCGTTTAAAAACTTTTGAAAAATTATTAGGATACTGTGTACACTACGAAATATTTTCTTTTATTAATTGACACTTTTTCTATTAATTATTTGCAAAAAACACCTCGGCCTGGCGAGGATCGAACACACGACTCTCGCATTATCAACATGACGCTGTAACCAGCTGATTCATTAAGAAATACAATGAGTTGCTTACATTTTATATATATATATATATATATAATGGAAGCGTCTTGTTTTTTTAACGTGACAAAAAGCCGATGACAAATCCAATTTCATATAATAGTAATATATAATGTTTATATATACATATATATGAAGCTTCTAAAAATATTTTTTAATATATTTTTTACTTAAAACAT
This sequence comes from Salticus scenicus, assembly GCA_963930645.1. Classification (NCBI taxonomy): domain Eukaryota; kingdom Metazoa; phylum Arthropoda; class Arachnida; order Araneae; family Salticidae; genus Salticus; species Salticus scenicus. The sequence continues at coordinate 49,903,041 of OZ005649.1, forward strand.
TTTATTTTGTGCTTTTTTAATATCTAAAATGTTTTGTGTTTTCCACTATCTAACTAAAAAAAATGCTTCTTAAAAAAACTCCTCAAAAAATTCTTAGTGCAAGCAACGAAAAGTTTTCTTGTTTCAATTAACACCTTTTCTACTAATTATCTGCAAAAACTAACACGCTGGACCTTCCAGGGACCGAACTCACAACCACCGCGTTATTAACAGAACGCTCTTACCAACCGAGCCACAGAGCGACAAACGAAATAGCTTATATTTACTTTAAAATGAAGGCGCATTGTTTACTAGCGTGACACGAAGACACGATGACAAAGTCAATTTCAATTAAAAACCTTCTAATAATTAAAAAATTAATTACGCTGCTCTTTAAAAAATTCTAAAAATATATGCACATATTTATACTCATTAATTGAGATCCAATTTATGATTTTTTTTTTCAATCAAAGTAACACGTTTGTGTGAATAGTTCAGGAAACATTGTTTATGATGCAATTGTTTTTTAATTGAAATTCGATATTTTATTTCCACAATCAAAGTAGAGTGACTATTTGAAGATAGAAAATCGATTCTTTGTATCATCCGAAATACTTCTATCGGATTTTTTCGAATTTACAACATGATAAAAAACAATAAAAGTTTATCTTCCAGATATATCACTATTGATTTTAGTTATTTATTTATAGCATAATTCCACACCATTAATTATTATTATTGTTGTTTTTATTATTACAGGATATTAAATGTGCTGATATTAGTAATTAACGCTCCTTACGAAACAATTTAATTACAAAAATGTACTTAAACCACAATCAATAAGTAAAGTGATATTAGTGATAAATCTGGGAGACAAAAATCAAACAGCGAAAGTATGTAAGGAGTATTTAAGAAAAAATCACATGTTCGATCTCTTTAATTACCAAGACATATTGAATTTTACGGCCATGAATTTTCGGTTTTCCAGCATTTTAAGACAAAATATGCCGCGTAGTAATTTTTCTATTTATTTTGCTATTGGAAACAAATTACCTATATTTTAATTCAGTAAAACTTTTATTTTTTTTTTCTTTGATATTTAGAGAATTCAATAATTTAAAAAAATAAATAAAAATAAAAATAAAGCTATTGATCATTTTTTATTTTTATTTATATGCATTTTTTTCTGCAATAAAGAATTCATGACTTTATAATTTCGTAATTGCTTTTCCTTCTTATTCTAAAATGAAGTATTTTTAAAGGATCATTGTATAGGAGTATTGCGTTTTAAAAATCGTAAACTTATTGCTTTTTTTAAACGATAAGACATTATTAAATAGAACTTTCGTTCCGATTTATTGCTACATATTGAGTAAGTGTTAAGTTTAGTTGTGTTTTCCAGAAAGTTTACGAAATGAAAAAAAAAAAAAAAAAAAAAAAAACGTTTTAAATTTCAAAATTTTAAATAATGTAGCTGCGTGTGAGTAATTGCGGAAATCTAAAACATTTTAATTTTTACACAAATTCTACTTCATTTGGCGATTTAAAATAATACATTCGTGATTGTGAAAAGTGCAAAACCATGAAGGGATGATACAAACTGAACCAAACTTACAGGAAATGTAAAGCGAGGTAAGACATGCAAATGATTAGAATTTCAAAGCGATTTCGCACGAGAACCAGCTCCTTATCAGCCGCTAGTTCCAGGTATATAAAGGACTATAAAGGCTCATTGAAATCTGTTTATCGTCCTCTGTCTGTGGTAAACGTTTCATTGGTAGTCAATATGCCTCGTCAAAAGCGGAGGTGCCATATCAACAACTATCGGAGTTCCTACGAGGCCGCATCGTTGGTATGCGAGAGGGTGGATTTTCGTATCGAGAAATCGCAGTCCGCACGCTGTGTAATGCCACAACAGTGATGCGTGTTTGGAAGAAATGGACAGAGGAGAATCAAACAAGCCGAAAACCTGGTAGTGGGGCACGCAATATAACAATTGCACGAGACGTCCGACACCTCATCCACATGGCTGTGACGGACCGTACAGCGTCCTCTCGTGTGTTTACACAACGTTAGAGCACGGCTACAAGTGTTTTGTTGTCTAACTCCACGGTTCGTCACCGTTTGCTGCAGCATGAACTGCGTGCAAGAGTTCCTCTACTCAGGATTCCCCTCTCGCTGAATCACAGGCGCCTCCGACTTCAATGGGCTCAGCAACACACCATGGGGTGTGCCCAGTGGCAGCAAATTGTTTTGTTTGATGAATCTCGCTACAATCTGGAGTACAATGATGGAAGAGTACGCTTCAGACGTTACGGAGGGTGGGGGAACGTCTGCTCCCACAGTGTGTTATCCAGCGTCATACTGCACAAACACCTAGCATCATGGTGTGGAGAGCTATTGGGTATAATTGTCGATCCCATCTAGTGCACATTTCAGGCAACCTCAATAGTGATCGCTACATAAGGGAAATTTTGGAGCCAGAGGTCCTTCCCATTTTTCGATGCATTTTGAGTGTGTATTTCAGCAGGATAATGCCCGTGTACATGTTTCTCAGGCTGCAAAAGCCTTCTTCATTGTACAACAAGTTTCGTTTCTTTCATGACCTGCTTATTCCCCGGATATGTCACCCATCGAGCATGTCCAGGATTTCATTGGTCGTCGACTCGCTCGTACAACTGGTGGGGCGCACAGTAAGATTTAATCGTGGCGTCAAGTCGAAGCCATCTGGAATGCTATTCCCCAGGATTATTTTCAGAACCTGTATGATTCAATGCCATGACGTATACAGCTGTCATCGCTCAGCGTGGTGGACACACAAAGTACTGATTTCAAACGTTCTTTCTTTTTCTTTTTTTTTTTTTTTTTTTTTTTTTTCGTCTTGTAATCACGATTTAATCACGAATTAGAGAAAATTTGCATAGAAATAGTGGTAGGGGGAAAAAAAGCAGAAATTTCTTATCAATGAGATGTCCTGAAAAAATGGCGTAGAATTCGAGCTCTGCTAAACCCTCTCTGTAGCAGAAGAATGGGTATGATGCTTAATTTGCAAAATGTGAGCACACATTAAACGCATGAGAGGAACAAAATACCATTTGCTGGAATTAATTTCAACTCTGACTAAGATTGACTGCTATGTTGGTTTTATCTTTAATTTTATCTTTATTTTACAGTAATCCATTTGATATAATTCACTGTTAATATAATAAGAAGGTTATAATTTAATATTAGTTATTAATTGCCTCTTTTATTAAATTAATGAATGATTGATAACAAAAAACATTTTGAAATATTGTCTTTTTTTTTTTTTTTTTTTTTTTTTTTTTTTTGTTGTTGTTGTTGTTAGGGTTCCCTTCGTATCCGTTACAATTAGCCCCAAATCCTGGGCAAATTGTAACAGAGAAATAATTTAAAAAAATATGTTTTTTGTGTTAAAACTAGCAACATTAACGATTTTTTTTTAATGAATATGATAGACGATTATGTGTGCTATGGAAAACAGCAATTATAAACAGGAGAACGTAAATACATTTCATAATATATTTATTTTTCTAAAAATTGTTACACCCGTCCCACGCTCCCCTACTACACATTTCTTTCATTGAATGCGAGTTATCCATGAAAAGGAATATCGAATTTTGTTGATTTGAATATGTCCTTAAATATGAAACATAACACAAAATATAATTTTATCTTATAGATATGATATTGAAATATATATGTGTGTGATGTTATTCTTATTTCCTTTTAATTGAAAATAAATAAATAAATGAACTTAAAACTTAGCTAACAGATGGCACTAACTTGCTTAAAAACTAAGGTGTACTTTTTTTTATAGATTTATGTAAATTTGCGTAAAATTTGAAACTGACCTGTCAATTTTTGAGGTATTTTATATTTTTATTTAAAAAAAAAAAAAAAAAAAAAAAAATAGGCAACTAATAACAAACCTAATATACATACGCGTACAGTATAATAAACAAAAATGCAATTCTATTTTTACAAAGTCTACATACGTGTGTCATACATGTCTGTGTTATCTGCCTTTATAATGTATTAATTTTCTATGAGAAATATTTTTGAGGAGAAGTTTCTATGAAATAATAATAATAATAATATTAATAACACTAATAATAATAATCGTAATATAATTAACATTAATAATAATGCACGTTTCTTATTATTCTATTAATAGTATTAAATTGTGGATTTTTGAATCTGTATTTAAAAAAAAAAAAAAAAAAAAAATGGGGGAGGGGGGAGGTAAAATAAGAATAAAAATTGGTAGAGTTATTTTAATTAATGCATTATCCAACAAGCTTAGATCATTTATATCCTAAATTTTAGTTGATACGAACAGCAGTGAAATCATATGTATTTTGAAAGACTGTAATAAAAATTTATTACGAAGACAAATATTTGTTCTATATCTGTATTTAAATCTGACGTAAAAATTCATGCGGATCACCTCTGCAAATCCCAAATATCAACAAAAAGTGAAAAGAACTTGACCAGACAAATCCTTTTTCGGACAGCTTTCTCATGTAGGTTACCATATATCTTTATTAAAATAATCCTTTCCCGACGAAAAATTGGGAGTATAATAAACTTTACTGAAAGGTTAGAAGTATTTTTTTTTTCATCTAAGTTTGGCAGATACCACTGACAGTTGCAGAAAAATAAGGATTTACACAATTAGGTAACATTTGAATGCTTCATTTATTATTAAACAAACGTAGCATGCCAAGAAATATAGATGTTTTATAAATCACATTTTTTAAGCAATTTAAGAAAAGAATAAAACAGTATTTATATATTTTGAATTAAATTTAGGTTTGTAATACTTTTTCTTTGAACGTCTTTGATTTTTTTTAACCATATAACATTTTATTTGCTTACATCTTTGATGAATCAAATATAGCAATATAAAAAAAATAATAATAATAAAACAGAATTTGTGTATTTTGAAATTAATTTAGGTTCGTAATATCTTTTCTTCGAACTTATTTGAATTTTTTAACCACGTAACATTTTATTTGCTTACATATTTAATGAATCAGATATGTAAGCTAATATCCACATCATTATATCCACATCAAACATGAATGTTTGACGTGGACATTATTAGTATTAATAATCATAAATGAAAGAAATAAGATAAAATAAATAATGATATTTATAAGAAATAACACCGGTAAAATATGTTAATTGTTTTTCTAAAGAAAATATTTTACCAGCATACTAAATAGCATATGCTACTTATTTTCAGTGTTAAAATATTGTTAAAAAAGGGTTAAATCAATATAAAATAAATTAAAAAGTATTATTTTCTTAATATAAGATAATAGGGCTCAATTTCGCTTAAATCTGCATTATAAGTGATATTTTTATAGTAATGATGACAGGTTATTTTTAAATTATTATTTATCGCACTGACATTAATATTATTAACTTACTCACGCCAACATTTTAATTTACTTCGAACCACTATTAGTACCCGCCCTTTTTTCCCACTACTTTAACTATAGCGAAATAGTCCATAATACGTAAAATCGAAATTGACAATTAAATCGTAAAAAATTACTGTTCAAGAAAAGTGGTGTGGAGAAAAGTTGGATATTAACAATATTCCAGAATGAATTTAAATTTTGGCATGTGTGTTAACAATGAACATTCTATTTGAAAAACGTAATAATTTATTCGAAATTTAAGACTTTCTGAACTTGGAAGAATAATGCAAAACCTCGCATAAACATCCACTATATGGAATATTTTCATGGAAAAATGTCAGACCCCTTTTCAACTGTTACTCTTCTCAATCCTCTGTTATAGCTATGTATATATGTGTATATATCTTCCCTCATAATCCATAAATATTTTAACAAAAACATTTGGCACCAGACGATTGCATAACGTATCGGAATTATTTTGCGTAGACCTGTAAAATAATTACTAATTCTACGAGTATCATTTTCTACGGAAACAAAGCTTTTAAACATTATGTTAATAACATGTGATAATTTTTTATGGCTAAGGAATTATAGCAATTTTAAAATGCATTTAAATACATATCGTCGGAAATGTCCTGAAAAAAAAAAAAAAAAAAAAAAACTGTGAGAATGACAAAAATAATTCTAAATCAAAGGCAAAACTTGTCTCTCAGTTTGAAAGATCCTTGTTACGGTGTTTCGCAACATAAAATTAGTTTTGTACATCAACTTTCTCCGTAAACGTCTTTTAGTAAGTCTACTGCTAAAGTATTGGATATTGTTGGTATAAATGGGTCCACAGACTAATTGCTAGGATTAAATCGGCTCTAGCTTTACGGTCAATTTCGAGCCATTTTTCTTCACCTTCGGCGCCTTCATCGGGCTTAATTTTCGTTCCGTTAGCATAACTCCAGTTATCATTCTTGATTAAAACAGCTTCTATCTGCAGCTTCCAGGTGTCAAAATTATTTTTGGATAACTTTTCTATATTTAATACTTGCGACATATTTAATCAGCTATAGTAGCTTCTTTATAAAAATAGAATCAAAAATACTTTTGATTTCAGCCCTTAGGCTTAACTGTAAGTCGCACTTCCGTTTTAGCGAATGTTAATTTAAATTTTTAAAAAGTCCGCAGTAAGATGCGTGTCTCTGGGCCCATAACCATTGTTGGTATAAATGGGTCCACAGAGTGAAAAGCAGAGTCTTTTAAACAATCACAACATTTAAAATTATAGAAAAGTAGAATAACATAATTCGGGCATTTCTCGCCGCACGCTTAGCAAAGCTTTCTCGTACAGACTCTTATAAACCTCTCTTTTTCAGAGAAGCGAAGATGCGCTGTTAATTACGTAATACAGTTACGTCACATCTGACGTCATGACAGGTGTCAGCTAGTTAACAGATGATATGAGGAAACATGCATTGAAATCCTTCATTTCCCCCTTATTCAATAAATGTTTCGAAAATAAAACATATTTATGCATTATAATAGCATATTAAAAATTACAGAAAATTATTTTTATGCAACAGTTACTTAAAATAAGAAAAGTGTTAGTAAAGAAATAGAATTATAAGCAAATAATTATGGTTAATATAATAAAATAAAATACGTAAAATATAAGCAGTTAATTTCTTAATGAAAACACAGTTTAAATATATTTTTTAAGTTCATCAGTCTTGAGTATTAAGTCCTATGATACCACAACATTTTTCATGTTTATATGCATTTAAACTTTTTGTTAAAATATCTGCAGGTTGTTCATCTGATGAAATATATTTAATGTCAATTAGTTTATTATTGTAAACTTCTCGCACAAAATGATGACGAATGTCAATGTGCTTAGATCGATTGTGATGAACAGGATTTTTTACTAATCTCAGTGCAGATTGATTGTCGCACATGATTGCAGTCGGACTTGATACAATTTCAGGATCCAATTCTTTTAAGAAATTTCTAACATGAATTGTCTCTTTTGCGGATTCGGACAGAGACATATATTCAGATTCTGTTGTGGATAGAGCAACGGTTCGCTGCTTTCTAGATTCCCAAGAAATAGGTCCACCGGCATATTTAAAGACGTATCCTGTATATGATTTTCTATCATTTATATCCGATGCCCAATCGGCATCAACAAATGCTGTCAATGGTTTATCGTCTCTGTAATACACAATTCCTAAATTTCTAGTGCCATTGAGATACCTTAGTATTCTTTTAGCAGCTATCCAGTGAGGTTTTCCTGGATTGTTATTAAACTGACTTAAATAATTTACAGCATGGGTGATATCTGGTCTGGTAGCAACCGACAGATACATAAGAGAACCAATTAATTGTCTATAAGGAATTTTTGACATGTATGATTTCTCCTCTTCTGTATTTGGACACATTTGTTTAGTTAATTTTACACTGCTATCTAAAGGTGTATTCACCACTCTAGAATCTTCCATATTAAATTTATTTAGTAAATATTCAATGTATTTCTTTTGTGTTATAGTGATGCTGTCCCTATCTTGATTAAATTCAATGCCTAAGCAATAATGCAGAAGACCCATATTTTTCATTTTGAAAGATTCTGCTAATTTATTTCTTATATCAAAATAGTGCTCTTCACTTTTAGTGAGAAGTTAAATCGTCGACATAGACGATTATAATAGCATCAAAAGGATATTTTGAGTAATAGACACATTTGTCGGAATTCAAAGGGTTAAATTTCATTTTTCTCAATTTCTCATCTAATTTCTTAAACCACTGTCTTCCTGACTGCTTAAGGCCATACAAAGATTTTTTTAATAAACACACTTTATTTTCGTGTATATCATTTTCAAAAAATTCAGGAAGTTCCATATAAATTTCTTCATGTAACAATCCGTTAACATATGCCATAATGAAATCTAACTGGTATGCTGTGAAACCATTCTGGATAGCATACGCGATTGCAGTTCTTATAGAACTTAATCTGGCTACTGGTGAAAAATTTTCCTCAAAATCTATACCTTGTTTCTGTGAACACCCTTTGGCAACCAATCTGGCCTTAAATTTTTCAATTTGACCATCTGGTTTGAATTTTGTTTTTAAAACCCATTTACACCCAATTACCTTTTTATCTTTTGGTCTATCTACAATTTCCCAAGCGTTTTGCTTAACTAAAGAATCATATTCTAATTTCATCGCGTTCTCCCAATTTTTAGCATAATCTCCATTTAGCGCGTCGATTACGCTGGGATTAATTTCATTAAATGAGTTATCAGCTAATTGAGAAGTTTCATCTTTATATTTTGTATCTGTAATACACTCCTTATGAGACTTTTGAAAGTTCCAACTTTTAATTTTTTTAGGTCTGCCTGGACCGCGTTTAAAAGGAGGATTGTTTATCCCTTCCTCTTGTTTACATTTATCGTGAGCACTCTCCTCCCCTCCACTCACATCTTCTACGTTCCCCCCTTCAGAAAGCGAGTGGCTCGCTTCCCCCCTTTCCAAAAAGAGAAACTTTCTCCATTGAATTCAGGGGGATAGGAAATTGATCCGCTGTTTTCCCCCTTTGGATGTCTGCGGTTTGAGTAGGGATAGGAGTTTCATTTTTAATATTACAATCATTGCATTTATTCTCAGACGGAAAAATTAATTCTAATTGATCAGTAGTGGCTGAATCATTTGTTTCAAATTCGTCTATAAATCGAACATCACGACTTATGACAATTTTTCTGGTATTCTTATTCCATAATCTGTAAGCGCGTGATTCATTTGAATAGCCAACGAATATATGTTCGTGTGACCTAGCTTCAAACTTCCCTTTTGATTTTTTATTTAGAACAAAACATTTCTGTCCGAAAATTTTAAAATAGTTAACAGTTGGTTTATAACCGAAAAACAATTCGAAAGGGGTTTAATTTTCTTTAATTCCTTTAGTGGGACACCTGTTTCTAATATATGCAGCGCAATTTACTGCTTCAGCCCAGAATGTACTTGGAAGGTTTGATTGCATTAATAAACACCTCGCCATTTCGCATAATGTACGATTTTGTCTTTCAATTCTAGAATTTTGCTGAGGCGTCATTGGCGATGAAAATTCGCGTTTGATACCGCATTCTTCAATATATTTATTGAATTCTTCGCCACAATATTCCAAACCATTATCGGTATGCAGTATCTTAATTTTTTTTCCTAATCGATTTTCGACTGCTGCTTTATATCTCCGGAACGCGTACTTAGCTTGATTTTTTGTTTTTAGAAAATTTACTTCAATGTAACGAGATTTATCATCCAAAAAAGTAATAAAGTAACGTGATCCGCCATGGGATTTAACATTTATAGGGCCACATAAATCAGAATAAACTACTTCTAATAATTCCTTACTATGAAATTTGTTTTCTTTACAAAATGGTTTCACAGTTTGTTTAGACTGAATGCATACTTTACAATCTTTTAAAGAATCTTTTTCATTAAAATTTAAATTTCTTAACATATTTTCAGATTTTAATAATTTTAAATCTTTTTCATTTAAATGTCCTAATTTTAAATGCCATTTATGAAAGTTGCTTACCTGAGTTGATGCAGCTATATCCACCTGCGGCTGAAAAAAATATAAATCACCTTTTCTCGTAGCACTTATAATTAGAGAGCCGTCCTGCTCCGTAATTTTCGCACATTTTTCGGTAAATACAACTCGGCAGTTGTTTGCAGTAGCTTTTGATATAGACATTAAATTGCATTTAAATTTTGGAACGCACAAAACATTTGTTAACTTTAAATTGGTTACACCGTGATTACCGGGAACTTTTAATTTGACTGTTCCAACACCTGTGATCTCCGCTGTTTCATCTATAGCTAATTTTATAAATGATCCAATTCTAGGTTCGAAATCTATAAACAAATTCTTGTCATGAGCCATATGTGATGTCGTACCGCTATCGAGACACCACTCGGAATGTTCTTGGAAAGAGTTACTGGCTGCCATCGTGAACTCTGTACTATCTTCAACCATGAAAGATCTATCTTTGTATTTATTCGATGAAGTGAATTTTCTGTCTGAGATCTTCTTTCTGCATTCTGAGGCTTTATGCCCTACTTTTGAACAGTAATTGCATTTGAAGATTGCATAATTTCTTTCGCCATACGTGTTCTTGTTCTGCACAGGCTTTAAGATTTCTCTTTTGTTCTTTTCAGGAAGGTTTTTCTTGTGAGTTGTAAAATACGCATTTGATGATTCTTGATGCTTTTTATTTTTTCTTGACTCATATTCTTCCATCATTTTAATTTTTAGAGCTTCAGGCTGCGGCAATTCATCTCTTGCTTCTATGGCGCACCTGAAATTTTCATAGCTGTCAGGAATACTGTATAAGAGCAAAATTGATAATAGATCTTCGGCTACTTGAATGTCCATTTCTTTTAGCTTGTCCACTATATCAAAGAATGTATTTAGGTGATCGGACATATTTTCACTATCAGACATTTTCTTAAAGAGTAGCTGCTTCAATAGGGTGGCTTTCTTTGCCGGTCCTCTCGATTCGTAAACTTCTTTTAATTTATTCCATACTTCATTTGAGGTGGTACAATGTTTAATATGACACAACTCACTTGGGGTAATTGCTAGGATTAAATCGGCTCTAGCTTTACGGTCAATTTCGAGCCATTTTTCTTCACCTTCGGCGCCTTCATCGGGCTTAATTTTCGTTCCGTTAGCATAACTCCAGTGATCATTCTTGATTAAAACAGCTTCTATCTGCAGCTTCCAGGTGTCAAAATTATTTTTGGATAACTTTTCTATATTTAATACTTGCGACATATTTAATCAGCTATAGTAGCTTCTTTATAAAAATAGAATCAAAAATACTTTTGATTTCAGCCCTTAGGCTTAACTGTAAGTCGCACTTCCGTTTTAGCGAATGTTAATTTAAATTTTTAAAAAGTCCTCAGTAAGATGCGTGTCTCTGGGCCCATAACCATTGTTGGTATAAATGGGTCCACAGAGTGAAAAGCAGAGTCTTTTAAACAATCACAACATTTAATAATATAGAAAAGTAGAATAACATAATGCGGGCATTTCTCGCCGCACGCTTAGCAAAGCTTTCTCGTACAGACTCTTATAAACCTCTCTTTTTCAGAGAAGCGAAGATGCGCTGTTGATTACGTAATACAGTTACGTCACATCTGACGTCATGACAGGTGTCAGCTAGTTAACAGATGATATGAGGAAACATGCATTGAAATCCTTCAGTATTGGATAAAACAAAGCTTAAATATTGGAGGAAAATCCGGTGAAAATTTCGTTCAGTTACATGAGTCTGCTTCATTATAACGCCTATCCAAAACACATCATACAGGCAACCGAAAAGTTTGAAGAAATTCATTGGACAACAAAGGAACACCCTTTTTTGAGTCTTCACACATTTCCCAGTAACTATTACTAAAAGAAGGACTACGAGCTGAAGGATTCAACAATGAAGTATTCGAGAAAAAATGCATAATAAATATCAGTGTCAATAAAATAAAATAAAATAATTATTTTTAACTTTTTAGGGCTGAGGACTATTAGTCTCAATCTCGGATTTTTGCGGTGTCATTTTTCGATAGTTGACCATTTATCGAAATCTAAAATTTATCGAAAATATAATTGAATAATTTGAAAACGATGTTATAAATTGAAAAAAAAAATAAAAAAATAGTCCTCCGTCATAAACTAAATTCTGCTTTTGCCAGAATTTCATCAAAATCATTTTTATTTTTTTATTTATTTATTTTTTTTTTTTTTTTGAAAGAAAAAGAAAAGAAAAGAAAATTAATAGTAATCAGTATCGAAACAAACACTATCGTATTATATATATATTATATATATATATATATATAATTTTGAATTAGGAAATAAAAAGTGTGCGTGCCAAATGAAATAAAAATAAGTAAAAAAAAATGAACTTAATGGTTTAGTTTTTAATCGCGTGCTATCTTAAAAAGTAGATGCAAAATTAAGTTTATGTGGTGCGTGTGGCATCTTTAAAAATTGTTTTAAGAAATAGAATAGAATAAAGAAAGCAGCGATGTTGGTTGCATTTTGTTATATAGTTTGAATTTTTAAATTTTATAGAAGTAATATCTACCGCAGGAATAATTTCTTATGTTAAAATTATAGGAAACTGTTATACGAGCACAAGCGGTACTACTTTATTTATTTATTATCATTATTATTATTATTATTATTTTATGATCGTAGTAAAAAACTTCATTTGAATTGATTTACAACAATTTCATCAAAATTTGCTGAACTATATTATTTTGTGATGTGGAGATTTTTTGTCTTTTTATGAGCGTACAAATGTTTAAAAAAAAAAAAATCCACTTGATTTATTTACAATGACTTTATTAAAATTTGTTGAACTGTGTTATTGAGTGGTGTGGTAATATTTTGTACTTTTGTGGCCATATAAATTAAAAAAACCTAATTTGAATGGATTTACAAAACCTTCAACAAAATTTGTTGAATAATCTGGTAAAGCACAACGTGACAAATACGTAACGTATAAGTTCAAATGTAATTTTAATTCCATTACCCTACTACCGTAGGTAATGGAAGTATTGTATTCGGTCTGAAAATTCGATATCGGGTTTTCACCTGATTTACACGTTTTAAGGTCCCCTGAGTCCAAAAAAGTGGTTTTTGGCAATTGGTCAGTGTGTATGTATGTGTGTATGTGTGTGTGTATGTATGTGGAGAATCTTCTGGATATTATAGCTCAGAAACTAATAAAGATAAAGCTACGAAACTTTAGAATTCAAATACGTCTGGCGTACAGATGAAATTTCCAAATTTTGGTGAAAATTGAAAAACCGGAAGTGGGACATCGGAAACCGGAAGTGGGACCGTAAGTCCGTATCTCAAAAACGGCTCTAACGATTTTCTTAAAACTTGCTATATAAACACTCTATTAGATGTCCTTTCGAATGATACAGTTGGTTAGTTCAATAAAATTGATAGGCGTCCTGTATAAATAGCTCAATTTCAGGCCTCCCAAGGGCGTTCCTTTAAAAACGGTTGTACGGATTTTTTTCAAACTCGCCATTTTAACTCAATTTTAAATATGCTTTTGTATGCAATTATTGTTTTCCTGTCAATAATTGAGTTTAACCGGAAATGGGACATCGGAAACCGGAAGTGGGACCGTAAGTCCGTATCTCAAAAACGGCTCTAACGATTTTCTTCAAATTTGCTATATAAACACTCTATCACATATCCTTTCGAATGATATAGTTGGTTAGTTCATGAAAATTGATAGGCGTCCTGTATAAATAGCTCAATTTCAGGCCTCGCAAAGGCGTTCCTTTAAAAACGGTTGTACGGATTTTTTTCAAATTCGCCATTTTAACTCACTTTTAAATATGCTTTTGTATGTAATTATTGTTTTCCGGTCAATAATTGATTTTTTGGGAAAGTTGGTATCTCAAAAACGGCTCTAACGATTTTCTTTTTTGGTCACTTTTATGTTTTCTGATCACATTATCTCTCAAAAATGCATATAATACATGTAATAGCGGGTAATGGAAGTCGTGTGGTTGTTTCACACCAGATTTTTTTGTATTCGAAGTATCAGAAATTTTTTTATAAATGATAATCGCTTGATTTTCCTGTCAAAGAATAAATTATTTTTAATCAATTTTTTCAACTTTACAACATAATTTTACAGCAACGAATTTGTAAAAATCATGAATAAATTTTATCTGATTTTGTTGAAAATTCTCTCAATCAATCCAAAGCCTGATATTTCATATAAATATTCAAGTGTTCAATAATAGTATGTGATGAAATTTTGATAACACGAAGGTTGAAGGCACCGATCACATGATGATTTAAATGACCCATGTGATTCACCTATTAACTATTCACGAACAAATGCATTTTATCTCAATTTTATTTTATGAGTTAATATGGGTATCGCAAATGCATAAGTAAACATTTTGGCGAGAAACGTCCGAGCTACTTCAGTGCGAAATTTCAAATTCCGCCAAGATGTCCAAGCTGTTTCAACGTGCTTGCACAATTTTTCTCAATTTTATTATTATTATTTTTTTTTCCAATAAATCTATAAACAAAGTTTCCGTTTTATATTTTACTAGCTGTCTTTTCCCGCTTCACTGGATATTATATTTAAATGAGTTGTCAAAACCCCATATCATTATTAATAACCTAAGTTCCCGATGTGTTCGGTAGAGGTTTTTCTCGCTCGCAGCGTGAAGAGTTCGGGTCCCCACTGAAAATGTGCGACATAAAACCATAGATATAGTAATTTAATGGAGATCTATTATCCCATTGTTATCATGCAAAAATTTTTGATGCCGAAAAAAGTTTTTGGCATCAGCCATATAATGGTATTGAAACCATTGAAACTCGGCAATTGTAATAGAATAGAATAGAATTGTTGGTGAATTTTCAAAATGTCGAAATATTGCGTCTTTTAATTCTTCTAATAAAATTATTAAAAAAAAATGGATAAGTTATCATAAAAGTAAATTATATTTGACTGAATTATGAAAAATATAATTTTTAAAATCAGTTGCTTTGTTATTATTAAGAAATAAAAACTGGTTTGATTTTTAATGGAATACGTTTTTTAAAGTTTGATATTTTATAAGATTTTATATTAGTAAGTAATATAGAATTTTCAAAATTTTTTTAAATATAGTTATAGCAGCGGCGTAGGTAAAAAACGATAGTTTTAGTATATAAAAAGAGTTTAACTTTAAATATTAACTAAATTAATAAACATATGAAAGAAAAAAAAGAAAGAAAGAAAAAGAAAAATGAATTTGAAATTGTATCTGCAGTTTTTCATTCACCTTTAGTACATAAATTCTTCATAAATTTTATTTTCTAAATTATCTGTGTGCATTCACTCGGAGAAAGACGGCCATATTGTGGACTTTTCTCCGAGTAAAAAGGAATCATTTTTTCCCCCAATGATCAATCTATGTCTTATTATTGTATCTATGCATAAAACACATATAGTGCGACATAGACCCATCTACTGCGACACATAAACACATCTGAACACGATATCTAGTGCAGCATAAAACAAACTAAAGCAGTTTGTAGCTCTAGTGCGACGTTAAATATCGTCTAAGAATCTTTGTAGTTCAGATGCGACGTTAAACATTTTCAACCGCTTAATAGCTTTTGAGCGTCGTTAAGATCCTCTCAAACTCCAATTAAACTCAATTGGGATAAATTTAAACCCATTAAAAAACTCAAACAATTTGTAGATCTAGTGCGACGTTAGATATTTTAATAAGCTTTATAGTTCAAGCGCGACGCTAAAACTTTTCAACTTCTTTGTAGATCTAGTACGACGTTAAACAAGCTCCAGAAACTTGTAGTTCTAATGCGACATTAAACAAATCTAATCAATTTGTAGCTCTAGTGCGATGTTAAACAAACTCAAGCAAATTGCAGCTCAAGTGCGACGTTAAACAAAATCAATGAAATTGTAGCTAAAATTAGGCTGACCAGATCAAAGTACCTTTATAATAGAGAAGCGTTAAAAATTTCTACAATTATCCAATTATAGATGTATTTTTTCATTCCTAATAAATAAGAACTAAAAATAAAGTATTACTGATTAATAGTTTACTTTCTACAATTTTTTAAAACTTAGAAAAATGCCTTCAAAAAAAAAGTCCCCATTTGTTCCCAGAAAATGGGGACGTTTGGTCAGTATACTAAAATGTGACACTAAACTTTTTCAACTGCATTAGTCCCGCTACACTCTAAAGAGACATGAGACAAAGTTTGATGCGACATGTGACACATCACGCATGTTCTAAACAGTTTTCAGTAGAGGAAGTTGTACTTAGAGCATGCGCGTGTCGCATGTCGCTTCAAACTTTGTCTCGTGTCTCGTCAGTGTACGGCGGGCCTTAGAGCTCTAGTGCGACGTTAAAAAAATCTCAACCCCCGATTTAACTGTCATCTTAACCCTAGGGTGCCTTGATAAGATAAGAGTGGCGACAGATCTGTGACAGATTCTCATTGGACAAAACTGACCATCAGCCGCCCGGGGCGATTGTTGGATGAGGCTCCGTAGGTTTTACATTGAGAGTTTCGGATATGTCGAAAAAAGCATTTTTATCTCTTGATATTAAATAAGTTTGATTTTTCTTTTTTTTCAGAAATACATTAAGAAAGATTAATTGTAAAATATCAAAAAAATTCTTACTGAATAATGTTAATTATTAATCTGTTTTATTGACTTTATTGATGAACGTGATAGGTAGATTCTTTTATTAGCCTGTTTCATAGCTTATAAATTGATATAAATAGAAAAAATACTCTATGATTATTGTCATAACTGATCTGTAATCTTCTTATTTATTAAATACATTACTTTTATCCTATTTTTCTGCTATTTTAAATTTAAAAAAAATTATTTTATTGATAAATGAAAGTAGAAACTTTTGGCGGTATTTAACATACTACTTGGCGAGAGATTCTTCGCCAGTGTTTTGACATCTTTTCTTAGAGAAAGCTAAAAGCTTTATAAGTGTGTACCTCTGTGTGTGTTATGTGAAAGAGTATGTACATATAAATTGTTTCTTATTTATTACGTCTGACTAATTACGAATTAATGTTTAATTTTCTTCAATAAAATTAATAGTTATTTACTATTTTGAAAATAAAGATAAAAATAAAATAAATAAAAATTAATTCATTAGTTTTGTTTTTCTGAAAATATTGAGTTTTGAAAGTATTAAATTTTATAAATATATTTAAATATTTTACAAACGTTGTTTCTTTTTAATTGTTTGTTAAAACATTCATTTTGTAATGGGAATTAATAGGCTAAGGGCATATTATTTCTCCCCTAGAAATGTTTACATAGGGTGTGAATTAAATCTATGATATCTTTAATTAGAAAAAGAATGACGATACCATTTTAGATTAAATTATCTAGTGTGTCACTCTCACAACTTTTTCTTACACTGTATTTAAATGTTATGAAGACAGATTGCATATTAAGTTCAGTAAGGCAAAATAATATAGTTCAATTTACTTTAAAATTAATCTACAAAAGGTGTAGGGCATTGTTTCATTTGGCATAAAATTCTATGTGAGGGGAGCTGCCGCAATCCTACCCCCCCCCCGTTTAATTATAGTGCGTACCACTAAAAAAAAAAAAAAAAATCAAGACTAATTTTGTAAACTTCTCTTTCTTTCTCTGTATGTGTGTATGTTACAAAAATTTTGTGGCAGCTCGAGATCAAGATGTAATGCACAGTATTTTCCGAAAGTTTTTATTTTGTCGCATTTTAGCTTAAACTGGTGTCTTTCAACTTTTGGTGCACATTAGTTGACAAATGGTGCTACTATGCTGAAATTCCTGATTTTTTAGGAACGCTAGATCTCGACTTCTATAATGTATAAATGTATCAAACATGATATTTAAGATGGTTAATATGTAAAGTGGGTGAATGATTGCTTAAATATATTTAAATCTAAAGAGAAAAAAAAAAAGAAAGAAAGAAAGAAAAAAAATGCTACTGTTTTAAATTTTATTTATAAATGTGCTTATTAATATCCCTTGGCCTTCCTAGGAGATCCATTTATACGAAATATGTACATGAAAAATTTGACAGTTAGTATAAATTAAAATTATTTATTTGATACATTTAAAATTCATTTTTTAATACACTTGAACTCGACAAAACTTATTATTAGTTTATTAGATTTATTGGCATAGCTTACTCTTACTGTACTTACTCGTTTTTGTAATGTTAAAAATCATGCTATTTTAATACGTATCTTCATTATAGAAAGTAATGTGCGTATTACTAACAGATTTTTTTTTTTTTGAGGGGGGGGGGAGTACAAAATATTTTACGCATATTACGTCCTAATATAGATAACTGTCCGAAATTTAATAAAAAGAGAGCAAGGACTTTTCTAGAGAATGAGAGTTGGTTGAAATAATGTATTTACCATTTAAATTCTTTTGCAAGGATGCACACACACACACACACAAAAAAAAAAAAAAAAAAAAAAACGGGCAAAAGAACCCTTAGAAAGACTCCTGCGGAGGGCATTCCACCTATAAGTCTTGGATTCCAGCGTACTCATTCGACTTAAACCCTCCATTCACAGGTTGATAACTAATAGAATGGTATGACAGCTACTAAAGGGGACTGAATTACACTGACCGATAACTTAATCTAAACATTTAAATTATCATTATTGTTATTCCTTCCGTGAAGGATCAAAATTGTGATGGCATGTCTTCGGACCACCTATAGGGGTGTGACCCAGACCGTCGCTAATTGCCCATCTGCGCAGCACTAATGCGACGTAAAACGCAACCATCCATTATTATTATTTTTGCCATTTGTTACTGCGTAAATATTTATATATACATAAATAGTAATAATAATAATAAACGTAAATTTTATTTAAAGTGCTTTCTACGTAAAAATACATTCCCAATTTAAATTTGTTGCAATTGCAAAAACTTTTCTATCTTACTTATTGTTGTTTTTCGAAATCTTTCTCCCCTCCCCCTACCTGTTAAATTGTAAACATATAATATCAAAATGAAAAAAAAAAAAAATCTGTAAAGAATTAGAAATTACCAATTTATTCATATATTCTTATTATTTCAAAAAATTAAACTTAATAAGGAAAAAATATTAAAGTTCATTTAAAAGAATTTTTGTGCTACAAAATGAAAAATAATGAAATTAAACCGGGATGCATTATAAATTCATAAATGAAAAATTTCCCTTACCTCACTATACACAAAAAAATTCTTTAGTTCAGTATAACGTTTTTGGTTTTTAAAAATCTAAGCTAAAAATAATGGTTTAATAATAATAATAAATCGAAAATTAACTCACTGAAAAAATAAAAATTATTATTAAATTTAATTGTTAAGTCGTAAACTTGTGTTTCTAAGAGAATTTTTTTTTTTTTTTCCTTTTATAAATTTGGCAATTTAAGTCTATTGATAACTTGTTATTTGACAAAACAAAAAATAATATAGTGAAAAGAAAATGCTTAATTTCAATAGAATTTAAACGAATTATAAATAAATTAAGTCTTTTATACTTCTAAGAAAATTAAATATCCCGCCAGAAAAGTAAATGTTCATCAGAAGCGTTTACTCGCCAACGTAAGATAAAGGTCATATCTAGAAAGAATCAACCCCACTCGTAGCTCACGCAAGCAACCCAAGATTTCATCCACAGCGGTTGCGCACTGAGAATTGTCGCCACTCTTAGTAATATAGGCACCCTACTTAACCCCTTCTCGATATTACATAGTCACATTAAATTTTAGTACTGCTGCCACATTAAACAAACTCAAGCATTTTGTAGTTCTACTGCGACGTTAAACAAACTCAATGAAACTGTAGCTCAAGTGCGACCATACACCTTTTATGCAGTTTTGCAGCTCTAATACAATCTTAAATCACTCAAGCACTTTGTAGCTCTAGTGCGACCTTAAAATAACTCAAGGAATTTGTAGTTCTAGAGAGACTTAAACAAACTCAATCCATTTGCAGCTCTAGTGGGATTTTAAAACTCTTAATCAATTTGTAGCTCTAGTGCGACGTTAAACAAATTCAATCAATTTGTAGCTCAGTTAAACAAACTTAATTGCTTTGTAGCTCTAATGGATTTTAAAACAATCAATCAATTTGTAGCTCTAGTGCGACGTTAAACAGACTTAGTCAATTAAATGCTCTATTGCGACGGTATAACATTTTACACTGTTTTGTAGCTCTAAAGCGATGTAAAACTCAAACATTTTGTAGCTGTCGTGCGACCTTAAAATAACTTAACGAATTTGTCGCTCAAGCGCAACGTTAACAAACTCAAATTAATCATAGCTGAATTAAGAAAAGCTTTTTCAACTGCTTTAAAGCTCTATAGCGACGTTAAAAACTCTCAACAATCAGTTTAACTGTCATCTTAACCACTTCTCGATATTACACAGTCACACCAACTTTGTATCCCTACTGCAGCACTAAACAAACTCAAGCATTTTGTAGCTCTAGTGCGACGTAAAACAAAACACTCAAGCACTTTGTAGCTCTAGCGCGACCTTAAAAAAACTCAATGAATTTGAAGCTCTAGTGCGACTTAAACAAACTTCAACAATCAAGTGTGACGTTAAACAAATTCAATCAATTTGTAGCACTAGTGCGATGTTAAAAATCTTTTTCTTTTTTTTTAAGCTCTAGGGTGACGTTAAACAAAATCAATGAAATTGTAGCTTTAATGTGACACTAAACTTTTTCAACTGGATTAGAGCTCTAGAACGACGTTAAAAACTCTCAACCCCCAATTTAAATGCTATTTTAACCACTGAGCTGAAGAACAACTGGAGGATATGCTAGACTGGTTTTCGCGTGCCGTTTTTGGAAGGTTTGTCTTCCGAGCATTGCACGGTAGAAAGCATTTGATACCTTTACATGGGTGGATTGGTGGGGGCATGGTGCTCGGGAACTAAAAGGTTACTAATCCGGGGTTTACTGTAATATTTAGTGGATGAGAACTCAATAACTGCTATGAGAATTGATTGGTTGGGTTTTTTTATGTCACACTATTGTGGTCCACGAAGAGATTTGGAAAAACACCCAGGGTCAGCGCGGGAATCGAACCCACTCTACTACGCTCGAACGCGATTAACAGTGTAGTGGCATGACCACTTGTCCACAGAGAGCCGTTTACACTCGGCAGCAAAACTATCCGAGCATAGGCAATAATCTCTGTCTAAAAAAGTGTTCTTAATACTGCTGTGTTAAATAAATCCTTGTCCAGTCATAGTCCTACAAGGAGAGGTCACGGCATGGAAAATTCAGATCGGGACGAAATTGCGCAGTACTGTAGTATACTACGAAGGTTAAAACATATTAAAGCAGTAGAGCCCCCTATCCACAGAATTTCGAGCGAAAAGCGTTTAAAGTTTCAGTAATCTATAAACACAAGTTATTTCGCAAGCGAAGCAGCGCTGGCTTAAAGCGCTAGTCTTCCACTAACGGCTGTATTCACCAATAACTTCAACTCCCGGTTGAACACGAAAACTTGAAAAGCGCATAAAGTCAATGTACAACTTTTCATCAAAGTTGGGTGCATTGCTTATGCCCTCTAGCGGCATAGTTACTTTCCGATTTTTTAGTGGAAAATAACCAATCAAAGATTATATGGAATCTTCGGCGCTAGGTGGCAGAAAGAGCCGGTCAATTTTTTTTAGAAAGCTGCAACCTGCCTTTAGACGCTTTTCAAATTTGCGTTGAACCGGGAGCTGCAGTTAATGGTGAATACGGCCGCTTGACGAGCTGGGTTCGAGGCTACCTACGGGAACTCTTTTTTTTTTTTTTTTTTCCTTCTTTAATTTTTTTATGTAATCTAAATTTTTTATTTATTTTTACTTTATTTTATAATTCAATTCAAAATTTTAATAAAAGATTATTTAATATTCTTAAATAAAAAAAAAAATAAAAAAAAAAAAATTCTATTTTTAATATTTATAACTTAAAAATACAATAAATTTCTAAACTTAAAAATAAATTTTAGTTTTACAAAACACTAAATAACAAATATAAAGAAAAACAAACAAAAATTTAAATAATTAAAAATAAACAAAGTATAAAATAGTTAGCAGGTGTACTTAAACCTTGGTTTGAGCTTCTTGATTTGGTTTTAATGTGTATAATTTTCGTAAACGCTTTTAGCTTGTTAATAATAGAGAGCAGGTAGGATTTTATTTCATGCACAGAAGGAATAAATAATAAAAAAAAAATCTGGTGTGAAACAAAAACATGACTTCTATTACCCACTATTACACGTATTATGTGCACTTTTTGGAGATAATGTGATCAGAAGACATAGAATTGACCTAATGAAATAGACAACTAAAAATTTTCCAGAAAGAGAAAGTTAATACACGCGTAAAGACATACAAAACAGGGTTTAGACAGCGAGTTAAAGAAAGAAAGGAAAAAAAGCAAAAGTAGAAGTATTTTTTTTTTCCTTTTTTTTTAACACCAATTTTCAAGATCTAAAACTAATCTATCTGATCAGGAGGACTATTAATTTTCCTGTAATAACCACATAAAGCATGAGAAAGGATATCTAAAATGGGTTTATGTAACAATTTTCAAGAAAATCGTTAGAGCGGTTTTTGAGATACCGACTTCTACCGAAACTTGGAATATTCAATTGTTGACCGGAAAACAACAATTACATACAATAGATATTTAAAAGAGAGTTAATATTTCAAGTTTGAAAAAAATCCACATAGGCGTTTTTGAAGGAACGCACTTGCAGTACCTGAAATTGAGCTATTTATACAGGACGCCTATCCATTTTCCTGAACTAACCAACTATATCGTTCGAAAGGACATCTAATAGAATGTTTATACACTAATTTTGAAGAAAATCGTTAGAGCCGTTTTTGAGATACGGTCTTACGGACACACTTCCGGTTTCGGATATCCCACTTCCATTTTTCCAATTTTCACTTACACAAAAACACACAGACAAAATTTTCTAAAGTCATTTTTGGCTTTTACGGTGTGTGAAACGTGAAGATATCGCTAAATTTTTTGATTCTGAAAAATTTGCAGACAAAAGTGATTTTATTAATATAGATTCACCTTTCTATAAAAATATGCTTTTCTTTTCGGAGGCGTTGTGGTAATTTTTTTTTTTTTTTCCTTAGCATTTTTTATTTCTTTTACGATTGCTAAATAACGGGAAAAAAAAAATATTCAAGAAAAAAAATGTACAGTGAAGCAAAATTAAATACTCATCATAAAATTAAAAGAATTTAAGTTTTCCAACAAATTAAACGCTTCAATTTTATAAGAAAAACTAGTACCTTGATATACAAAGTAGATAAAATATAGTTTGTTTTTATTTCAATGAAAAAAAAAAAAAAAAAAAAAACTTAAAATACATCTATATATATTTCTCTTTATTTATAGAAAAATGATACCTTTTACGTAGGTTGTACATTGTCTAAAAAATGTATTTCGTATGTGGCCGTCTTATTATCTTGTGTATTGTCACTGCTTGTGTCTTATGTATTGTCATTGTGTAAAAACAGACAGTTTGCAAAAAATATATTGTATTTTTAAATGTTGTTTAGAATCTCACAAAAATATCTTTATAGTTTTATTTTTCAAGAAAAGCTTTCAAAAGATTTGTTTTGTGTAGCCCTGTATATAATTTAAAATTACGGTATATGCACCCCATTGTGTGCTAAAAAATAACGCTGAACATGGTAATATTCATATGCATGAATGTTAATTTCCTTATACTTTATTCAGTATAAATGAATTAAAAGAAGCTTTATAGAAATAATTTACATAGGACGTAATGTCTTCGTATATTTCATTCGTCTTTCATACAAACAATTTGTAATATATATATATATATATACACTCTATAACAAAACAAACGACGCACCAAGAAGAAGTGGGGACAAAAATTGGTAGATGGGGTGGAATGGGTGGTCCGAATGAGGCAAAAATTGGTAGATGTGATGTACATGTGGAGAAAAACAATTGATTACAGTTTCAGAAAATTTCAATGATTTAATCAAGAGAAAGGGCCTCACAAAGCAAACAAGTCAATAACGCGTTGGTCGACTTCTAGCTCTTACGTACGCAGTTATTCGGCTTGGGATTAATTGATAGAGTTGGTAGATGTGCTCCTATGAAGTATCGTGCTATATCCTGTCCAATTGTCGCGTTAGGTTGGTAAAATCCCGAGCTGGTTGTAGGACCCTTTTTATGATGCTCCAAACGTCCTCAGTGGAAGATAGATCCGGGGACTGAGCTCAACCCCATATCACTGAGCCGCCTATTAAAGGTATTTGAAGTCACTGAAGTACCAGTTGCTCGTAGGGTCGACGATAATGATGAATTGGTGCTTGATTCCATCAAACCCTGTATGTATGTCAATTTGTGTCCAGTTTACATTACTCCTTCTTGGTGCATCACTTCTTTTGTTATAGAGTATATATACCATTTTTTAATGGAAACAAGCCACGGTGAACTTGAATAACGCATACCAATTGCAGAGCGTTCTAAGAATATTTGTGAAAGTTAGAGTGCGGTTTGGCAGACGGACAGACACGCAGGCAAATTAAATAAAGTCACATACATTTTCAACTTTATTGGAAAGTATTAATAATCGGTGTATTACATAACAAGAAAAATATAATCAAACGTCATTTTTGTAAATAAATTTCTACAATAACAATACATAAAAAATCCCAAATTTATAAATATATTTAAACTCAAGAAAATATTGTATATTCCATATAAAACTATAAGATTATAACACATACAAACGTATAACTTTTTATTTTTGCAAAAAGATAAGAAAACTTTTCCATTAGCTCTTGAACTAATAGTATTTGATAAACAGTTTACGTGTTTCTGTTTGGAAATAATCACTTTGTTTTTATTTTCAGCGCACGATAAACATAACTTAATCTCGTAATACCATCTTTATTAATATCCACTTCATAAGCTGCTTTCCTGCTAATTATTAACGTCAAACTAATACGACGGATAAAATAAGATAGAAACTAAACAAATTTATTTTCAAAATCTGCCCTCAATTAGTATATGCTGAAAACGTTAATTCCAATTTATAAAATTTAATAAACAGTTTTCGCGAAACGAATTTAAGTTAATCCATAATTTTATTTTTATTTATTTATTTATTACTTTTAAGTAATAAATTTGCAGAAAAAAAATTCGTTATTTCTAATATGAATTTACTAATGCTTTTTTAATTATATACTCTACGTATTATTAAAAATTCTTTTAAAGTTATCATAATATTTTACTGTGAAAAAAATGCATAAATAAATAATCTCCTTTAAGAGACTTACATTTTTAATCTGAAATTAATAAATGCCAACGCTAAAGCGAAATATGAAACAAAACATTTTTTAGAAGAATTTCTTGATCCATATTTAAGTTTTTTTTTTTTTTTTTTTTTTTTCTGTATCACATTATTTAATTCAATCATTCATTTACTTATAAAGCGAACTTAAATAAAATAATAATAATAATAATAATAATTTTAGATATTTTTAATACCAAATAATGCATATATATTGTGTAATTTCATTTATTTTCAGCCAATTAATAATGTAATATGCAAATAAATGTAATAGGTCAAAAATATAAAACATTTGATTTCAGTGATAGATTTGCTTTATGCGTCTCAATGACAAATTATATTTTCTCCTTTACCTTTTAAATTAACCTGTCAATTTATAGATTCAGGTTATCACATTTATTCATCTAGTCTTAAAACAAATAGAAATTTAAAATAATCTACGTTGTAAATTTTATTTTCCCTACGTTTTGGTCTATATGTATACGCTATCTACCTGGGTCCACAATCCACGCCACATGACAAAGAAAGGCTGAAATCGACGTTTGTACTTACGTTCAAACCTGTGTCTATGAGCTTTAACTTCAAAACTTTTCGGCTAATGTTTTTGCAAATAATAATAATAATAATAATAATAATAATAATAATAAATAAATAAATAAATAAAAATGAATAAATAAATAAATTGGCACCTATTTATTTGCAATTGCAGTGTACCTCATTCTAATCTAAACAAGATGTTTTAATACAGCCTCACAATAATAAATATATGTTAATTCGGTGTGATAAACCTAAAATAACATCTGAAAAAAGAGTAAATAGAGGATAGCTTTTAAAAATTATTGTAACATTGAAACAATTTTATAGTATAAATTAAATGTAACGTCCATCTGTCGTAAAACTAATATACTTGAACTAAAAATACAAAAATTAGTAACATTAATTTCAACTATTATCGTTTGTTTTGTGTGAAAAATAATTTTTATACATAAGGTTTCATAAATGAAATTATTTTCCACGTGATATGTCACTGAACGGAACTTCCAGTCTTTACTGTCCAGTGTTCATAATATAAACTGTTTACAATATTTTTGTTATACATACAAATAAATTTGTTTGACATTTGATACAGAGAAGAAAAATATTTAATACATTTTAAGATTCCTTTTTTTTTTTTTTTTTTTTTTTTTTTTTTTTTTAACACGGCTTTAAAAAATATATAGCATTAGAAAATTTTAACACATAGTAATATTGTAATCTGTTATGTGTATGATCAATTCATTTTTTTTTTTTTTTTTTTTTTTTTTTAATAAGGCAATATGATACTGATAAGAATAATATATAATTTTTAAGTTTATTAAATATTTGTCTTTTTTTTTTTTTTTTTTTTTTTAATAAGGCAATATGATACTGATAAGAATAATATATAATTTTTAAGTTTATTAAATATTTGTCTTTTTTTTTTTTTTTACAATTCCAAAAAATTTAAATGCTACTAAAGAATGCATAATTTTTATAAAATAATGTTTTTGTTACATTTATGTTTTTATTATATTACCAGTTAGTGTATTCTTTATATAAAATCAATCTTTGGAATGAACTTCATTTTATTGATTTCCCAAAAATAATGACATGAAAGGTGCACCATGAATGAATTGAAAGTATTACGCACATCTATATTGAGCAAAGTACATGAATTTAAATATTATTAAGATATTATTAAGATATTACAATATAATTCTTATAAATTCACAATTAACTTGAATGTTCAGTAGCTAATAATCTCAAGGAAAAAACCTTGCGATTTAAATTCTATATAATGTACAAATGTGTAAAAACTTCCATAATTAAAAGGATATTATTGTTAATTTTATAACTAAATCACTAGTTGTTATGATATATATATATATATATATATATATATATATATATAAGAAAGAAAGGAAGAAAGAAAAATTAATTTAGTACGACAGAACTACTTTATGTATCGTGTAACTTAAAAAAAAAAGGAAAGAAAGAAAAAAATTAAATAGGTGTATAGAAACATTTACTAACATATCCAGATGAAATAGGCAACACATATATTTTGTAAGAAGCCATCAAGAATATGTACTCTAAAGATATCGCCGACAAATATTCAGACACCATCATCTATATATATTCAGAAGATATCGCCTATAATCTCTGTTCCCGCAAGAAATTTCACCGATTAAAGTACACTTTAAACTACACTCATGTCCATAAATTAAGGATAATTCAGATTCACACTGAAATCAAACTTTAATGCAAAAATTTCACCTGTAGAAATACCACACACATCTTTAAGAATAATATGCAAATTATAGGAAGCCATCAGATGACGCCGATATGATGTTACAATGACGAAAGTGTAAGAAGGGAGTAGATCAGGAATGGGAGCAAAGAAGGAAATTTGTTCACAAGCGTTCTGTGTGCCGCTCAGTGCCACAATCGAATGGTTATGACACAGAGGACGCATGCAGGTATTTTTTTACGTGGTAGAATTATCGGCCGACTAGAATGTGGGCGTACTCAGATAGAAGTATCGGGGGAACTGGGGGAACTTAGAACCGTCCAAAGTGTCATCTCTAGGCTTTGGCAACGATTCTAAAATGATGGAAATGCCAGTCGACGTTACAGTACTGGTCGGCCCCGAGTTACAATGCCGAATTACCACCGGTATTTGGCAGTAACTGCCAAAATAAGCAGATGAAGCACAGCATCAGACCTGACTCGTCAGCTGTCTGCAGCCACGAGTGCCACAGTTTCAAGACAAAGTTCCACTCACGGCAATGTACTGTGCCAGCGGTTAACTTGGAGTAGAGAACATGCAATGTGGACAGCGGCACAATGAGCTTGTGTGATGTCTTCCGATGAGTCCAGGTTTAGCTTGCAGTGTGATTCACACCAGACTTTCATATGTAGAAAGACAGGAACTCGTTACCACCAAAACAACATCATTGAACGACACCGTTACTGTGGGGCAGGAGTGCTCGTTTGGTGGGGGGGGGGGATCATATTGGGCACGAGAACAGATCTGCATGTTCAAATCGAAAGAATGATAGGCCAAAAATATCGGGACATCATTCGGGAACAACATCTACGTCTTTTTACGGGTGTCATGAGTCCAGAATTTGTGTTTATGGATGACAATGCGCGTCCTCACCGTGCAAACGTTGTACACGGATGCCTACAATCTGAAGCTATCACCCTCATGGAATGGCCAGCATTCTCACCTGACTGGAATCCGATAAAGCATGTGTAGGACATGCTTTTCCGACGAGTTCTAGTTCGTCAACCACCTCTTACATGTGTACCGGAACTTCGAAGAGCATTACTTACTGAGTAGAGTAATCATCCCCGAGATCAGATCAGTAATTTAATACTCAGCATTCCTAGGTGTTGTAAGGACTGTATTTCATCATCTGAGAGACATACAATGTATTAACCATCATACCAACAATATAATGTTAAGTTTTTGTAAGGGAGATATTTTTTGTAATTGTATCCGGGAGCAAAAATCGTAGTTTTTACAAATGGTATCCTACATAAACCATCTTTTTTTGTTTTTGACCTTTTGATAAATAAATGGACTTTATGAATAAGTCATGTTTGTTTTGCTTCTGAACCTTTATTTGCCTCAGCTAGCATTATCCTTAATTTATGGACATGAGTGTACTTTAGGTGTAATAATTAAAAAAATTGATTTGTAAAACAAATTTTATCCCAAATATCCATTACGCTTTTGACAATATATACATTCCTTAGCAGAAATCTGTTAATTAAAAAAAAAGATATATATATAGATAGATAGATAGATAGATAAGAAAAGGCGGTGATACTGGGTAAAACATGACTTTATTTAATAAATTTTTTTCTTCATTAACTTATTATTATTATTATTATTATTATTATTATTATTAAAGTTCGAATGGATATCACCTAGTGAAATAATTTCCTCAGTGTAAGGAAAATTTCAAAAGATTCATTTATATTACATTTCTTTTGTAAAAAATGTTAAACATAAAAAAATATCAAATAATATATTTTCTTTCTGTCATCAGTAAAATATTTTTACCTGTCTGCACAACCAATGTTTTCTTTTATCCAAAAAATAATCTCTTACATATTTAGATAAACCGACAAACGTTTAGAGAATAATAATGCATAAACGAGAAAAAATAGAAAAATACATTATTTTGAAAGACTTAGCTGTAGCTAAAAAACAAGGCATTTAATTCACAGACCATAAGTACAGGACCTCTAAGAATGTGTCAAAAGGAAAAATACATAAATTCTCAGATAAAATGTGATTTTACAGGAGGAGGAAGGCGTATTAATTCATTTATTTTCAAAAATGACCAAAATAGAAAATTTCATTTCGATGAATGTTATTATTATTATTATTTATTTATTTATCTATTATTATTATTATTATTATTATTATTATTATTTGCAGACATAAGTGGTACATAAAAACTTTATACAAACCTTTATAATTCTGTGATTCCACTTTATTTTTATTTATTTATTTATTTATTTTAAGTAGTATTTCTCCTGGGTATCAAAAATGTTGGTTTATTGGTTATTGTTATTATTATTTTTAATTACATTTTTATATCAATTAAAGAATAGCAAATATAGTTTATAATTCCATCAGTAATCAAACAAATTAACAACAGAAAATGAAGATTTAATCTCTATAGTCTACAATCTTTTCTGAGTTCTGATTACTAAGCTATAGACTATTTTAATTGAAAACATGTTGCCAAAAGCTAACATGTAATGCTACGCTTCTAAATATGTCCCACATATTAAAAGGTAAACTTTCAAATGTTGCAATAAAATCCAGCTTCAATTTGTAATATGAAGTACTACTCGATAATTTATATTTCTGAAATATTATTCTGTATTAGTAGCATTTTAGGAAGTTTTAACTTAAAATTTTCGTATTAAAATATTTCACAATATTTGTGTTCTCGTATGACTGTCAATGAAATCTAGATGTTGTTATCGAAGAATCCTTTAATAATGTCTCTTTTTATTTATATAAAACTAAGGTTCAGTTTGACGGGACGTATTCTATTTTCATCTAATATACAAGTCTACCCCAATTTTCTACGCAATTTAACGTATTTGATGCTTTCTATTTAAATGTAAAACTACAAAAATGGTTTTTGTGAGGTTCCTTCTTCCATATTGCAAGCAAATAATATAACTAGCGTTAATAGTTCGTGTGCAAGACTCACAAAATATTTTAAGCACATTATAGTCTATAAGAATTATTTCTTTATGAAATAAGAACTTTTTTTTCTTTTTCAATGTATACTAATCTATTATTAAAAACACACAATAACCTTTAAAAAAAAACATTACGCTTCAATTTTTTTTATTATTATGCTACAGAAAGAGAAAAAAAACAAAAAGAAAAGTAAGAAAAACCTTTTTTGCAAAATATGATATCTCAACATTAAATCAAGTTATTTTATTATTATAAATTTTATTAACATTATTAAATATTTTTCTTCGAAATGAGCAATTCTCATATTTGTTTTATGTTTTATAAAAGAACAAAAAGTTATAACATGTATAGAGAGAAATATATATATATATATATATATATATATAATAAAGATGATCTATTAAGCATAGTAGAAGCCAAGCAACAGATACAAGATCACTGAAACACCAATGACCAGAAAGATTAAAAAAAAAAAAAAAAAAAAAAAAAAAATCATCAGTGGATGAAATACACTAATGTAAAGAAACCAGATCTATTAATTAACAGCCTGCAAAACAAACGAATCAATAAAGTAAAACAACAAATCTTAACTTAAAACCATAAACTTATCAAAATTAATGAAAAAACAACCCAAGAAACACAAGATAGGAAGAAGAAGGCAGGCGGCAAGACTTGTGACTTGCCTGTGGGGTTACACTAGTTTTACGCCGGCAACACTCCCCCAGCCTGCCACAACCAGAACAGGAACCATATGGATTTAATAATGCAAAATTTCAAAGCAGATGAACAACAATGAAACCACGAAGCCACAATGAAATTCACCGATTGATCACATTGTGTTTAACAGTATAATTAGAACATTAAATATAGTTGACAACTCAAAAAGGAAAAATCTGAAATTTTATTGGAAAATGAAAGTTTACATAGTAATACAAAGCAAATGCAACAAGCCTTCTACTTTTTTTTTTTCTTTTTAATTTAATTTCACAAACCCACCCAACCATCCAGCCTTACAACACCACCCCACCTCCGTAATCAAACATCTGCCCACCCAACCACCACCTTTTTTATTGTCTTTTATTATTTTATAATTTTTTGTTGATATACACAAGAGTGTACACATCTTTTTTTTTTTTTTTTTTTTTTTTTTTTTTGTACTGACAGAGACATGGTTAAGGATATAAAATAGGAAATACAAAGTTTTTAGGAAAACCCATTTTAGCAGTGGCTGTGATCAGTTTATTAATATTCTTGTTTTTAAACTTTGCAGAGCATAGATTATTAATTCGAAATAAATGGTTAATGATGATGTTTCTAAATACCGAAAGATGCAGACATGAATTAAAATGTGTAAATAAGTTTACATTAAAACAAAAATCTTGCCGTTTGTCATAGATATCTGTGTAAAGTTTATTACCATCGATGATTATTTTGAGATCTAAAAAGTTAATTGATTGATTAGTCAGAGTATTTTGAGTTAGCTTTAAATTAGGTGGATAACTGAAGGAAAAGCCATTTTGTGAGTTCTTATTGAGATAAAATACAATAATATCATCGATGTAACGATAAAATCGAACATCATCGTTGCAAATTTGCTTTTCATAATAATAAAGATATAGATCTGCCAAAATACTGGAGCTACAACCTCCTTGTGGGATGCCTAATTGTTGCAAATAGATATCGTTGTTGTGGAAGATATAATTATTATGGATAACAAAGTTAAGAAGTGTTTTAAATTTTTCTGCTTTAAAATTGTAAGGAAGATTAATTTGAGCTTTATATTTTTGAAAAAGACTGTAAATGATATTACTAAGATCTGATAACTCAATATTATTGAAAAGATCTTGAAAGTCAAAAGTCATAATATTGTCTATTGAATCGAGCGATTTGATGTATTGAATTAATTGAAAGCTATTTTTAAGACAGTGTAAATTATCAACTTTGCAAGTACATTTGTAAATTTGTTTTAGAATATCCAGTAGAGCTTTATTAGCATTGTTGTTATAAGTGTTACACCCAACAGTGACAGAGCGAAATTTAATTGGAGATTTGTGAAACTTAGGTATGAGAACTATATAAGGATAATTAAAGTTATTAAAGGGAAGTTGAAGTAGTTTATAGTAATTATGTATTTTTCGGTTATTAATAATTAGGTTATTATTAGTTAAACTGAAGATGTTACTATTATTGATTGAAGAGTTTAAAATAGAGAGATAGTAGGATTTACAAATAATGGCATAATTATTAGGTGATTTGTCAACATAAGTGATCACAAAGTCATCCTGTAGTGATTTGATTGAGTTAAGAAGTACAGATTTTTTAAATAACACCAGATTTGAAGAATTGATAAATAATGCATTTTTGATTTTTTGTAACACTAAAACTTTCCATTGAGTGAAGTAGGCAATAGGTTTATTATGAGTAATAGATATTTTATAAATAAATAAATCTAGGTCATCAGAAAACTGTTGAAAGATTTGTAGAATGCTAGTTTTAACTGGAAGTCTAAATTTGGTGACAAATTTCATGAATTCTTTTAATTGATAATTATCAATAATATTGAGATTACCCGTGATAATGTGTCCATGGTCTCTGTCAATAAATTTTGAGAAAGAAGGATCATTGCATTTACAGGTTACAGTGTTAGTAAAAGAGGTAGACTTAGATACAGAATTATAGTTGAATATCTTTCTGCCAAGAGGAAGAGGATATTTGAAGGTACGAGATAGATTTAAATCTTTAATCGGAAACAAACATTCTTTGTCATTAATGATAGACGTAATGTTAATACTGTTCAATATTTGATTTGTAAAATTCACAATTAATTGAATATTTGTTTTAAATTTGTTGGGCTTTTTATTAATTTTTAAATTAAATTGTTTGATTTTGTACATTATAATATCATAAAAAATGTCTGAAAAATGTTTATTATAGGATTGGCTTTGAAAGACATTCAGAAAGTTTACTAAGTATTTCTTTTTAATTGCAAAAATAAATTTTCGAATAATGAACCAGTTATAGTTAGATAAGTCATTAGTCTGTAGATCTGAAATGAGTTTAATAATGGCACTTTTAGAAAAGATTAAATCTGTTTTTTTACTACCTCGTTTAGTTCTAGAAGTTTTATTGTTAATTTTGTGATTGAGTTGTGCATAAATAGTCGAATAATCATGTAGAGGGTTGATGTTAGAATATGCTTTAATAGTTTTACTAAAGTATTCGGAATTTAGGCCATATGGATAAATTGTATTATAATATTGCATAAATTTTGATTCAAGAAATAGACGCTTACTTTTATTTTTCTGAATTTTTACAATCTCTATAGTACATGAATTAAAATTATGTGATTTAAAGTGTTGTAATTCTATAGTTGATTTAGAAGGTGCAGCTGAAAGGTTTTTAGAATCTGATCGATGCTGATTAATGCGTAGATGTAGAGGAGTTGAAGTTTCACCAATATAACTAAGTTTACAATGACCACAACTGATTTTATAAATAACATTGTATGCCTGACAAAATGGAACCAAAGAGTGATTATTTTTAAATTGTGTGTGAGAGGCCATAGGGCAAGTTTTACATCTATTAGAACCGCATGTTCTAAATTGAAGTAAAGGAGGAGGAGATGATAGGTAACTGGATGTCGATCCAAGGATATCCCTATAAATATCCTTGTACCGGGCACAATACTGCTGTGAAGCTAAGTATTTTTTGCCAGGATCTAAAAATTTACTAAACAGAGTCATAGAGAAAAATGTTTTTGTATATTAAAAATCACAAGGCAAGTAAGTATTTACATTAGTTTTATCGAAAGTGGGCTATACCAAATTCAATTACTTAATTAAATTGATTCTTGATTAATAAGTATCTGGATTAATGAAAAGTGAAGAGAGAACTAAATAATAATAATAATAATAATAATAATAATTAAATAATATGTACATATTTACACTAAATCTCCTTTGACCGAATCTATTGATTTGGTTCCAATTACAAATTAAATTCCGCCCATTTTTTTAAAGTAAAGTAAGAAAAACTAACCATCACAATTCACAAAATGTCAGGCACAAAATGCTAAATAATAATTATTAGAATGAAATATTCGACTACACATACACAACATATTGTTTATCATGATTTACGATGGATCAGTGAATGATATTCTAAAGATATTTATCTAATTAAAGAATAAATTATGAAAGTAAGTTGCCAACTATACAGTTAGTAAAAATGATCCAGGGCCAGTGACAAAATACTGTCGCAAAACTTCACAACACTACAAGAATCATAATATAATATAAATTTTAAATCAGTATATAACATATTGAAAAAATTAGAGAAATTACAGAAATAATACAAATTGTAAGAGCGCAAATGCAGCTTTATACAAAGTGTATAATACAAAAAATAGTGTAATGCCAATTTAAGACAAATCTAAGTATATGAAATTCATATATTAGATAATTTAAATGACATAAAGCAATAAGTTTTATTAAACACAAAATACATTCAAAATTTACGCGCAATTGCAGAAGGTT
This sequence comes from Salticus scenicus, assembly GCA_963930645.1. NCBI lineage: Eukaryota > Metazoa > Arthropoda > Arachnida > Araneae > Salticidae > Salticus > Salticus scenicus. The sequence continues at coordinate 49,938,200 of OZ005649.1, forward strand.
TAATTTTAAATGTAATTATAATAAAGATGATCTATTAAGCATAGTAGAAGCCAAGCAACAGATAAAAGATCACTGAAACACCAATGACCAGAAAGATTAAAAAAAAAAAAAAAAAAAAAAAAAAAAAAATCATCAGTGGATGAAATACACTAATGTAAAGAAACCAGATCTATTAATTAACAGCCTGCAAAACAAACGAATCAATAAAGTAAAACAACAAATCTTAACTTAAAACCATAAACTTATCAAAATTAATGAAAAAACAACCCAAGAAACACAAGATAGGAAGAAGAAGGCAGGCGGCAAGACTTGTGACTTGCCTGTGGGGTTACACTAGTTTTACGCCGGCAACACTCCCCCAGCCTGCCACAACCAGAACAGGAACCATATGGATTTAATAATGCAAAATTTCAAAGCAGATGAACAACAATGAAACCACGAAGCCACAATGAAATTCACCGATTGATCACATTGTGTTTAACAGTATAATTAGAACATTAAATATAGTTGACAACTCAAAAAGGAAAAATCTGAAATTTTATTGGAAAATGAAAGTTTACATAGTAATACAAAGGAAATGCAACAAGCCTTCTACTTATATATATATATATATATATATAAGAATTTAATACCGTTATAAAATTTAGCAATCAATAGATACATGATAATGCCAACAACACATATAAAAGTGATTGTAACTCAATTTAATTGTTTTCAAATTTATGCGTGTGTGTGTGTATGTGTGTGTATGTGTGTGTGTGCACATATATAAAATTTCCTTTTTACGCATAAAGATTAAAGAAAAAAAAAAAAAAAGCTTTTCATTAGCTTTTAAAGTAACTTTTGATTGAAAAATTACGTGTTTCTGCTAGAAAATAATCACCTTGTTCTTATTTTCAGCGCACGATAAACCTACCTTAATCTCGTAATACCATCTTTATTAATATCCATTTCATAAGCTGCCTTTTTGCTAATTACTTACTTCAAACTAATACGACGGATAAAATAAGAAGGAAAATAAACAAATTAATTTAACATTCTTTCAACCGATATCCGCTTACAATGGTAATTCCAATTTCAAAAATTTAATGATTTCATGAAACGGAACGAATTTAATTCATTGTTTTTAATTATTTTTTTTATCCTTTACAAATTTTTGGGTAAAATATCTTTCTTTTAATTATAAATTTTCTGTTTTAATTAAAATTCTTATGTATTAGTAAAATTAATTTAAAAGTTTTACGAATATTTTAACTGTAAAAAAAATCCATTTAATCTGCTTTACGAGAGCTAACCTTTTTAGTTCCCCATCATACTATAGGTATGGGGAACTTAGGTAATCGTGAACAATTTCGACCTCGGTTTTTGACTTTTTATACGTTTTCAGGTGTGAATAATCCGAAAATGGCAAAATTTGCGAAGCAGGTCGTTTCGACGCCGACGGTTCGACGCCAACGTTTCGACGCGGGGGCAGTTCGACGCCGTACGTTTCGACGCGGGGTCAGTTCGACGCCACATTTTTTTTTCGTATTTTTATTTATTTTTAGAATAAATATGCAATATGCCTGATATAATATATATATATATATTATATATTATATATATGAAGCGTGATTCAAATAAATAAGTAATTTGACCGATTTTTATTTATTGAATTAGCGATTGTTTGCATGCATACAATAAATATATGTGTATATGTGTAAAAGTTTTCTAGATATTTTTTTTGTGTGTGTCCCAGATTAATGAGAAGCCCCCACGCCAACTTCAAGGCCCCGGGACATGAGAGAGGTTTTTTTTTTATTATTATTATTATTTCACAAAACAGCATCAAAAAGGCAAAATACAGAAATGGTAAATAAACATATGGTTACAAAGAAGTTATATTGCAGACAAATATAATTACAGATAAATAAGATTACACATAAATAAGATTACAGTTAAATAAGGTTACACATAAATAAGATTACAACACAGAACTGTTATTATACTAATCCATTGCAAAATTATGCGCCACACCTTTCAGGTATTCCATTATTTCTCGATTTTCAAAATCTTCAACTATTACTTTATTTCTCATATCAACCCGCAGATACTTATTCCGCTTGTGTGGCGGTTCATCTCCACTTACAAATTGTTCATAACATTGATTAATTGTTTTTTGAACACGTCTGAGACCATCTATGAATTTCCATAATGTGGGGTGTGAAACACCAAATTCGGCCTGCAGACGCCTGTGCGCTGCTTCCGCGAAATTATTGGTGCGTCCTTCGTTATTTAAGGTTCTAGCATAACATGACCACATTTCTGGTTTAAAAGTAGGACGACGGCGACGATTATTTCTCTGAATATAATCTTCAAAGTAATCAAAAATTGGGGTTAACTGATTAGGTAAATTCTCAGTCAAAACTTCTAAAGCATTTTCAAATTCTTCGATAGGCACAAAACTTAACGCAGGAATCATACGTTCATAGTGAGCAAAACCAGCATCGGTATTTGAATCACGCTTCATATATATAACATATAAAATATATATATTATATCAGGCATATCGCATTTATTTGAATGATGAGGCAAACTTATTCTAAAAATAAATAAAAATACGAAAAAAAAGTATGGCGTCGAACTGACCCCGCGTCGAAACGTTGGCGTCGAACCGTTGGCGTCGAAACGTTGGCGTCGAACTGACCTGTACCGCAAAATTTGTATGGTGTCTGTCTGTAGGGTGTCTGTTAGTGTGTCAGTCCGTTAGTGTGTTAGTCCGTTAGTTAGTTAGTCTGTTTACACGATATCTCACGAACAAATGATCGCAGAGAGGTCAGATCAGTTTTAAAATATTACTTTCGATACTGGCAAGAGCCCTATTCTTTTTCAACATTCGAATTAAAAAACTTCGTAAGTTATGAGAAATTTACGATTTTCTTAACATGGGAGAATAGGACAGAAATTCACTTAAACGTGCATTAAATGGAAACTTTTTACTGTGAAAATGTCAAACCAGTTTTAAAATATCGGTTTTGATGCCGGAATGAACATCAGTAACTATAAATATGCTACTTTTAAAATTTCGCAAGTTATTGGAAATTTACGAATTTCTTAATATGGTAGTATAGGGCAAAATTTCACATAAACGTCAATTTTGAGAGAGATTTTCATCGTAAAGATGTCAGACTACTTTTGAAATATTATTTAGAACACTGGTATGAACATTAATGACTATGAATTTTTCAATATAAAAATTTCCGAAGTTATTGGAAACTTACGAATTTCTTAACATGGCAGAATAGAGCAAAATTTCACATAAACGTCAATCTTGAGGGATATTTTCATCGTAAAGATATCAAACCACTTTTTAAATATTATTTTGGATACTGGCATAAATATCATAGACTATGATTTTTCCAATTTAAAAAATTCGTAAGTTATTTTGAATTTACGATTTACTTAAAATGGCAGAATAAGGCAAAATTGAACACAAACTTCCATTTTGAGGATCATAAATACATTAGACAACTTCAAAATTACATTTATGATATTTGTTTGAACATGATTGAATACAAATATTCTAATACAGAATTGAACCTGATAAAATAAATGAATAGATTAGAATAAGATAAATATATCGAAGTGAACGGTGGATAGCCTATTAGGCGGGGATTTCATTCTGTCACTGTATCAAGCTTTGGTCAAATTCATTTCTTTTAACATGATTATAATATGTCTCCCACTAGAAATTTATGAGAATATAAATATGATGGGGAACTGAGCAGAGTCCACCTATGCTAACTAGTTTAATCATTTCGTCGGTTCCATATCGGTCAAATAATTTTTTGAAATAAGTAATTGCTTTGATTATTTAACATCTGTCTAATATTTTGTTGTAAGTATTATTCTAAACAGATTGTTAAGGTGTATTGATTTAGTTTAAATATCAATAGAGTTTGCCTGTGAAATTAACTTCGTGCGTTACATATTAGTCAAGCATTCTTTTGAAATAGGTGATAGCTTTGATTATTTTCATCTTTCTAAAATTTTATTTAAAAGTATTGTTCCAGAATAAATGTTATAGTATATTAGTTTAATTTGAATATTAGTATAGGCTATGACCATGATGTGTAATGTCGAAAATATTTAATACTACCATTTAACGAAATAATATGATCATGAAGTTAATTTAAAGAATCATGATGAGATAGGTTAGATGTGATTGTTTGATGTTGATTATTGTATCACGGGGATGGGGAAAGGGAAGGGAATCTGAATACATGCGGTAGGTTCACGCGCGTATTGTCAAGTTAGCTTTGTGGAGACGACGGAAGAAAGGATGTGTGGAGAGGGAAAGGGGAAGAATGAAGAGTGTTAGTTTATATTTAAAATTGCTTTAGCTGCTGGAGCTGAAAATCGTAATCGCATGCGGCATACTTAAGTGTTGGTGAGCATTTATTTATTGTAGTTTACTCAACAATATTGTTTGAGTTTAACCAAGAATAATTTGATAAGAAAATTGAATATTTTTTTATTTATATATATATTCATTTATCTGATTTTTTTCTCGAGACTATTTCTAATGATTTAAAATGAGTAAAAGTGTTTAGGTATTAAGGATAATTAATTATGGATCTACGTTAAAATTAAGTGCGTGGGAAAATAAACCATTTTATGCAGATTTTGTAAGCAAAATTTATATTTTAAACAAGCGTTTCTAATTTTAGAAAACATATTCAAAGTGACTGTTAACTAACTATGATTGAAAAATATTAAAGTGAGCCAGTTTATTAAAATCATTTGTATTAAAATCATTAACAAAAAAAGAAAAAATAAGTTTCTCAAATACAATAAATAACTCAGGTTTGAGTGCATTATGTTAACTCATTCAATTTCTTGAATTTAACTCAAGATGAGAAGGCGCGTTTCTTCTAGGCAAATGAGTGAAAATTCACTCAAGTTGAATTATTTTCACTCTCTCATTTTAAGAGAGCAGAAAAAAAAAAATAGTTGAGGTTGAGAAGGGCTTATGAGAAAGAAGGTTGCCATAAGCTCATAGCTGCCAATATTTTAATTTATTCCGGAGTACTTTTAGCCCAGCCTTTATTTCGCACCACTTTATTTATAGAAAAACTTTCTACAATATATAACTACGATAAAATAGGAAAAAAAATCTTTTAAAAAATAAGTGGTACGATATAAAGGCGGGGCTAAAAATACTCCGGAATAAATTAAAATATTGGCAGGTATGTAAGCTTTTCTCACCCAAATGATTTCTTCAAAATAACATTTATTTTAATTCTATCGTTTTTTCTTTATATTCTTTCAAATGAAATGCAAACTTATTGCGAGAAATTTTCTTCAATAATTATGCAAGTTATTACATGCAATATATATTAAAATGTTTCCAAATGTCAGAATGTAGTAAAAAAAATTGTGAAATTTAAATTTTTCGTAGCATATCAAAACTTATTTAACCTATTTAATAACAATAGAATTATTACATAGAATTGACTTAAATTTATTATATATAAATTAATTACATTATCTATTACTTAACGAAATATAATCATTTATAGTATTCAAAGGTGTCAGTTTTTTGCAAAATTTCCAGAATTAGTTTATTATACATGTTTGTGTGTTAAGTTAATGCCTTAAAATTTATGCATGCAACGAATTTGAATATTATGTGCTCTATTTCTATAAAATTCACTGAAATTGACATCAATGTGAACAACTTTTTCGTAAATTTACAACTTTAATCATTTTTCATCTTCAAGTAAAAAGAAAAATATTGAAATATACCGCAGCTGTTTTATGTCTTTTATATTTTTAATAATGTACAGTATATGTTCCAAATATATTGGGTGTTTGAATTAATTAGTAGCATTTTCTAATAGATGTCGTGACAAGTGGCATTTTCCAATAGATGGCGTGACTAGTATTCCCTGTAAACCTACTATCATTGAGCATCGTTATTAGTATATGTCATTTGGTTGAAGCGTAAATAACATATTTTTTTACTTCATCGAATATGTCTAACTTTGTGCCGGATAAAGTGTTTTTGCGGGGAGTTCTACTTCATTACTTTAACATGAAGGAAAGCGCTGCCGAAAGTCATAGAATTTTAGTGGAAGTTTATGGAGAGCATGCACTAGTTGAACTAACGTGTCGGAAATGGTTTGCTCGATTTAAAAGTGATAATTTTGAGCTGGAAGACAAGGAACGACCTGGGCAGCCGAAGAAATTCGAAGATGAAAATTTGAAGTCATTGCTCGATGAAGATCCATGCCAAACGCTTCAAGAATTAGCTGAATCATTAAGAGTTGACTTTTCAACAGTCAGCAAACGCCTGAAAGCCATGGGAATGATCCAAAAGCAGGTAAATTGAGTCCCATACGAACTGAAACCTAGAGACGTGCTCGTCCGGACGTCGCAAAACCGGTCAAAATCTACATCGAAACGACCAAATGGGAGGTCCTACCTCACCCGCCGTATTCTCCAGACATTGCTCCATCTGATTACCACTTGTTTCGATCGATGAACCATGGCCTGTCTGAGGAACACTGCACTTCTTATGAAGATTGTAAAAAATGGGTTTATTCTTGGATTGCCTCTAAAGACGATTCGTTCTTCCGACGCGGAATCCATATGCTGCCAGAAAGATGGGAAAAAGTAGTGGCTAGTGATGGTCAATATTTTGAAGAATCTATTTGTAATTATTTTTGCACAAAAAAGCCTCAATTTTCGAAAAAAAAAAAAACGTTACGAATTAATTCAAACACCCAATACAATTAAATTATTTTTTAAGAAAATAAGATAGAAATATTTTGTTTAAAAAATATTTTTATATTAATTTAAAATGCACATGGAAAATATATTTTTCCGTATCTTGTTAATAAAAAAGGTCATATTTCTGGAAACTAAAGCTTAAAATGGTAGTGAAATACTGTGCTATAATAAGGAAAGAAACCTTTTCCCTGATTTCCATGAGTGCATTTTTAACCGACTTCAAAAAAGAAGGAAGGTTCTCAATTCAAACCGTATGTTTTTTTTATGTTTGTTAGCTCATAACTTCTGAACGGATGCTCCGATTTTGATACTTTTTGTTTTGTTGAAAAGGTCTTGGTCTGCAATAGGTCCCATGGTAATATCTTTACAATCTAAAGAAAATACAGGGTGCCCAAAAAAATCAGTCCCAACTCTTTTAACTGTTAAACGGCTGCAGCTATAGTGTTAAAAATGGTATGTAAGTATAGCGAAGTGGCCATGCAGTACAAGGTTAAACCGCTTGCAGCACCACCTGGTGGAAAATAGCGGAGTTAGTGTTACTATCTAGAAATCGGTTCTAGGGAAAAAAGTGAGTTACAAAGTTGAAAAGTGTCATCGATTTAGTACAAAAAGATAGTTTAGACATTCATGCTAGCGTTCCTATCTCGGAAACGGTTCAAGACAGGGGAAAAAAGTGAATTATAAAATTGCAGGGCATCATCGATTTAGTACGAAAAGATAGTTTAGACATCGATGCTAAAAGTACAATGCTAAAAACGTGCATTTGTTTGTTCGCAATTTCTTACACTATGCATACTTGAGCTACATTGCACACATTGTAGCGTAGCTGGTGAGACATACGTTATATAGTTCAAAATACGGTTACTTGATATTTTTTATTTTGTTGTAAAGATCTTGGTCTGAAGTAGGTCCCATTGTAATATCTTTACAATCTAAAGAAAATAAAACGTCATCTGGGGAAAAACAGCTGAATCAGCGCTCCTATCTCAAAAACGGTTCAAGATGGGAGAAAAGTTAATTACGAAGTTGTAGAGCATCATCGATTTACTACGAAAAGACAGTTTTTAGACATTATCAAGGCAATACAATTAATCAGACAATATAAAGGCTCCCTAGTTCAAAGTACTGTTACTGTAAGCGGTCACATCGATTAGCGCAAAGTCGTTTCCAAACAACTTCAGAAAAGAGGGTGTTCTTAATTCGAGCTATGTGTTGTTGTTGGTATTTGTAAGCTTATAACTTCGTAAGAGATGCTCTAATTAATCGACTTCAAACAGGAGGTGGTTCTCAATTCACACCGTATGTTTTTTGTTTGTTTGTTTGTTAGTTCATAACTTCTGAAGAGATAATCCAATTTTGGTACTTTTTGTTTTATTGTAAAGGTCTTGGTCTGCAATAGGTCCCATTGCAATATCTTTAAGATCAAAAGAAAATACAGGGTGCCCAAAAAGTCAGTCCCGACTCTTTTAACTGCTGAACAGCTGCAGCTATGGTTATAAAAGTGGTATGTAGGTATAGTAAAGTGGATATGTGCTGCGTGATTCAACCGCGTACAGCGTTACCTGGTGGGAAACAGTGGAGTTAGCGTTCCTATCTCGGAAACAGTTCAAGACAGGGGAAAAAAGTGAATTATAAAATTGCAGAGCATCATCGATTTAGTACGAAAAGATAGTTTAGACGTTAATTCTAAAAAGAGAAAGCTTAAAACGTGCATTTGTTTGTTCCCAATCTCCTATTTTGTGCACACTTGAATGACATTGCATATGTTGTAGCGTAGCGGCTGACATTTATGCTATGTAAAATTCAAAGTATGGTTATTATAAGCGGTCACATCGATTAACGCATAGACGTTTTAAACCGACTTCATAAAGGAAGAGTTTCTCAATACAAACCATGTTTCTCATTGTTGTTGTTGAAATTTGTTAGCTTATAACTTCGTAAGAAATGATTTAATTTTAATACTTTTTTTGTTGTCGTAATGATCTTGGCCTGAAATAGGCTTCATTATGATTTCATTAAGATATAAACAAATTACAGCATACGCACAAAAGTCTGTTCTCACTTTAACTTCTGAACGCATGCAGCTACACTGGTAAAGGCAGTATGTAAGTATCGTTGTTGAAACTTCTGTCCGTCAGCTGCAAGGCATATTTTGCTCTTTGTTTGATCTTTACGCTGTGCAAATTCCAGCGTAGCGGGTGACACGTATTCACTGTAAAATTCAATATATATGCCTAACAGAATTTTTGGTTACGAATACAGCGTATCCGTTCTTTGCATTTCTAAAGACTTTTTAACTTAACGTATGTTCATTCAGTAGATAGTTTTTTGCTAATATCCGATAAAGGCAAGAAAAGTGACACAACTTAAAAATGCAACATTTGAGAAAAATCAATTTAAAAATAACTTGACTAGATTAAAACTGCCACAACTGTTTCTCGAGTGGTGTTTCTCGAGTGTAACTTTCTAGATGGTGATGTAACTTTTTTGTTCACATTGTGTGCATTTCATGTATTTTTCAGTGACATAAACCATTTTTTGAGTTATGTCACTTTTCGTGGAAGTTGTGATTTGTGAATCTGCCGTCGAACGTCTTTTGATGTTCTGCTATATGAATAAGTTTTCACTGAAAAGAGAAAAATAAAATCTTTTTGTAAAAAAAATAGAACCGACTCCAAAAAGCAACTACTATTCAAGCAAATAAAAAAAAATTTGAATGAAATGAAACTAAATTGCGCCTAAAAGTATAAAATAATTTCCTTCGCCAAACAACCTATAACACTACAATTAATCATAACTTTTGAAGTCGGCGCAAAATTAAATAAAAATTGATACTTTTATTCAATACAAATATCAAATCCTATTCAAAATACACATCTCACATTGTCACCTGCAAAACGCTGCCGAAAACTATTTTGATTCAAGAAAACAAATAAGATTTCGTAAGCAGCAAAAGTTGGCGAAGATGCTGGTATCTGACGTCCTTGGTGAAAGAAAAATCGCAAAATTATCTGGCAAACACATTTAATTTCTTTGGGATATCATGATTAATTTGATAAGGTATATTAAGAGAGTAATCAAGAATATGAAACAATACTTCGTACAAAATATATTACAAAAATATACATCTTGCGTGTATTTTTTGGAATACGTTTTGAACGCCAAATCCAAAAGCCTCCAAGGATGATAGTTATCAAAGTTATACCAAATTTGCAAAGGAAACTCTAACTTCGTAGAAACATAAATACCGCATTGTGAAGAATGTTCACTGTTCTGTGAATATGCTGCCAATGGACCAATTGTATACAGTGATAAAATATTAAAGGAAACATAAAAATGGATCATTCGAGACAACAGCATTTGTTGCTACCGATCTAAAAACAAACCTTTAAAAACTAATTAAATTTTATTTAATTTTGCGCCGACTTCAAAAGTTATGATTAATTGTAGTGTTATAGGTTGTTTGGCGAAGGAAATTATTTTATACTTTTAGGCGCATTTTAGTTTCATTTCATTCAAATTTTTTTTATTTGTTTGAATAGTAGTTGCTTTTTGGAGTCGGTTCTATTTTTTTTTACAAAAAGATTTTATAATTGTATAAAGCAGTGAAAAAGAATAATTTAATTGAAAACCTTAGATCACAATCGCAACAATATATTGAGATAAATAAAATAAAATTTTATTCGTGATTAGCATGCCTTTGGAAGATTCTTTAATCAATCCAACTAATAAATTGAACATACAAAATTCATTGTATTGAATTGATTTATTTAAAAAATTATTTCAGAAATAAATTCAGAAAATATTAATAATAAATTAAATATGTAGAATTCAACTACGTCACTAGAAATCAATAATGCAAATAAATAAATATACACGTGATTATAAAATTTTTATTTAGAGGATTGGGATAAAAATTTTAATTGTTTGACTTTCAAAACATATCAATATCATGATGTAAAAAATGAAGCCATTTGTTTTAAATATCGTGTAAACAAATGTTTGATAATTTGAATTGTAAGGAAAGATAAATTTGGAAATACTTGCGTAAAAATCAAGCACTAAGTGGGCTTAGAACCTTAATACTAAACTATTTTACGAAGGAAAATATTATGAAGTAAATATATATCAACCCAAATATTTGCTAATTTCATTTCTTGTGTCATACATTTGAAGAAAAATTTTCATTAAAAATTTTTTCAAGAAGTCTCTCATTTTATAAATATCCATTTTCTTTTTCTATGCGATAAGCCTTTTAATATTCGAGTCTGAGATAATTTGCAGCTTTTTTCAATTACTACCACTCCATGTTATAAATTACTTACTAAATTACAAAGAGTAAAAAGAGATTACAGAACATTGAATCAGACGGGGATTGTGGAGTATTATGTATGTTTCTTATCAAAAAATATTATGGACTGAGAAAAATGATGCATACATCCATGAAATTGTTGAATAGAACTAACGGGTGCTCTATACAAAGTAACATCATCAATTTTTCACATTTTGACGTTTAGCTTGATTAAAGTTTCCTTTTCTCGTTATAGTTTTTTATGAAACATATCAAAATTATTCAGTGCAATTCAGTTTTTTGATAAACGAATTCTTTTTTCTTTTCTTTTTCTTTATTTCTTTTATTCCTCTTTTTTTTTTTACGAATGTTGCAATATTTTTTTATTTTTATTATTAAAGATTGTGTAATTCTTATACACAAGTAAAAGTTTTGTGGTTTATGGAATAAAGAATTTAAAATTAAAAAAGTTTAATCTGAAGACTATATTTAAGATTTAGTGACAGATAGTGCTCATACGATTGTTCCCTTTTCTCAGAATTCTTACGGAGGTGCTTTCTTTCTACAAATCTTTTCCCACTAAAGACAAAAGATAAACTTTATTTTAAATTTTTAAGCTTATTTTATCATATAAATTGTTATTTAAAATTAGCGATGTATCACTCAAATTAAAAAAGAGGACTGTACGAGAATTGTTTTAACTTTTTGTAGGGTAAGTTGAGGTAAAACGCCACATTGGACAGGATGGCATGTCACATGGCACGGACGTCAAAACTCAAAAAAGAAATTTAGCACACGTTTATTGCTTTTTAAGTCACATAAAATGGTTTTACTACATAGCTTACAGTTTATAATATATTTTTTATCTATTTTTTACAGCAATAGAAATAAGAGTAACAATTTATCTTTGAAAAATCTTTCATATTTACACGTAAACATTATACATTCGTAATAGTGCAATTTTCTCCGATTGCGCAAAAGCTATATCTCAGTTTTTTAAATGTACCACACTTGATATGTGAGATGGCCATTATAAAAAGAAATGCTGGCTAAATTTAGGTATATATCAAACGATAGATGGCGTTGTTATTTTCCATCTTCCAAAATTTTTCATATGCCAATACGTTAGCATCTACTAGCAAAAAAATGCACAAAACTAAATATACAAAATGTTTATTCTGAGAAGTTAAGACTATTTTTTTTTTTTTTTTTTTTTTTTTTTTTTTGGGGGGGGGGGGGGTTGTGATTAGTAGAAAAATTCTTATATTGAATGATGTAGAAGAATGTTTTGTCTCAACCTACCAGTTTTTATACAATGACTGCCGTATCTAAATCCCGTTTTAATTTAAAATATACTATTAAATTAGGAAAGATAAATAAGAAGTTGTAGATGTTTTAAGAAGTTGTAGAATGAAATAACCTGTAAAAATACTTTATAATTCTTCAATACGATGAGAATATCGTATTTTTTTTTATTATTATTAATGAGAAATAAACGAGATATCTGGATAAAGTTTATTCTAAATATTAACTGTAAAATATAGTTATGAACGTTGATTTGTTTTGTTTCATGATATATATAACATTGTAAAATATAGTTATGAACGTTGATTTGTTTTGTTTCATGATATATATATATATATATATATATATATATATATATAACATTATAAAATATAGTTATGAACGTTGATTTGTTTTGTTGCAGGATGTCTGAGATTAAAATAAACCGTCAAACTTCTGTAATTCTGCAACATGTATTAAAAGAAATAACCGAGGTATGTGTATAAACTTTATTTTGAATGTTAACAGTTATTTAGTACATAATGTTGTGAATTACAACTATTACTATTAACTAGTATCACTCAGTGGTCGAAACTCGACCACTTTTTTACAAACCAAAGCAAAACAATTGCCTTCTCGTAAACGGAATTAAATTGCGGCACAGCAGTGCCACATGCCGACCGATATGCACCCAAATTAAAACAGTGTAGTTTTACATAATATTCATCTCATATACCATGCTTGGTTTGGTGAATTCATGCAATACAGAAGTTGAGATAAAGCCGATCGAATTGAGTTCAGGAAATCTCAAAACATGCAACTTCATCGAAAGCCAGAAATCTAAAACTTTTCGGAATCTTATACTTTCTTCTTATACAGGCAGAAGATAGAATAGTAAATCCACTTTTTTTTTATAAATAAGCAGTCAATTTCAGTTAGTAATTGAAATAAAGGGAAATCTCAACGTAAAAATTTATCGAAAACCGAAAATCGAAAGTTTATCCGTATCTTCTACTTTCCGGTTACATATGCAAAAACTAGTAATAAATCCACGTTTTAAAAAATCAGTAGTCAGTTTCAGTTAATTGATATGCAAGGAAATCATAAAACGTGTAAATTCATCTAAAACCAAAAATCGAAATTATGCAGAAAACATGGTAATTAACCTTTTTTTTTTTTTTTTTTTTTTTTTTTTTAAAAAAAAAAAAAAAAAAAAAAAAAAAAGTAGTCAATTTTAGTTAATTGAAATAAATTATGTTTTAGTTTAAAAATATGTCTTCGAATAAAAGCTGGCGCATTTCAAAAATCAAATCCTTTTTTTTTATTATTTGCGTATATGTTCAATAGTATAAACTTTCGATCTACCGCACATTCACTCAAATTTCTACCACTTTTATAGGTGTTGCTTTTTAGAATGAAAAATTTGTAGTCGAGAGTATAGTGATGCTACATCTGTAAATTAATGTGTTTATGGTTTTATTCGTGTTTTAATGAATTGCTAGATTCAACAACATTCTAGTTCAGGAATTTTTTAATACAAAAGAATATGTGTATAAATGAAGAAAGCAACTAAAAATAAAATTATTTTCAAATACCTTCTTGACATCGTAAGAAAATAATTTTTGTATTCTGTAAATCTATCTAATCATACCTTCGAATGATGCCACTTTCAATTCTCTATTTCAATAATTAATATGTCAAAAGTGTACGATAAATTTTATTTTTGCCCATTAATATATAGATTTATTCGGCTTCAAGAAGTTTTAGGTTATAAAAATTTAATCCTTCATCTTTCTACAAACAAATATTTTGAAAAATGTTTTATTCTGGGGGATTGCATGCAATCTAGAACACAGGAGTACGTAACATGATAAAAATTAAACTTTTTCAGCTTAGTCGAAAATAGTTAGATGAACTTTATGATTTTCTTGCGTTGTATTTCTAATACGAAATTTAATTAGAAATTAAAAAAAAAAAAAAAAAAAAAATACAGCTTTAAAAGTATGTTCACAAAATTTTGTGGAAGCGAAAATAGGAAATAATTTCAAAAAATTTCAATTTTGTAGCAAATTCTGCGAAAGTTTATATAATTTGCTTGAGTAACAGGTCCTTAGGATGAAATATTTCATTCAATTCCTACTATTAGTTCACACTCTCCCTATATACAGTTGGCAAAATAATTATTTGTACACTTCATTTTCTTAAATTATAATATAATAAAATAAAAGATGCAAGCAAACAACAATGTAGTACATTAATTTAATGCATTATAATACCATAAAAGCAAAAACAAAAAATAATTATCAATTTGTTACAATTTAACAGACAAATATGAAAATATATATAGCAAAAAAAGTATTTGTACACTTCATTAGTGTGCTATAATTAAGAAAAATTTAGTTGAATAATACAAATTAATACTTTGTGTGAAGACCTTTGGCTTTAATGACTGCTTCAAGACGTTGAGGCATAGATTCCACTAACTTTTTTGTAACGGGGGTCTATGTTATTCCATGCTTCAATCAGAGCTCCTTTTAAACTGTTTTTACTTGTGATATTAGTTTTTCGAATCTGTGCATCCAATTGCATCCATAAATTTTCAATTGGATTCAGGTCTGGAGATTGTGGAGGAGTTACCAGACGCCGTCGAGCATTGTAGAGTAACCATTCCCTAGTGACCATAGCAGTATGCTTCGGGTCGTTGTCCTGCTGAAAGTGGAAAGTTCGCTCCAAGCCTAATTTTTTAGCACTGCTTAATAAGTTATTCCGCAACACATCAATATATGTTAAAGCTGTCATTTTAGTGTCAATAAAGTCCAACTTTCCTACTCCATTTGAAGCCATGCACCCCCAAACCATAACATTTCCCCCACCATGCTTGAGAGTCTGGAGTATATGTTTCGGATCAAAAGCAGTTTTATTTTTGCGCCAAATTTTTCGAATGCTTGGTGGAGAGAAAATTTCAAACTTACTCTCATCAGAAAAAATAACTGTTTTCCAGAAATCCATTGGTTTATTTCTGTGGGCCAAAGCAAATTCCAGGCGTTTCCTCCTGTTTGTTTCACTGATGAATAATGGCTTTCTCCTTGGTGCTCTTCCTTTTAAACCTGCATTGTGTAGAACATTTCTTATTGTTTGAGGTGTTACTATAATATTAGAAGATGTTGCGAGGTCTTCAACAATATTTTGAGCAGAAATGGTAGGATTTTTTAAAGCTGTTTTAACAACACTTCTTTTTACCCTCATTGTTAATTTATTGGGACATCCTGGTCTGGGTTTGTTTTCGATGCTTCCAATTTCTTCATACTTTCTCACTATGTACCCAACAGTGGTGAATGGTAATTTAATAGCCTTTCCAATTTCTCGGTATGATTTTCCATTTTTATGAAGCTCAATAATGCGATTTCTCATCACTAGAGATACCTCTCTAGTTTTAGGCGTCATTCTCAATTACTTCAAGAACATTGCAGATAAAATGTCAGAGATAAAATACTATTGCACGGAGTTAAAAATTATTTATAGCTAATGTACAATATTCCTTTAAACCATCAACATCAACTGCAGTACGTACCTTGCTGAGGAAGTGTACAAATACTTCTTTTGCAAGAAATTTAAAAAAATTTCCGGTTAAAAACTCATTATTTAACTTCATCAAAATTTTTTGTATTTTAATCTAAAACGTACGGTAAATATGTTGTATTATAACAATTTCTGTCAAAATATCTGTTTTAATTCAGTTATAAATTAAAAATATTGTAGTGTACAAATAATTATTTTGCCAACTGTATATCTTGTACAAACCTTGCAATTGATTTTTAACTGACTTCCCGACTAGCTAGAAATTTGAAACTTTCAGGATTGCTCAGAACACGGTGACAACACAATACTTCGAAGCCCAATTTTCGAATTTTTTATTAGTTTTCTTATAATTAATTAAAATATGAAAATAATAGCATCCTAATAGCGTTAATATAGCCATTAAAATATTAGCTATAATTTAATTGTTGCCAAAAAAAAAAATTCGAGTTCATTTTCTTTCGACATAAAAATATGTACATTTAAATAAACGTGAACATTAAAAAATATATAAAACGTTAAATTATGCATCTCACAAAAATTGACGTCATTATCACTTTAAAAATGTTATGCACATTGATAAGAGCACTATAGTTCATCAGAAAATTTAAAACATGGCATATACAAAGTTTTTTTTCGATGGACAATATCCGTTTCCTTGGGTTCGAGGCTAAATCATACCCAACGTGACTTCTGATTCTCGATTCTCCTATGAATTTCCCTCTAGATACAAATATTTCCCTACACAATGCAAACATTTCCCCATAAAGCATAAATGTAAACTTTATAATTAAATTATTATTAAGAATAATATTTACAAAGGGGCTTTGTGGACACCCATTTCATGAAGAGATACAATAAAAAAAAAATATTTGTTTTAACCCTGAATCAAAACATGAAACATAAATTATCCTATTTTGTATAAAAATTCCTGCATTTGTTTAAATAACTATATCAGCATTTCAACAAAATACGTCTTTTCTTTCTTTTTTTTTTTTTTTTTTTTTTTTCTCTCCTCTCAGATATTTTCTGACAAAGTAATGTAAAATTTCTTACGATATCAATATCGTGTAATTTCTTTTCAGCCTTGCATTCTTTTAAGTTATTTATAACGCAGCTGTCCTACCACATTAGTACAGACGATAATTTAAAGAATCGTAAATTACGGTATCCTTTAATATTAAAATGCATGTCACAACAATAAAATAATAATGTATACTGTCACTTTGTATTTTAATATGAAAAATATTTGAGCATTGTTTTAACTTTATAATCTGAAATAGGAATCATGAAGTACGTACATATTTATAAATTCTGATGGACAAAATTTCATTAATAAAATATATTTTAAAATATAGTTAACATTTAAATTATGTTGTTATTGAATAATTCTATAAATATGTCAAAAATAAATATTTTATGCATTTCTCATATGTCTATTTTATATTTAAAAAGTAATTCTTTAAATAAATCTTAAATTATATCTCTCTAGTAGAAGTGCATCCAGCATATTCCAAATGATAAAGTATTTTTCATTGATAAACACAATATCTATACCGGGTGATTCAAAATAGATGATACAGCGATTATCTCGTAAACTAAGAAAGATAGAAACATACTTCAAAATACAAAATTAGTGCAAATTAAGAGAAGATTTCAGATTTTTTTTTTTTTTTTTTTTTGTACAAGGGGCTGTATATATATTAAAATACGAAATTTAATTTTTATACGGCCCCTCCTATCGTATGACTTATATATAGAAAAATATTTTCCACAGACTAAGAAAAAAAAATCATCTTTCTAAGGGAAAATTTCGCTGAGTTATTGCCATTTGAAAATTCAAGCATTTTTCCCAAAGTCTTAAGGGTTGTATCAAAAGTGAAAAATTGCACTTACTATAGGTTTTGTAATAAAGCATAGATTGATCAGCGCGGGAGAGGGGGGGGACTGGAGGGATTATCTTTCATTCAGGGAAAGGTGGCTATTTTAACCTGTAATGTCCGTCTTCCCCCGAGTGAATACACACGAGAATACTCAGTGATAATTTAGCAAGTAAAATTTATGAATAATTTATGAACTAAAAGTGAATTTTCTAATTCATTTTTTTTCTTTCTTTTTCTTTATACTTTCTCTTACCTCTATTCATGGTATAGATAAAGTATTGTCTTTCAGTCAAATTTCTGAAATTTAGCTTTTGTTACATTTACACGTTTTGAGATCCCCTGAATTCAAAAAACATGTTTTTAGCGGTTATGTCTCTCTCTGTGTGTGCTGTCAGCAAATCTCAAAACTAAATAGCAGAAGGAAGTCCAAATTCGGTATTTTAAATCCGTATCATATAGTGATGCTACACTAAACCATTCGTTGAAATCAAACAAAGTGTTTGTGTACAGGTTTTGTGACTGAATATTTTTGTGTGCCCTGTAAATCTAATGCTAATCATACTGTATACTATAGAAAGCATTCTTTTGTGCAGATGAATAACATATTTAAATTTCATTAAGATTTATGTAAAGTAATTAAAATTTGTTTATAGAAATACCTCTCATAGAACGCAGTGCTTTGTAATACTTTCGGGCTTCCCTGTATACAAACCAGTGGTGGTATTTACTTCATTTTCTATAGAAACTATCCGATAGTGAACTTGAATAATATATTTCAACTTTATGGAACACAATGCTTTGGAATACTTTCAAATGTCCCTGTACACAAGCTAGCAGAGGTATTCACCCCATTTTCAATGAGAAATGTCCAATAGTGAACTCAAATAACATATATCAGTTTCAAGAAATCCCATGAATATTCACGGGAGTTAGAGCGCGGAAAAACAGACAGACATAAAAACGGATGGACAGACAGACAAACCGAAGTCCTTAACACTTTTCAACCTTGCTGGAAAGTGTTAAATAGCAAAAGTCATTAAAACTTTTCAACCATGTTGGAAAGAATTAAACTGCGAAAAATTCACACGGTTTCGCTAGTACTTTAATATTCTTCCTCTCTTAACCCAAGCAGCACCGAAACGTTCTCTGAACGTTCAAAAATTGTTCTGCAAACACGTTCTAAGAACATTCACTCTGAACATGTTATAGACGTCTATTTGTCCATCTTGAAGCCGTACAATAGTACGGTTCAGAGAACGTTCAATGAACGTGTAGCTATCACCATCGGTGTTATAGAAGCGTTCTGAGAACGTTCTATGTTTACGGTCTCAGAACGTTCTAAACGTTTTTAGAACGTTTTCAAAACGTTTTACACATTTTCAGAACGTTCCAGAAAACGTACTGTAAACGTCCTAAAATAGTGTAGTTAAAAAAAAAAAAATATATATATATGACGTCATTATAAAAAATCACCTCAGTACCAGCGTTTAGAAGTAAAAATTACATAGCTGATGACGAATAATGATACAACACATGAACAGGGATATGAATTACTTTTTTTTTCAATTCAAATAATATTTGAGAAATTTTAACATACTTACTATTCCTTTAATTTCAACGTATATGCATCAAAAATTCTATATTCTATGACAGTTTTCCCCAAAAAGTGTCATAACGTCTCTTTATACCTTAAAAAATTTCTTAAATTTTTGCATTTTTTAAAAATTTCTTTTTTTCCCCTAATCTGAAGATAATGAAGTTGTAGTATTAATTACAAAACTTTGAATAAACACCATAAAATGCAAGAACTCGCACCAACTGTTTTGGGTCAAAAGAAGACACAACCCTTAATCAGGCGAACATTGTAGGCACGAGAGCTGCAAACAAGCACGTTGAGTGTGTTGAATGCGTTGCCGCTTTGTTTGTAGCAGCCGTGCTTTGTTTGTATCAGTTGCGAGTTCTTGCATTTTATGGTGTTTATTCAAAGTTTCGTAATTAATACTATAACGTCATTATCTTCAGATTAGGGGAAAAAAGAAATTTTTTAAAAATGCAAAAATTTAAGGAATTTTTTAAGGGATATAGACACGTTATGACACTTTTTGGGAATTACTGTCATAAAACATGGAATTTTTCATGCATATACGTTGAAATTAAAGGAATAGTAAGTATGTTAAAATTTCGAAAACATTATTTGAATTAAAAAAAAAAAGTAATTTATATCCCTGTTGCTGTGTTGTATCATTATTCTTCATCTGCTATGTACAACTAAACTCTTGATTTATTTTGCTTGTTTTAATCCTTGTGATTCCGAATGCGTCATCCTATGATTAATGTTTGTTTTTCATGGTTGTTTTCTGTTTGATTCTCTGATTTCTTGAAGTAAATAATTTATTCCAATTTATTCTTCATTTCTAACTTCAATTAATTTCTTGTACGATAGGGTGCCCGCTAGCAATTTGCTATTATAGCTGCTAACGAATGAAATCGTACATTGGTGCTCAACGAGGAAAAAGGTCACCCCTGACAAGTTTTTTTTTTTTTTTTTTTTTTTTTTTCTACCATTCTAAGCTTTTCCTAAGGAAAAAAAAAATGTTTAAAATGCTGTCTCAATTTTTTATTTCCTCGTTGCTTGTTTGTATCTTTTGATTTGAGTTTCATGTGGTTTTTACGCACCGGCAAGATTATTAAAATTGCAACTAACAATATAGGAATAAATTTATGATTAGACTGAAGTTAAATAAAATAATAATCAATAAATAAAAAATAAATGTTTCAATAAATCACAATCAGTCTCCCCAGGTAATTTAAATTTGTTGTAATTTCCTTCTCATTGACCTATGTGGTTTCAGGGATCTTATATCTGTTGCTTGGCTTTAACTAAGATTAAAAATTCATTTATACATACATACGTATATATATATATATATATATATATATATATATATATATATATATATATACATATTATTATATTTTCTTTTAAATACAGGGTGCAAAGCATTGTGACGAGAATACCTTTATCTCCGCAACTATTGGTCGCAAATATATAGTTTCAGTTACAAAATGTTTTAAAGAATATGAGCATTTGTGGTATAACATGTTTAAATTTAAAATATCTATTTTTTCAAAATTGCAAAAACTAGCTTTTTACATAGTCCCAGATCCCTATAGTCATATTTAGAAAAACTGACACTCATCCTAACAAAAAGTTTCATTTCTATTCTCCCAAATTTGAACAAGATATTTAAAGTTTGGATTTTCTAACGTATTTCGGCCTTCAATAAGGGATCGGTTTAAAAATCCTAATTGGACTTTGTTTGCATTTTCCCTGGGTTTATTAAAGAATTTTTCATTGACTTTTTAATAAAGCCCGAGAAAATGCGAAATAATCCTAAATTTTGAAACTAACTATCTCAGACAATTTTGGGTGCACAAAAGTGAAACTTTTTGTGTTATATTTTTTAGGTTGGAACTCAACTTTCACTATTAGTGTCATGAAAATTGTATAAAAATTATCAGTTTCTGTGATTTTTAATAAATTGATTTTTTAAATTTAAACATGTCATATAATGAATTCTTACATTTTTTTAAAATACATTTTCTTATTGGATGACGTCTGAGACCGATTGTTGCGCAAATAAAGGCCTGCTCTCTACTTTGCACCCTGTATATTCTAAACATTTCTGGGTACTACTTTGTAAGTCCATGGATAGTTTATAAATATATTTGAATGTTGAAGTTCATAGAAAGTTTTAATATTCCAACATAAAAAATAATTTCGAAAATGAATGTACGAATACACCGCTAAAATAATATATAATTGAGTTTAGAATATATTGTTAATTTATAATAATAAGAAATTGAAACAAAAAATTAAAAATTAGTTAGAAGGAGGAAATTTTAAAAATTTCCAAATACTTAAATACATATATATATTTTTAATCAAAATATTTTTCTAAAATATTTAACATACTTCATATTTTTAAATTTCAGTGCATGTGTGTATACATATTTTCAGTTTACAGCAGCAGTTTACAAAAATGATGTTTGCAGGTATTTAAATTTATTCCACATGGCAATGTAATTGGTATTCTTTAAATGTTTAAATTTCTTTAAATTGAGTCAACGCAATTTTTACCTCATTTGATGTAATTATGCTATCATGGCATATTAAATAATCGATAAATGTACATATTATTAGTATTAATAAATAATATAGTAAATCGTCCTTTTTTTTAAGCAGAATATCTTTTTTTTTATAAAGATGTGGAATAAAATTGAATTGAATCTTTGTTTTATTATGCAGTTAAACAAGTTAATATATTTTATTTAATAAATAACAGTGAAGAGATATTTAAAATTGTAAGTCGGTGAAACTTAGGATATTATTTTAAAAATATGCAATTTGCATAACCTAGATTGTATATATATTATCATATAAACATTAAAAAAATACTTCAGAATTTAAAAAGAAAAGAAAAAATGAATTACGAACCTTCCTAGTTTTTTTCATAAGAATTTTCTTCAAGAAAATGCCCTTGAAACTAGCATTTTAAAATACATAATGACCAGTCGGAAGGGCATTCACTTAAAATTAGCTCTTATCTTGTAAAGTCTTTATGTTACTTCTTCATACTTCATTCAGAAACATAATAAACAAAAATAGTTATTTTAACAAAATCCATCTCAGAAGACTAAATTAATAAAATGAATCCATAATTTCTAAGCGGTTTTCTGTAACAGGAGCAGTTTTTTCTGCGATTCAACGCTCAACGATTCAAGTATCAAAAGTTAGGCTTAAGAACTTACGCAGATATGAAAATGATTGTTTAATTGATATTAAAATAAGACTTTAATAAATAGAACATAGAGAATATTACAGGTTAAAAATATTACATTTTTACCTTTTCTAAAGCTTATCCTAGTCATTATAACGCTAAAACTGAACAAATCAGATTACATGTTTTAAAATTGCCGCCTCACATAACGACACGACTTTCCCAAGACCTGGCGTTTGACTTTGCAGTTGCACGGTCAGCGAAAATTAAATAAATGCAATCCACAGATGTCGATGTTATCATCTGCTCTCCCTTCTTGCATCCGCAATAATCATGTTTCAAAGTTCAACATTTGAAACAGAAATTTATTAAGCATTTATAGCTGTAGAAAACATATAGTCAATATTTTAAGGGAAAATGGAGTTGAGTTAAACAATTATTTAAATTTTTATAAAGTATTTTAAAAACTTATGAGATCACTTTATTTTTCCATTTTAAAATCTCGAATTAAACGGAAAAGCATATTTTGTTTTAGTGTATATTTCAGTATTGAACAAAATATTCAGTGAAAAAAAAAAAAAAAAGAAGAACAATCAAACAGAGTAATGATTTAACAACATTATCAATATTGATAATTTATCAGTAACATTTAAACTTAAATAGAATCATAAATAAAATATAATAAAAGTTTAAAATTATGCTTAAAGAAAAGAAGAAAAAAACTCATTTCTGTAACTTACCGATGAGTATTAGAGACCGCGAGGTTCTACTCTCGAACCTTACAGACGGGAAGTGTTGGTTTCGATTCCTGGTCACGCTCGTCGACTTAGGTTTTCGGCGTTTTCCCGTGATTTTCTTTGAAACTCGCGTAAAGCACTATATTACTTATTCAATAACATCCGTGATTAGCTTTTTGTATCTAAACTCTGGGTCTGGGGAATGCATAAGATTTTCATGACAGAAGACAATCATTTTTATGCTGTGTAGAAGATCTTAGAAAATGTATTTTTCTAAGGGTTTATTATTATTATTATTATTATTATGGCAAATGAAAAAAAAAACGGTAAATTTGTTTTAAATCATCAGAAAACGATGTTTCAATTATTCGTTTTAAAGGTGATATCGAATTATTTTGAAAGATAATCATAGTGAAAATTTTTATCCACCCCTCCCCCATCCCCCAGGGATGATGTATACTTATTCCTTGGGGAAAAAACAATGTCCTATGAATAATATTAATAATAAAAAACTGTTTGACTATTACTCGTTATACAGCCAAATTGAATCAATAATATATATCAAACGTATGTCACGCAGAAGGTTTGGTGAGTATATATATTACAGAAGCTGATAGATATCCTTTCTGTGAATGGAAAATATTGGAACGTGGCAGTGCCACCTGTCGTCCGATATGCACCCAAAGGCAATCTGTAGAGTTTTACGTAATATTAATTTCACTTACCAAATTTACAACATTTATAAATCACAGAAGTTGAGATTTTTCGTTTCCGTTATGAGATTAAATTGCAACATAGCCACGCCACCTGTTGGCCGATGTGCATCCAAAATGGACCAGTATAGCTTTACATAAAATCGATTTCACTTATAACTTCAGTGTATCACAAAATTTGTTGTTAAATCACAAGAGTTAAAATATTGCCTTTCCGTTAAAATGATTAGATTGCAGATTAGCAACGCCACCTGTTGGACAATGTATACATCCAAATTGTATTAGCAGAGGTTATGATGATATCTGCCTCTATATCAAGTTTAATGCATTTGTACACTATAGAAGCTGAGATATAGCCGTCCCATAAATGGAGGGTTTCATTGCATAGCACCGCAATCTATCGGACGATATATCCCAAATGAAATTCAAATAAACTCCAATTTAGGGCAAGATCTAATTATGTAACAAGTTTGGTTGAATTCCATACATTGATTCCTGATATACAAAATCCACAAAATTTTTCCATGAGTTTAAAATTTTGTAATTTTTTTTCACCTCACCGCTACTGATTATTGAGAAGCATTCTTTATTGACGTGGTAACAAAACGTTAAACTGAAAATGTAAAAAATGCTCTATTCTCTATCATGCTAAAAATTATAAATTTCGAATAACTTACGAAGTTTTTAAATTAGAATGTTGCAAATCTCTCAATAAGATTCTTATCAATATCATAAGTGATATTTTAAAACTGGTCCGATCTCTCTGCAATCATTTGTTCTTGAGATATCGTGTACATGGACTAACGGGCTATCACACTAATAGGTGCTGATACACATTAACAGATACCATACCAACCTTTTGACTTCCGGATTCCTCACGCCACAAAACGTGTAAAAAAATCAAAAACTGAAGTCAAAAATTTTCATGATTAACCTAGTTTCCCAACCAATAGTACTAAAAAGTCATTTTGTCATATTCGTTATAATTACACTGTTATAGAACGTGTCATGACGGTGTCACACTTGAACGTTCTATATAGAACTAGAATTGTACGTTTTATAGATGGTACAAATCAAACATTTTCAGAACGTTCTAAATAATACTATTTCTGAACGTGTTTTAGAACGTTCTTTTGACACGAAACACGGTGTTTGAACTATTGAAACCGTTATTAGACGTTCACAGAACGTTCCTGTGCTACTTGGGAACGTGCTTTAATTTCCAGGCGACCCCCTAAGAAGTTCAATTATTAATTTTTTTAACAATGCAGAATAATATAAATTTGCATTAAGTTCTTAAATCTGTTGATTTAACGTGTTTGAATGATTTTAGTTGCTATTTTAAAATAAAGGATCTTTTTATTTTTTATTTTTTATCATCTCAAAGATAATCTCCTAAAGTGAGCACTTTGGCGTCGATAACAGATGCCAAAATTGAAAATAATGTGGTGTAAGTCATCATTTTCAATCTGCAAAAACTCAGCGTGATTTTCACTGAGAAAGATGATTTTTTTTTCTTCTTAGAGCGATTATAATATTTTTCTAGAAGGGACCGTGAAAAAAATTAAATTTGGTATTTTAATATGTACACAGCCCCTTGTACAACAACAAAAAAAAAAAAAAAAAAAAGAAAAAAAAAAATGTGCTTTTTTCCATTAATTTTGTAATTGGAATTATGTTTATATCTTTATTAGTTTACGAGATAATCGCTGCCTCATCTATTTTGAATCACCCTGTATATATAAATGTGAAAGTTTGTCGTTGTATGCGTCTGAATTTTTAGTTCGCTATATATATATATATATATATATATATATATATATATTTAGTTCGTTATAAATATACACAATTCAGCGGATCGCTACGAAAATTAACACACTTATTAATCAGAACAAAATCTAGCTAAAGCCATATTTTTTAGTTCATTTGAATAAATATTTCAAAACATATTAAATAAAAATCCCATTTTAAAATTAAAATTATGAAGAAGAAAAAAGCAAATTGATGACAAAAATAAATAAATAATTTATGTGTGTGTGTGTGTAAAAAAAAAAAAAAAAAAAAAAAAAAAAAAAATATGTAAGCGTGCCAACATATATACACACATATATATATGCATATTTTATTTTAAGTATATTTTAAATATATTTTAAAGTTGAAAATTTGTCCTTGCATATGTCCGGATTTTTAGTTCGCTACATAAATCTATACCATTCAACCGATCTCTGCAAAAATTTGTACAATTATTAATTAAGACAAAATTTTGCATACCCCGTACTTTTGAGTCAATCGGATAATTGGTTCAAAAGATATTCAATTAGAACGTCGTTTTATGTTTAAAATTATCAAAAAGTTAAAGCTACATGTCAAAATTAAATAAGTAAATATATTTCTTTTATGTCGAAAAAAAAATTATATATATATATATTTATCAAATACAAAATGTGTCAATTCTAATAAAAAGAAAATTTTATGCGTTCACATTTTTATTTTATTTTTTTTAGCTGAGAATTTTGCAGTTATTTTATTTATTTATTTATTTATTTATTTTTATTTTTATTTTTATTATTTTTTTTTATCAAGAATACATTTATGTGTCTTATTCATCGGGCTTATTAAAACAACTTTCCCTGGAATTTAATTCATATTTACCTATCATAATCTGACGAGTTCAGTAATATTTCAAAAAAAAACGCCGGCGATGAAAACTTACGCGTCAAATAATGGCTATATAAAACGCAATGTGTATTTTACCATGTTTTTTTTATTTTAACTTCTAATCTTGTTTGTATGTTTGTTTGTTTGTTTGTGTGTTTGTCAGGGACAAATCTTGCAATCGATTTTTAACTAATTTCCCGACTAGCTAGATATTTGAAATTTTCAGGAAAGCTCATAACACGGTGACAATACATTTTTCTAATAATTTTTGTCAACTATTGCAGGTCCCGCTGCCTTCGGCAGCGCTTATATGATTCGACAGAAAATTTATTTAACTAACTTCTCGACTAGCTAGACATTTGAAACTTTCAGAATAGTTCAGAACACGGTGAAAATACATTTTTTTAATACCTTTAGTCAACTGTTTCGGGTTCCTGCTGCCTTCGGCAGCGTTATCAGTACAAAGCTTGCAATCGATTTTTCACTAACTTACCGACTAGCTAGACATTTGAAACTTTCAGGCTAGCTCATAACACGGTGACAATACATTTTTTTAATACTTTCAGTCAACTGTTTCAGGTCCCTACTGCCTTCGGCAGCGTTTATATGATTCAACAGAAAATTTATTTAACTAACTTCCCGACTAGCTAGACATTTGAAACTTTCAGAATAGTTTAGAACACGGCGAGAATGCAATTTTTAAATATTTTTAACCAACTGCTTCGTGTTCCTGCTGCCTTCGACAGCGTTACCAGTACAAAGCTTGCAATCGATTTTTCACTAACTTCCCGACTAGCTAGACATTTGAAACTTTCAGGATAGCTCAGAACACGGTGACAATACTTTTTTTAATTCTTTTAGTCAACTGCTTCGGGTCCCTACTGCCTTCGGCAGCGTTTATATGATTCGACAGAAAATTTATTTAACTAACTTCCCGACTAGCTAGACATTTGAAACTTTCAGAATAGTTCAGAACACTGCAAAAATGCATTTTTTAAATACTTTTAGCCAACTGTTTCGGGTTCCTGCTGCCTCTGGCAGCGTTACCAGTACAAAGCTTGCAATCGATTTTTCACTAACTTCCCGACTAGCTAGATATTTGAAACTTTCAGGATAGCTCAGAACACGGTGACAATACTTTTTTTAATACTTTTAGTCAACTGCTTCAGGTCCCTACTGCCTTCGGCAGCGTTTATATGATTCGACAGAAAATTTATTTAACTAACTTCTCGACTAGCTAGACATTTGAAACTTTCAGAATAGTTCAGAACACTGCGAAAATGCATTTTTAAAATATTTTTAACCAAATGTTTCGGGTTCTTGCTGCCTTCGGCAGCGTTACCAGTACAAAGTTTGCAATCGATTTTTCACGAAATTCCCGACTAGCTAGATATTTGAAACTTTCAGGATAGCTCAGAACACGGTGACAATACATTGTTTTTAATACTTTTAGTCAACTGTTTCAGGTCCCTATTGTATTCGGAAGCGTTTATATGATTCAACAGAAATATTATTTAACTAACTTCCCGAGTAGCTAGACATTTGAAATTTTCAGAATAGTTCAGAATACGGTGAAAATGCATTTCAAAAATATTTTTAACCAATTGCTTCGGGACCCTGCTGCCTTCGGCAGCGTTATCAGTACAAAGCTTGCAATCAACTTTTAACTCACTTCCCGGCTAGATAGCCATTTGAAACTTTTATAATAGCTTAAAACACAGGCAAGGAATAGCGGTAATAGCAAGGAATTTTTTTTATACTTTTATCCGATTTCTCCGGGTTTTCGCTGCATTCAGTAGCGTTTATATGATTCAACAGAAAATTTAAAAACATGGTGTATAAAAGTTCTTTTTATCTTGTAATTATTATTTAATTTTCATTCAAAATAGTTTCGAAAATATAAACATTTAACAATGCATCTGATGTTCATCCCTAAATTCTTATGTACTTACTATCATTCACTACTACGATATGTTTGTGAATCTCAACATAATTTAATTGTTGCCATTTTTTTCCGACAGGATATAAAAAAAAATAAATAAATAAATAAATAAAACGCACATTTATTTAAAACGAGGAAAATAAATTAGAAAAATTAGAAAATAAATTTGAAATATCAGTCATATAGTTACAAATAAGGTACCAAATGAATGGGGAAAATTTTGTGAATCCGATGGATTAAACAGCTTATTGATCGGACAATCAGAATTTTAAAAATTAACTAAAGTATGAATTTTAGGTGGCAACAGCAGAAGATTGTATGGAAACCGTTGGGAGAAATAAAGAAAAAATCTGCTTCGCATTCAGTCACATGTTTTTGAAGTGGGATTAAAAATTGCAGTTTTCAATTTTTTTTTTTTAATTTTCCCTCACGAACACAAAAATATAATATATAGTCTGTACCCCACAAGACCAACTTGCATTTCAAATTTCATCTTTTTTTTTTTTTTTTTTTTTTTTTTTTTTTAATAAACAAAAAAGTTACTTTTTTTTAAATTAAATTTTATTCTAACTTCGAAAAGATTTATGTTAAGATTTATTATATAAAAGATTTATTATACATTAAGAATTTGGGTTTTAAAAGTTTTTTTTAAATAGATTATTTTTACTTTTTTCTATATTATATAGAGGAATGTGTTAAATTTATAAAAGTTTTCGACTTCCGATAATTGCTGAATTTACACGGTTTGACAGGTACAGAATACGATTTGATTTATTTTGGAAAATATCTGTCTGTGTGTTTGTCTGTATGTTGAAAAAGAGTGGCAGCTGTAACTCAAGAACTAATGCACAGTTTTTGACATAAATTTATGTGTAGTTGCAACTTAACAGAAAATAGTGCCCATCAGCATTTGGTGAAAACCATTCAGACGATGGCGTTCGTCTAATTTAAATAACAGTCATAAACAAAAATATTTACAGTATTTTTGAATTCTCTAAAATATTTCAAACTAAAATATTTCACCAAACTTAACAAATAAATTCCTGCAACCAAAGTTTTATTAGCATTTCATTTTAATTATGATTATAGAAATCGGTTATTTCCTACTTTCCAACACTGCATATGCCAATTAAAATATTTTCTTTCTCAGTGGTCGAGTGATTATTATTTTGTTGAGGAAAAACTCATTTTAAGGAAAATATCATTTCATTTCTATTAAATTGAAAATTCTTAAAGAAATATAAGAAAATATTCAAACCAGTGCATATAACAGCAACACGCGAAAGAATTTCGGACGCTTAATTGAATTCTGAATAATTTATTATTAATTTAATTATATTTTCTATTTTCTCTTAATGGAATGAATGTTGGAATATATATGAGCATTGCTGCAAGAACTTAACTATACAGAATGAAATTTATAATATTAGGCGTCATTTAGGGAGAGCAGGGGGGCAACCCTTACCCCCCCCCCCCCTAGAAACTAGAGTTTCAGTTTTTTTTTTTTTTTTTTTTTTTTTTTTTTTTTTTACCATTACTTTATTTTAGCTTATATATCATTAATATATAAGCTAAAATAAGCTTATATATTTTTAGCTTATATATCATTAATTATTTAGCTTATATATCATTAATATTATACATTAACATCATTCATTAATAAAATCAGACTTTGTCAGAATCAAAACATTTTGCGATATCTTTACGTTCCACACACCATGAAAGCTGAAAATGACTTCAGAAAATTTTGTGTATGTGTATCGTTGTGTCTGTATGTCTTTAACGCTATTTTTGTCCGGGTATTACACGAGAACGGCTAGACGGAATAACACGACACTTTGCAAGAATTTAAGTCTTTACCCAACTTAAAATTATATATATCAACTTTTACAAAATTCTCCCCTGTTCCCCCTTGGACGGGGCAGGAGGCAAAAATACGTTTTTAAGAATAACTCGTCTCCAATTTACTTCATGGTGAAGAAATTGCACTTAGAGAGACTAAATTTGAGAACAAAAAAAATATTTTCTGCAATTTTGAATTTTTTTATTTTTAGGGGGGGGGAGGAGTAAAATCAATTTTTGGTGGGAAATTTCACAAATTCCGGATTTTTGAGTAGAACTCAACCAAAAGTGGTACAAAGATGTTGAAAACAGCTAATATAATATTTTTATATATCTTTATAATATTTCGAAAAAAATATTTTTGTTTTTTGTGATTTTAGGTTTTAGGTTTTTAGGGAGGAGGGCGTTATGAGGGGGCAAATTAGAGACAACCCTTTTAGTGCTAAATTTGTCCGAGAAAATCTATACGAGCTGCGGTCAAGAATTTTCGTGGGTGGATTGTTTATATGTATCCGACACCTATAGTAACGGAATTTTATGAAATTCCCCCCCCTTTCCCCCTCGGGAGCAGGAGGCAAAAACACGTTTGTACGCATAACTCGGCTCCAAATTACTTCACGGTGAAGGAATTGCACATGCGGACAGTAGACTCGAGTACAAGAAAGCAATTTCTGCAATTTTGGAATTTTCGATTTTTAAGAGGGGAGTGGGAAATCAATTTTCGGGGGAAATTTTCACAGCTTCTGGATTTTTGAGTAGAGCTTTACAAAATGGCAAATAAAATTGACAAATGATCTCATACAAAATATTTCTTAGCTAAGTAAATTGTTCAACTTCGGTTCGAATTGATTCAATATTTTGGAATTTTTCGTGATGATAAATTTTCCAAATGGCTGCATAATTTCAAATGACCTTCATTTTGAAACAAGTCAGCGGATCGAACTTATTAATAAAATTGGTTGAGAGCTTAACATTTGATGTGTTTATGTCTTGTTTGTAATGGGAGTTTGAAATTTTATGTGGTTGCCAATAGGAAACAAAATGGCGAATCAAGTTGGCATACGAATTTCTCCAAGATATTTATAAGATATGCTTGCTGTCCAAATTTGGTTGTAATTCATTTTCTTTTCTTTCATACTTTTTATAATTATCATGATGATGAATTTTTCAGTGTAGATAAGATAGATAAACTAAATAAGTCGATTTTCAAAGAAATCAAATTGAAAGTACCACAAAGTTGCTACAAAAAATAATATCACGTAAATTACGTTCTCTCTCTCTCTCTCTCTCTTTTTTTTTTTTTTTTTCCTCAATCGAAATTCACTTACAAGGTAAAAACTATAATTTTCATCTTAAAATCTTCTCCTTTATGAATTTTATGCTATTTAATTGTGTGTTCAACTTATTTTTATGTGTCTTAAGAGCAACGAATGTAAATGCTGTAATACATGTAAGAGACTATCAGTAACATAGATCAGCAACATTTTAATCAATAATATGTCAGTAAATTTGGCTATTAGACATTCACTCCTGCAAATCTTGCATTAAATATAACTGGATTCAACCAATATACAACGTCAATCGTTAAAATAATATTTTTCATTATAACAGGACTTATGTTAATTATTCCCAAAATAATAGTAAAAAAAAATATCGAAACAAAAGAACAGAGAAATAATTGAGAAAATATACTGACTGAGATCCATACTAAAAAATTGAAATTTCAACTATTTTTTCTAATTAGAAAAAAAAAAAATTCCTGCATAATACCTTTCAAAGGTGATGAATGCTGAAAAAATTTTATTCACTAATAGCTTTATTTAGCATAACAAAAACAAAATAATAATAAAATAAATAGTTTTATAAATTGAATATCTGAAGTATGGTAACAATATTTACAAAATGAACATGGACTTTTTAAAAAAATACCAATTTTTCACACTAAATGACAAGGTAAATAAATTCTAGGAAAAATTATCGATGCAGAGATTAAAATAATATGGCGTGACACCCACATGACTTTCTCGTAACCTTCATTTCAATAATATGTATATATATATATATAATGTAATACTTCAATAATATTGGTCAAACTCATATGAAGCAACTTCGTGTGAAGCTCAAAATGTAATATTTGAATTGCCTGCAATTATGTGCATTTAAGTTACGGTGATAACTGACATACACAAAAATGAACGTAAAAAACTCGACTTCAGAATTCATGCAACCCCAAAACGCGTAATTATACAAACAAACAAGAGCTGAAAATCTAACCTAAAAAATATTTTATTTACCGTATGTTTATGAAGAACTAATTTTCCTTCCTGAGTAGTTTTCCTGGACATGGTAAAATATAATAAAGCACTTCCATCAATTACATACAGTAAAAAAAAATGCCTTCGCTTAATTATGGATAGCCCTGTATCCCTAACAACACATCTTCTCCGAAAGGCATCCTCAGGATATCCTGTGGATAAAAGGGGAATCCTCTGGACCTCCTCAAGATGTTCTGTGGACAAGTGTGTTGTTAGGGATGTCTTCTTTAAATTATGTGCACACTACATTGTGTTCTTAAATCTAATCCTGTATTAATAATATACAGCAAAACCTAAATTGCTCTTCAAGCAATTTCCAAGTATAATCGCACTACATTTTAGTTTTTTTGAGTAGTCCTGTAAACGATTGGGGAATTATTTTTCATGAAACATGCTTATAAAATTAAGCATAGATTCACTTCATTATGTTTAGTGCAGTTTAAAAATGTTTAACTGTATCTAGCAGAAATTTCGCCCATAATCGTTGTGTATTTGAATTTTTTTTTATGTCAATGTGCGCAAACCATTTGTTGAATCTCTATGAAAAATTTAGTGTACCATATTTAATATAGATTTAGAGTACCGAATTTTGACTTCCTGATTATATTTATTCTTAAAACTAGCAGGCTTTGCCCGCTTCGCTGGACGTTAAATTTAAATGAGTTGTCAAAATCCCATATCTTTATTGATAACCTAAGTTCTCGCTGTGATTGGTAAAGGTTTTCTCGCTTGCAACGTGAGGAATCTGGGTCCCCACTGCCTTCGGCAGAAACTTACTTCCCCTTCCTCAGCGGGTGTGTTCGAAGTTTTGCAAAATCCCACTCATGTACATAATGCGTACACTTAATCAATATCCACACACCAAAATTCGCCATTCTAAGATAATTCAAAGCAAAATCAAACGGAAAAACATGTTTTTACGCATGTTTATTGCCCTCCGACTCCAAAAAGGGGGGGGGGGGGATTTCGAATTTTGTGAAATCCAGTTACAATAAGTGCCGGATGCATACAAACAATTTACGCACCAAATTTCGTGACCACAGAAGTCTTTAATAGAAAATATTATAAATAAATAAATACAAAAAGCACAGCTTTAGTATGGGAACCTTTTGGTGACTTTAAATATTTTAAGCTATTTTTGCGATGGACTGAATTGGCTATCTCAATTGTGCAATTAAAGAACTTGGCGACAAACGTCCGAGCTACTTCGGTGCCGAATTTCAAATTTTGCCAAAGGGATCCAATATTAAAGCTGTTCCATACACAAAATAAATAAATAAAATAAAATAATAAAATAAAATAAACTCTTTTCTGATATTTACAAAATAAAAATAAAAAATCTTAATAAAATCCAAATTATAATCATTTACAATTAAGGGGGAGAACATAAAAGAACCTCATAAGGTACATAATAACAACAAAAAATTTTGTTTTACTGCAAGAAAGAAAAGTACTGGTTAATTAAATAAAAATATTAAACTAATGCCAAATATCTCTATGAAAACATTTATCCACGCGCAAATTCCTGATTAAAAAAAAAAAAAAAAAAAAAAAAAATCACCAACTTTTGTAAGTATTTTTCTCTTTAATTTTTATTATTATTCACTTGAAATTAAAAATATTTCATTTTATTTCTGGAAAATAAAAATATATACAAATGCGTATATATAAATATAAAACCTTCTATACCGAATCTGGGTTGAAAATGGAAAAAGGGTAAAATAAATTAGAAATATCAGACCTATATTTATAAATTTGATACAAAATTATAGGGGCGATTTTTCTGAATCCAGGGGTGCAAACAGTTTTTCGATGCGACAATTAGATTTTTAAAAAATAACTAAAGTATGAAATTTAAGTGGCAACGGAAAAACGGAAAAAGGGGAAAAAAAAAATTAGAAATATCAGACCTATCGTTACAAATTCAGTGCCAAATGAAAGGGGTGATTTTTCTGAATCCTGGGATGTAAACAGTTTTTCGATACGACAATTAGACTTTTTAAAATTAACTAAAGTATGAAACTTAGATGGCAACACTTCATTACAATCTTTTCATAATTTGTAGTGCGAATCACGCGAATAAAAAAGTCTTTAACTTAAAAATTTATTTTTGTATTTTATTTTTCCATTCAAAGTGTTTTAGTGAAAAAATATTTGTGGCGCATGCGCAGACGT
The DNA here is from genome assembly GCA_963930645.1 of Salticus scenicus. NCBI lineage: Eukaryota > Metazoa > Arthropoda > Arachnida > Araneae > Salticidae > Salticus > Salticus scenicus. The sequence goes on from OZ005649.1 coordinate 49,973,171, forward strand.
TTTTTACCCACAATTTAAACACTAATCATAATTTTGAAAAAATTTCTATAAATATAATCTCAAGTTGGGTGAAGACTTAAGTTTCTGCCAAGCGCCGTTGAATTCCGTCCAGCCGTTCTCGAGTGATGCCCGGACAAACGTGTTTTAGTTTTTTAACCCCCAGGGGGGAACGGGGGGGAATTTCTGAAAAGTTGATAGATATGATTTTAAGTTGGGTAAAGACCTAAATTCCTGCCAAGCGCCGTTGAATTCCGCCCAGCCGTTCTCAAGTGATGCCCGGACAAAAAAAGCGACATACAGACAAAATTTTCTGAAGTCATTTTCGGCTTTCATGGGGTGTGAAACGTGAAGATATCGCAAAATTTTTCGATTCTGACAAATTTAAAGACAAAACTCTGATTTTATTAATATAGATATTCTGATAACAGACACACAGACCAGCTGCCAAAATATATGATTTTTGGATTCAGGGGACCTCTAAAATTGTAAATATATATATATATATAATCCAATTACGAAAATTTGAACTGAAAACAATACTTTCTCTAACATATATGTGGATAAAAGAATATAAAAAATATATGGTAGTATGGAAAAAGAATATATATACGTAGTTCTATATCTGTTCATTAACAAACCCATTCAAAAGTTCTAGATCTGTTCATTAACAGACACATTCAAAACTTACAAAATGAATATTAAAAAGTATTTTGAGTTATTGATAAATTTACTGAAAATAATATTACAGAAAATGTACTAGCGATAGATAAAACTTTAAAAAGAATACATTAGAAATATTTAAAAGCATTCTTATTTAAAAGAAAAATATGTTTCTATCATTACATAAATTTAGACACAAAAAGTGTTATAAAGAACTGAAATTAAATACCAGTGTAACGATCATGATAATAAACCAAAAGAAAAAAAAATAGTGCTATGATAAAGATTAATTAAATGTATATATATATATATATATATATATATATATATATATATATATATATATATATATAATTTTTTTTTTTTTTTTTTTTTTTTTTACATTTTCCAACAAGGTTGGAAAGTGTTAAAGTCTTCGGTTTGTCGGTCTGTCCTTCTATCTGGCTGTCCACGCTCCAACTCTCGTAAATATTCATGGAATCTCTTGAAATTGATATGTGTTATTCACATTTACTATAGGATGTTCCTTATTGAAAAATGGAGTGAGTACCTCTACTGGTTTTGCACAGGGACACCCGAAGGTATTCCAAAGCATTGTGTTCTATGAGAGGTATTTCTATAAATCCTATTTTAATACCTTTACTTTACACAGCTTTTAATGAAATTGAAATACGATATTCAGATTCACTATCGGATGTTTTCTTCAGAAAATGGAGCAAATACCACCACTAGTTTGTGTACAAGGACACCCGAAAGTATCCCAAAGCATTGCGTTTTATGAGAGATATTTCTATAAACCAAATTTTAATAACATTACTTTACACAAATCTTAATGAAATTAAAATATGCTATTCAGATGCACAAAAGAATGCTTTCTGTAGAATGTAGTATAATTAGCATCAGACTTACAGGACGACAAAAAAAAAAAAAAAAAAAAAAAAAAAAAAAAAAAACATTAATTTACATTGAGGGTTTTTATTGGAAATTTGCTGGAATTGTATTTTTGTTTACATTAAGCGTTTTTAACACATTATAATAATTTTTAAAAGTGAATATCATTTCAGTTTGTGTGTCTGCCTGTCCAAATGTCCGTCTGTCTATCTGTCCGTCTACATGCCATAAATGTTTTCAGAATTTTTAAAAAATGATTTATGTTAGTCAAATTCACTATAGAATATTCCTTATTTAAAATAACATTAATAGGTTCTATACAACTTATTTGTGTACAGGGATACCTCAAAAAATGTCAATACATTTTTAGGACAGACATTTTTATAAATCACATTTAAATAAATTTCCAGAGTAAAAATCTTAAAGAAATTCACATTTATTGTTAATATATTAAAATAATGTTTTGTATACAAAATGACGGGGTTAACCTTCAGATTTACAATGTTACACTAAAATATTCAGATTTATTAAGGGCTGCAATTAGAAACTAAAGTCTGCATTTTCTTTTGCGTTAAGCATGTTTAACACTTTCCTCTAATTTAGAAATATTTATTCATGATAATAAATATTTCATGATTATAAATAAACTTTCCTCTAATGTTTAAGAATGGTTATGAATTCGGTTAGTCTATCTGTATGCCTTTCAGAACTAATGTCTGCCCGTTGTGTGATAACGTAGCAGTGGCGTCGCCAGAAAAATTTTCAGTAGGGGGCAAACTTATTGCAAAATTTTAGTATTTAAAAAAATTCAGAAAGAATCAAATGATAGGCTGGTATATTGAGGTGATTAAACAAGACTGTGTCTAAGCATCAACTACAATAAGTATTTATGTATTTAATTTAAGACATTTTATTTACAAAAAATATACAACTTGTCCCAAACCAACTCGAGTCCAAGAAACTTATACTGCAAAATCGATTCAAACTCTATTCACTGGGAATGGTTTGAGCCATCATGTGAATGCAGGTCGGGTCAGCTCTGCTGCAATTGGCTCTGTGATAAATATTGGGTTTACCTTTTATTTGGTTAATCATTTGAAATATTATGACATAATTTTAAATGTATGTTTTTAATGTAAATTTAAAAAAATACCTTTTTCCAGGAGGGGGCAGGTGCCTCCTCTTGCCCTTATGTGCCGACGCCCATGTAACGTAGGCAAAGAGCATTGAAAGTTATACGAAACAAGAAATACGTACAGTTGGAAAGTGTCAATAATCAATGCATACCGCATGATTTTTCGCTCTTGTTTGTAATTTACATTATCTCTCATCTCATAACACTCTCTCTAATCGATGTCTAATAATACAGGATAGAGCATTTTTTAAAACTAGTACGTAAATTGTGCACATTTTTACGCACACTCATATGTTATATAAGACTTAAAGTCATGTCTAATGGCGGCATCACACGAGAGATTTTCGCTCAACATTTTACTAAACACAACTTTATAGCCAACACACTCAGCCTGACCTTGTTCAAGGACAGCACATTTTCGGATGATCAACTTTTCCGGTGGACTTTAGAAAAAGTTGACCATGTTTAGCGTGCCCATCGAAATTGACCAATAGGAGGAAAGGGCAGGAATGTTTCTTGGAATACCCTTAGGGAAGAGAATACTTCGCGCTATCAGTTCGGAATAACACTACGGACAGCTGATTGGTTTTCTCGTTCGTTCAGCTTCCCCAACTTCGAATGACATTGAGTAAACATGTTGAGTATAATGTTGCGTTATGTATATATGCTCCCGTGGGATATATTAGTCATACAGTCATTAGCTTCTTTTTATATAGTGTAGTTAATTTTCTTTTCCCAAATTAAAATAATGTTCATTAAAGTACTATGTAAATGCCATGTTATATTTTTGCCCTTTTTCAAGGCGGCTAAAAGGTTAAATGTCTTGAAGTAAAGTATCTGTTTAATTAATCATATATTACTTTAGTTTAAATTTGACACAATAATATTTCTTTCGATAAAAGTGTTATTATTCTTTAAAAAGTAATAAGAATGTAAGACATAGTTGGAAATCTTTTCCAGATACAGTAACCGCCGCTTAATAAATTCACTGGTTAATAAAATCAGTCGCTTAATCTGATCAAATTGCCAGGACCGGAATCAAATCAATACAAACTACTTTTAAAACCGCCGCTTAATAAAATCAGCATCGCCGGTTAATAAACTCAAAAATATCTCCTCAGCAGCCAAAAATATCATTTATGCACGCTAAAAGAATTTTTATTTTTATTTACATTGATTTCATTTTTTGAAATAGAAAAAGAAATTAAAACGCAACAAACCCTCCGTTATCACTCACAGTCGAAGATTTTACACTTACAGCACAGTTACAAATTAAACACGCCCCATAACTTATTTCTGTAACAATTTCAAAGAACGTATTCTTCAAAGCGCAGTAATAAGTTACAAATTTGATTTGAAAAAAAATATATATATATATATTTTAATTTCTAATTATTAAAGAGCAATTTCTAGTTTTTATTTTGAAATTACTATAATTCATGAGGTTTAAACGGAAAGATTTTAAATTTATAAGAACAGCGTGAACTTTTGGTAAAGTAATGATGATTTTCCTCAAACAAAAGTGCATGGGAACATAGAATGCGTTTAATTAACTTAGATCGAAGAAACAATTAATTAATTATCTATCAAAAATTAATTAATATTGTTTACTAATTCCATTATTCGCTACCTCTTGAAGTTTCTTTCCAAATTCAGGGATCTAATACCTTTTCCTTAAGTGCATGAACGTTCGCCGGTTATAGAAATCAGTCGCTTAATAAAATCACTTTGTCTCAGAACAAATGGGATTTTATTAAGAGGCAGGAACTGTATTCGGAAGTTTTGAACCTCTGGACGGCCCTTTCCTACCTGGCAAAGCGAAGTCTATGGGTTATTTACTATCCACAGGGTCGGATAATAGTCACATCACTGCGTAGAGATCCATTATATGACAAATTGCCTAAAATTCATAAATTAAGTTTTAAATGAATTTTGGTTGCCAAGAATTGTCGCAGCCAAATTAATGCAAATTGTGCAAGGGAACATAATGTTGGGAAGAAAAAGACCATCACAATTTAGATCAACATGGGTGTGTGTGTGGGGGGGGGGGGGAATACCCATGTTACTAGTCCGATAAACTGCTAACGACCGCACCTAGCCCTTCATAGTGCAGAACCATTTAACGCGAAACTGACCACCCCACAGTCTCAGTCCCTTGCGGCACTAACTTAAAATAAAACATGACAACACTAATAAAGACATGTGGAAAATTGTAAAATTATAAGGAATAAGAATTATAATAAACAAAAGCGAGCATAAGGAAAAGCTGAACATAAAGATAAGTGTTAAATATAATTGCACTTTTGCGGCAAAGGTGAAATTTAATTTAACACACACGCATTCGCACATAGTATTTTACCATTAATCTTGCCGTACATATAAATTACAAATGTTTTTTTTTTTTTTAGTGAAGATTTATTGCTGGCTAGGTGAAGCGTGAAACTGACTCTGACATATCTCTTTTGTTGCGAATAACTAACTAATCTTAAATAATCCTGGCTTTTACTCATTTTCCTCAATTTAAAAGAAAAAATTACATTTAATTAATATCTTTTTTTCTGACGAATAATAATGTTAATACAATACTTTTTCATAGAAAGATAAAAAAATAAAAAATAAATAAAAACTTTTTTATAATTGTTTTGTCATATAATTTTTACTTTAGACCTTTGCCAGCCCTACGCTCTAAATAGTTTTTCCATATTTACGGACTCTTTTATTTAACTACCACCAATAATTTTAAGGAGTAATATTTGGTGCATATAATGGACGAGTAACTTTTAACGTGAACGCAGTGGTTATAGTCGAAATTCAGTGGTTTATATGGAACAAAAATGTTCCTAACATTAACAGCACTGAGCAGAGGAGTAAAATTAAATTGGACCGGCAAAGGGCTCTTCTTTAAATTTATGCAATTCTTTTAAATATATTTAAAAAATAAATGCTTTTTTATTTCGTCACATCATAAAGAGTTTAAAGCTAGAATAAATACATAAACCGATCGATTTATAAAACAGATCTATAAATATTCAGCATTGTTTAGAAATAGAAAAGAAAATAGAAATGTAAAAGTAATAGCACTTTAAGAACTCCTGTGGGATATGTTTGTCCACAAATCGCTGTAAACCGACTTCGGATTTTGATAGGATGTGGTGTGTGAGTAGAACGACTTTATGTAAATGAGGTCATTTAAGATAAAACATTTTGTTATTCTAATCTGGCTTTGAAATTTTTTAATAGAATTTTTTTTTTTTTTTTTTTTTTTTGAAGAAGAAGAAGAAGAAGAAGAAAAAAAAAAAGAAATTCTTGAAAAAGGTACCACGAAATTACACATTAGACAGATAAATTAAAATATGATTTTTTTAATATGAATGGTATTTTATATACAAAAACGCATTTTAATATTTAAGCATATATTTAATCTTTTATCTGCCGCATTATGAAAGAAATAAACAATGTATATGAAATGCATTTTTTTAATTACTTAAAGATATATTCAATAAAAATTGTTCATATCACCTTACTATAGTAATTAATTAGGATCTTGGGAGATGGCACTTTAGTGTACTACTAGTACATAGAGATCGAAAACAATATTTGGACCTTAAAAGAAAAATGTAAAAAGTATTTACACTTTTTACGTTCTTTATATTTTTTCTAAGATTGGTTGGAGATTCTTATAAAAATAAGCATAATATGCGAGACGTACTAAACCCTCGACGATAGCTTTAATACCCCAACCCACCCATCCCGCTGCTCGATGTCTTTTTCTAGTCAATTTTGTCCTTTTATTCCTTCCGGTGTGCCTTTTTTTTTTTTTTTTTTTTTTTACACATTGTGAGTTTCTTGTTTTCATCCCAGGCTTTTTCCATTGATTTTCAGCTTTTTTTCCCCTCGTTTTCTGCATTCTAAAGTGCGGTTGCTCACGTATTAAAACCTCGACGGTAGCTTTATCCCTTTGCGGCGCAAGACAATTCGGATCATTTAAATTATACTGCCACCGGAATTCATAAACTAAATTAAACTAAAAGAAATTTTAAATTTTAAGGTTAAAAAAAACAGCCTTTTCTGGCATGTTATAAACGTAAATTTTTGCTAAAAAATTTCCGGGATGAATTTTTGCAGCTGGATCTAAAATTTTGCGTCCTCGCAGCGAGGACGCCGCGCGTTAAGGGGTTAATGCCGCAGCCCACCCATACTGATCTTCGATGACATTTTCTTGTCAATTTTGGTCTTTTATTCCTTCCGGTGTTAGCCTTTTTTTTTTTTTACACACTGAACATTGTGAGTATTTTTTTGTTTTCATCCCATGCTTTTTCTATGGATTTTTAGCTTTCTTTTCCCCGTTTTTTACATTCTAAATTGCGGTGGTAGAAAAAGTCATCGAAGAACGGGAAGGGACTCGGGTTGAGGCATTAAACCCATCATCCAGGGTTAATACGCCTCGCCTATCATGTGACTCTCCAACCAATAAATATAATTATGTGGAATGGAGAATTGAAAAGGATTAGAATATTGAAATTACGAAAAAGATATTAATCTAATCCCTTTCAATTTTCCTTTAACTATTAAAGATTTAAGCTTAAACGATCGCGATCATACTAGACTCGCTGGAGGGGTTTATAAAATACCAATAAAACTGAATGATGATATTTTTTTTTTATATTGGTCAAACTAAAAGAACATTAAGAACAAGAATTCAAGAGTATATTCGCAATGTTAAGGAAGGAAAAAGTTCAGCTTTAATCAATTTTATTTACGATAACTCTGATGCTACACCTCTTTGGGATCAAGCAGCAATTATTTCAACTCCACCAATTATATCAGAATTAATAATTTCAGAAGCAATCAATATTATAAAATATCGTAATTGAATTAATTCTAAAGATGCAATTTTCCTACCAAAAATTTGGCATTTCCTTATACAATCACATATTTAATTTGAATTTATCTTTTCAGTGGACTGTATGCTTCATCATACTCAAACGTCTAAAGTTTTTTGAAAACTTCCTGCAAGCTTTTTGTCTATAGATTTTCCGCCGATGTTACTGCCGGTCCAGCCTCCCCAGTTCCTACCCATAGATTTCTCCAAGCAAGTTCTTTAATAGTCCCGGCTTTCAAGTTGACTCCATGTTACTCCAAAAAAGCACCAACTAACAAACTCCAGAATTTTGGATCTAAAGCCTGATTTCTTATTATCAAGCTTAACCGTAACTGTCGACTGCTTTTGTAATATATAATGAACATAATGCTGTACATTTTTAGGAAATTATGTTTTATTAAAATTTCTTCCTGGTGATGCCCTGATAGGCAGGGTGAAAAGCGTTGAAATTATGTGTATAATTTTAAGTGGTTTTAATTAAACATATCTTTTTCTTTTTTTTTTTTTTTTTTAATTCTACGTGTTTTGAAGTGCCATTATCTCAAACTTGCCAACCATCTCATTATGAACCATACAATTTTTAGTACCCGCCTTTTTTTTCACATCAATAATTTTTTAGAGTAATTTTAGTCTTATTTAATCGTAACAACATTTGAAGAGAATTACTCTAAAAATACAGTGGTGTGAGAAAAGGGGCGTTTTTTCAGGGGGCGTTAACAATTGTACGCTTATTAATGAGATGGTTGGCAAGTGTGCATTATTAATAAATAAGTTTATAAAAATGATACACGTGCCTATAGAATGTCTCTGTATGAAATGTGATCAGCATATATAGTTACGCTCTTCACTGTTGACTCTGTGACGCTTAAAAGGGCTAAGAGATTTTCTTGACTCTGTATGTGTGTGAACGCAAGTTGCCACCTAATTTTCATACTTTAATTAATTTTAAAAAATCTAATTGTCCGATAGATAAGCTGACGGATTCAGAAAAATCGCCCCTTTCATTTGGTACCTTATTTGTAACGAATTTTGATTAGATTCTTTAAAATTAATTAGAATATGAAAATAGACATAGCTATAAAATAGACTTAAACAGAGCCTGATTAAGGGGGAAGCACACATTATCTCCTCTCTCACCGGAATATTTTTACAATTATTTTTTACTTCATGTCATAGAAATTCCACGCTTTGACGAGAAAATATTTTTTATAAAAAATGAACGGTGTAAAATAATCCAATTTACTCACCGTTATTAGACACCAGAATTCTTTTAAAATAATTTTTAATGAGAATTTTCTGTTTATTATAGGAGGAAAGTATTTGTTAAAAAATAACGGTGTAAGTATAAATAATGTGTGCTTCCCCCTTAATCAGGCTCTGGACTTAATAATGTTAATTGTTGCCATTTTTTTTTTTTTTTTTTTTTTTTTTAAGCATAAAATGAAATATGCTTTCAAGTGAAAAAGGTATATATATTCTAAAATATAATATTAAATTTGCTCATGCATATGAAATAATAATAATAAATTTAAATTTTAAAGGTAACGAAGAGATAAATAAAGTGCGAAAATTTTGCACGGGCTTGCTAACAAATCAATTATTTGAAGTGAGAAATAAATGAAATGAAATGATCATTTTTCAACGGGCGCCTTAGTCACCCTACAACTAACTAGTGTCCTATATAATTATTATTAATATATTATTAATATATTATTAATATCATACTAATAACTATTATGTAATAACATATTATTAATATAATCTTAATATAATATATTTATTTATAACTATAATGTTATTTATATATAATTTGCAATATTATTTTCTACATTATGCTTCAAATATTCTGGATGAAAATACATTAAATATCCTCCTTAACAGTAATTGAAATATTCCGCAGTTTTAGGACTATTTTCAGGCAAAAGTCTACTTAGTATATGCATGATCTTGAGATTTTCTTTAAATTTAGATTACTTAGGATTTTGTAAAGAAGCATGCGAGAGAATGTTAATGAGGTGACGCAGCTTGATGTCGCGAAAATATTTAAACAAAACTAATTGAAAATGTGAAGTAATTACTTTGTTTTAAATTATTAAAATAAAGTGATGCTTTAACTTACTGTAAATTTTACATTTTAAGAAGAATATTACAAATAAACATAAATAATTATAAGATTAAAAAAAAAAAACTTTTTATATACCATGTTTTAAGTTTTCTGATGTATCATAGAGCCTCTTATCAATGTGCATAAAATTTTTAAAGTGATAATGACGTCAATTTTTTGTGAGATGCATAATTTAACTTTTTATAATTTTTTAACATTCACGTTTAATTAAACGTATTTATTTTTATTTCGAAAGAAAATTAACGCCTATTTTTTTTTTTTTTTTTTTTTTTTTTTGAAACAGTTAAATTATAGCTAATATTTTAATGGCTATTTTAACGCTATTAGGATGTAATAATTTTCATATTTTAATTAATTAAGAAAACTAATCAAAAATTCGAAAATCGTACTTCGAAGTATTGTGTTGTCACCGGGTTCTGAGCTACTGTGAAAGTTTCAAATGTCTAGCTAGTAGGAAAGTTAATTAAAAATAGATTGCAAGATTTGTACCGGACAAACAAACAAACAAACAAACATACAAACAAACAACAATAGAAGTTAATATAAACATGGTAAAATAATATTTTTAACACATTTATTATAATTTGTTTGGATTATATAGAATTACAATGAGTTATGCATGAAGGAATTGTAAGTTTAAATTATAAAGTTTGAATTATCATTAAGTAATAACCACGATATTTGGGTAAAAATTATTTTATGTATTAACTAATCTTTACATATGTGATTTAAAACGAAACAATTAATGTTAATTTGTGTTTTTTCGGGATGTTGTATATTGAAATAACTCGCAAATCGTCTGTAACTCACTAATCCGTAGGGGTTATTGTAAATATTATAATTATAATTATTATTATTATTGAAAAACAAACAAAATATCTGTATAAAATTTATTCTGAATATTAACTGATTCTTACGAACGCAATGTTGCAAAATACAATAATAAATGTTGATTTTTTTTTTTTTTTTTTTTTTTTTCAAAGCCATAAATTGAAAAAAAAAAAAAAAAAAAATCTTATTTTACAGTGACTGATTTCTAGCTATCAAAGAACGTAGCTGTGTAGAGAAATATTAAAAACAAATCTATCCTGATTAATTTTACTAATAATTAAAGCTATACAATAGCCTTTTTTAATAATTAAGTGTAATAAAATGTAACAAATAAGTATTTTTTTTAACTGCATATTAAAAACAGAATTCAACATTTAAAAAGATACATTTCGAAATGAAAATTGTTGCTTTCAAAATTAATAGTATCATACAAAGAAAAGATATAATTTCTAACTGTTGACATCTTATATTCTATTTGATGGCATAAATTACGAACGAAAGCAAATTATAAGAAAAACTAAAACATATCTCATTTATTATTACACAGCTTTATTTTTCGCAGCTAAGAAGGTAAAGACACTAGTGTTTGCCATTCTCACAAAAGACATGTTGAAATAAGCGTTTAATAACATTTCATTATTTAATTTAAATAACTTATTCATTTAAATATCTTATTATCATTTAATTATCTTCTTATTTCATTATCTTAGTGCTTCAGTAACTTTACGCTACAGATGAATATCAGCACTTTTTTTTACACCACTTATTATAAAAAAATATGTAATGACCATTAAATATAACAGAAAAGTCATTACTTACAAACTTTGAATAAACACCATAAATTGCAAGAAACTCGCAACAATTGTTTCGAGTTTCTTGCAATTTATGGTGTTTATTCAAAGTTTGTAAGTAATAATTTTTACAACGCCAGTTTTGTGGTGCTTTTTTATTAAATAACAGAAAAGTGGTGTAAAAAAAAGGCAGGTCCGCCCTTTTTTTACACCAATTTCTAGGTGTCACATTCGTGGGGTAAATTTATAGCCAAAATAGCCTTGAGAGGTAAATTCATAGCCAAGACAGTCCGTGAGATAGTTTTCAAACCAAAGTATCTGAACGGGGCCGTGCCCTTAGCGACAGTGCCCTTAGTGACAGTGCCCTTAGTGACAGTGCCCTTAGCGGAAATCCATAAACCCGTGTCCTTAGCGGAAATGTTATACCCCCTCGGTGGCGTGCTTTTAGCATATGTGCCTTTAGCGGAAATGTATAATAAATGTAAAAATAAATTAATAAATAAAAAAATTAACTCTTCAATTTTCCTCCACACTTTATCCACATTTAGCACTGACTATAATAATCTTCAGAAGTAACCTGTCGCAAAAATAGGTATGCTTACTGTAGAATACCCGTTATTTGAGAGAACTGTGACCTCTAGCCATATAAAGATTTATGAATCAAAGTACGCGATACAAAAACGTACATTATTGCTATTTTATGATTTAAGTTTTTCAAAATATAATTAAGCATTACACCTTTTAAAGCTAAAACAGAAACGAAAAATCATGAGTGATTATCAACACTTTCCAGCTGTACTAACTCGTTGTGTCGTATAACATACTATGTTCTTTGTCTATATTATCACACAATGGACAGACAGAAAGACAGACGTATAGAAAAAATTTAATTCATAATCACTCTGAAACATTGTTGGAAAGTGTTAAAAATGCTTAACACAAACAGAAATGCTGCTCTTAACTTCCTATTTGTACCCCTTAATGTATCGAAACGTTTTTGCGTAGCCCTGTAAATCTGGAAATAAACATATTATAGTTTATACAAAACATTTTCTTAGCGTGTGAATAATAAATGCGAATTTCTTTATGATTTTTTGATGAAGTTATTTAAATGTGATTTATAAAAATGTCTCCCCTAAAGTGCAATGCATTATAATTTTTTGAATGTTTGTACACAAAGCAGTGGCACAGGTTCTATTAGAGCCATTTTAAGTAGGGAATATTCAATAAAGAATTTGAATAACACATATCATTTAAATAATAAAATAAAAAAAAACTAGTATGTTGTGGCCACCACAAGACTCTCTTCTATATTTTCCTATACAAATTCACTAAGTGCAAATAATTAATTTTCATCTTACAGAAAACTAACACTAAATATCCAAAGAAGGACAGCTTTATTGTCTATAAATGACACCTTAAAAAATGCATTATATAATAGTTATCTCACATATCAAGTTTCGTACAGTTATATGCCATAGAAGTTGATATATAGCTTTCCCGTTATCGAGGAAATTTGCAGTATAGCAGCACCACCTATTGGCCGATAAGCATCCAAATTGAATCAGCATAATGTCTCATAATGGCCTTCACATATATCACGTTTTGTTTGATAATACGCAATAGAACCTGAGATATAGCCTCCCCATAACTTTGCAAAAATCGCTGTATAGCAGCGCAATCTGAGGAGCGGTTGATACCAAAAACTGGCAGACACTCATTTAGGTTAAGGTGCATCAACATATAAATTTATATTCAATTCTGTGCAGTATTGTGCAGTTTCTGAGATACAGCTTTCCCTTAAATTGCAGCGTTGTATAGCAGCGCCACCTGTTGGTCCATAAACATTCAAATTGAATCAGCATAATATCTCATAATGGCCTTCTCTTATATCAAATTTTGATTTATTATACGCAATAGAACCTGAGATATAGCTTTCCCTTAAATTGTGGAAATCGCTGTATAGCAGCGCCACCTGTTGAGCGGTTGGCACCAAAAGTTGAAAGGCACTAATTTAGCTCAGGGTGCATCAGCATGTAAATTTATGTACAATTCTGAGCAGTAGTTCCGGAGATGCTGTTGCCACAAAATTTTTGTCACACACACACACACACACAGAGAGAGAGAGAGAGAGACAGGTGGACAGACAGACATTTTCTAAAAATAGTCAAATCGTGTTATAGATATCTCAAAACGTGTAAATCCATCAAAAACTCGAGGTCGAACATTTTTACGAATCCACTACTTTCTTTTATTGAATATAATAGAGGAAAGTAAAAATAAAAAATTCTTAAAATATTTACGGACGCTGGAAGCGGACAAACATATAAACGGACAAACGGACAATAGAATAGACAAATACAAATACTAATTCAAATCATATTCCCATTTTAAACAAGAAAGAAAAATCATGCAATACGCATTGATTAGTAACACTTTCCAACTGTACGCAATTATTGTATCAAATAACTTTTTAATATTTTTTGCCTACGTTATCACACAACGGCCAGAAGGACTGAAAGACATACAGATAGACTAATTAATTTTAAAATTACTCTTAGGCATTTTGGAAAGTGTTAAAAACGCTTAACGCACAAGAAAATGCAGCCGTTAGATTATAATTACAGATTTAATCTCTCTGAATATTTTGCTGTAGTCTTAAATCTGAAAGTTAATCATATCATATTCTTTACAAAACAACATTTTAGAATATTAATAATACATGTCAATGTTTTTATGATTTTTATATTAGAAAGTTTTTAAAATATAACTTTTAAAAAATTCTGTCCTAAAACGTAATACATTGGCTTTTTATTTATTTTTAATGTTGCTGTTCTTTTCCCTGTAAACAAACTAGTTGTACAGGACCTATTAATGATTTTAAATAGGGAACATTCCATAGGGAATTTGAGTGTATCATTTTTAAAAAATTCTCAAAATATTCACGATGATAGGAGCCGGAGACAAACAGATAGAAAGGTAGACAAACGGACAGACAGATGCACAAATTGAAATCATATTCCCACTAAAATTATAAGAAAGTGTTAAAGCGCTTATGTAAACAAAAGTGCAATTCCAGCAAAATTTTATTAATAGCTCTTAATGTAACTGACTATTTTTGTGTGGACCTATAAATCTAATGCTAACCATACTATATTACATAGAAGGCACTCTTTTGTGCATACGAATAATATATTTCAATTTCATTAAGCTTTGTGGAAAATAAAATTATTAAAATCTGGTTTATAGAGATAACTCTCATACAACACAATGTTTTGGAATAATTTCAAGTGCCCCTGTACACAAACCAGTTAGAAATGTTCTCTATTTTACATAGGAAACATCCAATAGGGATAACATATTAAAATTTCATTAAAGTTTCTATACATTAAAGGTATTAAAATATGGTTTATAGAATATTCCTCTCATAGAACACAATGCTTTCGAATACTTTGGGTGCCCCTGTACACAAACCAGAAGAGGTATTCACTCCATTTTCAATAGGGAACATCCGATAGTGAACCTGAATAAAATATATCGGTTTAAAGAAATTCCATAAATATTTACGGAAATTAGAGCGCAGACAAACAGACAGAAAGACAGACAGACGGACAGAAGAACAGTCAGACAGATATACAAATTGAAATTATATTCACACTAAAAAAAAAGATAGAAAGTGTCAAAAACGCTTAATGTAAACGTAAGTACAATTCTAGCAATTTTTTATTAATAGCTCTTAATATAACTGAATATTTTTGTGTCACCCTGTGAATCTAATGATAACCATGCTATATTCTATACAAAGCATACTTTTGTGCATATAAATAACATATTTCAGTTTCCAAAAACTTCTTGAAAAGTAAAGTTATTAAAATTTGATTTATAGAAATATCTCTCAAAGAACGCAATGCTTTGGAGTACTTTTGAGAGTCCCTGTAGTGGTGGTATGTAATCTATTTTATATAGGAAACATCCAGTGGTGAACTTGAATAACATATTTCAATTTCATGAAGGTATTGTACTGTAAAGGTATGAAAATATGGTTTATAGAAATACCTCTCATAGAACACAATTTTTTGAAATACTTTGGGGTGTTCCTGTACACAAACCAGTAGAGGTATAAACTCCATTTTCAGTAGAGAACATCCGATAGTGAACTTGAATAACATACATTAGTTTCAAAAAATTCCATAAATATTTACGGGAGTTAGAGCGCGGACAGACTGACAGACGGACAGATACACAAATTGATACCATATTCACACTTAAAAAAATTTTATAAAGTGTTAAAAACGCTTAATGTAAATGAAAGTACAATTCTAGAAAATTTTTAAAGTGAAGTTATTAAAATTTGATTTATAGAAATATCTCTCATGGATCGCAATGCTTTAGAATACTTTTGAGTGCCCTTGTATAGAAAACAGTGATGGTAATTAATCCATTTTATACAGGAAACATCCAATAGTGAACTTGAATAGCATATTTCTATTTCATTAAGATATGTGTACAGTAAAGGTATGAAAATATGATTTATATAAATACCTCTCATACAACACAATTCTTTGAAATACTTTGGGGTGTCCCTGTACACAAACCAGTAGATGTATAAACTCCATTTTCAATAGGGAACGTCCGATAGTGAACTTGAATAACATATTTCAATGTCATTAAGATATGTCTACAGTAAAGGTATGAAAATATGGTTTATAGAAATACCTCTCATAGAGCACAATACTTTGAAATATTTTCGGGTGTCCCTATACACAAACCAGTAGAGGTATAAACTCCATTTTCAATAGGGAACGTGCTATAGTGAACTTGAATAACATATTTCAATTTCATTAATATATATCTACAGTAAAGGTATGAAAATATGGTTTATAGAAATACCTCTCATAGAACACAATGCTTTGAAATACTTTCGGGTGTCTCTGTACACAAACCAGTAGAGTTATGAACTCCATTTTCAATAGGGAACGTCCGATAGTCATCTTGAATAACATATTTCAATTTCATTAAATATGTCTACAGTAAAGATACGAAAATATGGTTTATAGAAATACCTCTCATAGAACACAATGCTTTGAAATACTTTCGGTTGTCCCATTGTGTTATACCAGTAAAGGTATAAACTCCATTTTCAATAGGGAACTTGAATAACATATATCAGTTTCAAGAAATTTCATAAATATTTACGGGAGTTAGAGCGCAGACAGACAGACAAACCGAAATCATTAACACTTTCCAACCTTGTTGGAACGTGTTAAAAATGGTGGAATGAACTCTTAATGTAAATGAAATTCAGAAAATGTCCAATAATAACCCTCAGTGTAACTGTATATTTTTGCGTGACTCTGTAAATCTAAAGCTAATCATATTACATTCTATAGAAAGCACTCTTTTTTGCATTTGAATGCATATTTCAATCTGCCTCATGCACACCTTATTTCCGCTAAGGACACGGCTTCTTCCATTCCTCTTTCTTCACTTTCACCCTATTCCGCTAAGAGCGCGTTCCGCTAAAGTTCACGACACCATCTGAACATAAAAGCCATATAATAGAAAATTAAATTTGTACCATGGTTATTAAATTTATGTATTATTGAATTTAGAAAATAAAAAGCACGCGTATGTCTATGAGAGAACAAGAAAAGAAAAGAAAAAAATGTCATAGAAAAGTTTTTTTTTTTTTTTTTTTTTTTTTTTTTATAATAATAATAATAATAATAATAGGAACGAAAATCACTTAATATTCCTTGGAGCTCTTTTAAAAAGTTAAAAATCTGAACTGTTGGGTTTATTAGAAGTATAAACTAGAAATAGAAAATCGGCATAAGTTATTTTCAATTAAATTTAAGTGGGCGACATTTTATTAAAATTAAATCAATTATTTTTTTTAATAAAAAAAAGAGCAAATAGGTCCAAGGTACACCACTGGTGGTGTACATTGGGTCATTTATTAAAAGATACTGAAAAACTCAATTTTAAGTAAGAAAATCTGTTTATCAGTCAATTACACGCATATGAATTCAAATATTTTTTTTTTTTTTTTTTTTTTTTTTCAAAATAATTATTCTGTCACAGTCGTATTGTTATTAAGTCTAATTTGAGTCTAAAGAGTGGAAAATATTAAATATTAACTTAAAAAAGTCTACATTAAGTCATATTGTGATTATTGGTAAAAATCCTCACACTTATTTATAATCAAGAATGTAATTGGATAGGTCATTTCCAAATGTTAACTTTCGGAGCTGCATTTCTGATCCACCACACAATATGACCAGTCCAAGGCACACTACTTGTATTGGGTTCAAGGTCACCACTCTCTTACTAAAAACGAAATTGCTAATCATGATGTTCAGGTTGGGTTTTAACTTGATTACAAGCATATGGGGTTTATAGCTAGAAAGCTACTTCATATGGTGCATAAAACTCATTTCAGAAAGTACAGTCGGGGAAAAAAAAACGCAACACCCGCTGTAATTTCGTTATTAATTGACGCAGAAACATCTAATACACATCATTCAACAGGAAATTCAAAGCACTTTCTGAATATGCTGTCAAATTTTGAATTAGGGGTCATCAACATATTGAAATGAGCCCCAACTTTGATTTTTTTCAATAGCGACACCCAATTTTTGAATTTCTGAGAGTCTGGCAGTGCAGAAAAGTATATTGTTTGTATACTTTATCTTTAGTATTTATAGAGTTATAATGAAAAATGTGTTAGGGGGTTATCTATAAATGTAGAAAAATAAAATTAAGATCCTATAAGAAATATAGAAAATTTTAATGTTTCACACCGGAAATCTTTCAGGAAAAAAAAAATATTTATATTAATAAAACGTTGCCAAGTTTTCAGTTCTTTAATTATCCTGAATTCAATTTTTTAGATTTATATATACTTCAGTACTATTTTAGATAATTTTACGTCTATTTAAATACATTACACTTGCGATTACTCCATACAGTACTCTGTGAAAAACCCGCAATATTTTTCAAGTAAAAGTGTCTATTATGGCTGTACTGATCACCAATAAGGCTTAAATTTTCTTTCGTAGGTGTAACATAATATACGAAATGAAATAATATATATATATATATATATGTGTGTGTGTGTGTGTGTGTACACAACAACGCATAAACTAAATCTTTTCGGATAAATTATTGTAAGTGTTCATGAAGTAAATATTAAACAATTTTAATCGCACTTACCAGTTTTGGATCAGTTGAAATCTGTGGAACTGTACGATTCGTTTTATAATTTCTATGAAAATATAATTTCTTAATTAACCCTTTCGTGACCGCTTACGTAGATTCACGCCATTTGAAAATCTGTAACTCTGTTAGTGGGCGTTTCTTTCGTAATTTGTGTGTTACATATTTCTTAAGTGTGTACCCAGTGTTCATATTTTTGCAATAAAATATACTATGGATAGAAATGTATTGATTAGAAAGAATATAATTATAATGTATATCCATTTGTAATATAATTGTAAATACAGAAAATTTGTTCTGAAATATTTTATTTTGAGAGTATAACGCCCCTAGGCGGGTCTTACTGTCAAAAAGATAAAATCCTGCAGTCGCAAAAAGTGTTAAAATATATTTATAAAAGGTAAAGTATGTTTTTAAAAATGTATAAAGTTAAAATGTAGTAATAAAATTTTAAAGAATAAAGTGTCCTTAAAATAATAATCGTCCCCCTACAAAATAAATAAATAAGTAAATAAATAAAATAAAATAAAGCAATATATGAAGCAAATGATTAAGCCTTTTTTAACTATGACGGTAGTTAAGAAACGATTTTACAGGTCTGTCTTGCATTCCAATTCCATTCGTTTTTTATATTTGACAATTTCACATTAAACCCATTCACATTAAACCCATGAATATGAATTTATTAATATTTTTCAAAATTAAAAATATTTTCCAGAATCAAAAGTAATGATGGATTATGTTTGGGTTTCTTCACTGTATCTCGTAAAAAAAAAATTATATCGATCAAGTTATTTTTTATGAAGTTTGAAATATGAATTTAACATTAGCACCTTCAAACTTTAAACGCTTATAACTCTGTGAAAAAATGAGTAAAATATACAACCAATATACTTTTTCGCGTTGTCGCGACCCCAGGAATTCAAATATAAAATAAAAATAGGGGGTTACCATTGAAAAAATCAAAGTTGGTGCGCGTTTTAATATGTAGACGACCCCCAATTCAAAATTTCTGTTCATTTTCTGAAACTACTCACAATTCCCCGTCGAATGATACCTACTACATTTTTCTACATTGATTAGCAACGAAGTTACGTTGAGTGTTGCGTTTTTTTTTTCCCCGACTGTCCAATGTATGTGTGGGTATAGAAATACATAAAAGTATCTGAGAAACATTTACTTTTGCAAGGTGAATTTACTTTTTTAAGAACTCTTCAAAAAATTGAGCTTCCAGGCAAACATAGATTACTTAACTGAGACGAGATCCCTAACAGTAAATGTTTTAAATGCATGTGATATTGTTTATATATCTAAATAAATAGAGCTAGAAATGCATAGATCCGAGGTACAATTATGTCCAAGGTACACCACTTTCCCCTTTCTAAAATGTTGATAAAAATTGTTCAATTAACTATTGTAGAAGATTAATTCCAGGGCACAAAGGTAGCATGAGTTATACAAAAGATTAAAGATTCCCACCACTGTTACAATAAAGAAATATTTATCAGATTTTTATAGCAATATTTTGTGATTGAATAGAAAAGCAATTATTGTCAGAAATATTGGTGACAGAAAAGATATCGCTATTTGTGATTCACTCTGCATTTCGCATGGAATTACCCAGAATCCTTTTAACATTTCTTGCAAAAAAAAAAAAAGAAATAATATGACACTACGCCCAATTTCTACTAATATGTAAATTAATTATTACACGCACGAAAGATAATAATAATAAAAAAAACTCTTTACATTCTTTGTAAACAGAATTTAATTTAGTACGACAGGGCTTATTTTAATCTATACTTCTATATAAAGGCATATGTGCCAAGTCTTCCGTTTTTTAAGGGAGAATTTACACCGGAATTTTTTTAATACACATAGATGACAGATTACTTTTTAAAAATTCCAGTGATAAGTCTGATATAAAAATTAGAAATGTTGACGGCTACAGGAATAACAGAGTTTCGCTTTTTTTTTTTTTTTTTTTTTTTTTTTTTTTTTTTTGCCACCAGTATTTTTCTACACAAATTTTTGACCTAAAAAATCACAAAAACAACTATAAATGTATGGTAAAATTTTTTGCACAGTAATATTTGTGACAGAAAAAGCAGAACTCTTCCATCCCTGCAGCAATGTAAATGCATGCAGTAACTGTATTTCATAGCCTAACATCGCTTACTATCGTCATTTCTTAAAATTTCTTTGGTAAAGCTTTAGCTTAGGAATTCCTTGGCGCCTTTTACAATTTTATTATCATTTGAACGATAAATTAAAATAATATCGCATTTGCGGAAGTAAATATCTTGGCGAGAAACGTCTGAGATACTTCAGTGCCAGATTTCAAATTTCGCAAAGGGGTTCTATACTGAAGCTGTTCTATTTCTTTAGCACGATTTTTTTTTTTCAATTTTATTTTAATTATTTAAAAAAAAAAAAAATGTTTTCTATTTTTTTTTTTTTTTTTTTTTTTTTGACATAAAAAGAGATTTAATTCACTTATTTATTTATTTTGGGCATTTTTTTTTTTTCAATAAATAATTTTAAAGTTAAAATGGGATTTTTATTTAATATATTTAAATCAATTATCCGATTGAATTAAAAAAAATACAGCATTAGCTAGGTTTTGTTCTGATTGATAAGTGTACTAATTTTTGATAAAATCTAGTAATCCGGGCAAATACAATGACAAACTTTCAGCTTCATATATTTTAAATAAAATCAAAAATGTTTGCACGTTCATTCAATGTGTAATACAATAAATGGCGACAATGCAAAATCGCTGTCTGAAAGAAATAGTACGACCTGTCGTACTAATAAATAAATTAATATCAAAATATTTAACGCAGAAAAAATGTTGTAAAAAATATAAATACACAGGATAATTTCATTGACAAATATTATATCCCTATTTATTTCAAAAGTTATACACGATAACTTGTTGAAGTTTGTTTTTGTTTACAGTTTGAAATAATTATTTGTACACTTAAGCAAATAGAAGCACAAATATTTTAATAATTTGAATGATTTACTTAGAAACTCATTCCTTTTTTTTCTTTTTTTGATTTTATTAAATATATTTTGGAATTTGCAGATGTATGTGTATTGAATATTTAAAGTTATTATTATTTTGTATGAATGCATAGCTGCCTATATTTTAATTTATTCCGGAACATTCTTAGCTCCGCCTTTATTCTATACCTATCACTTTTTTTTAAAGAGCAAATTTTTCTTATTTTATTATAGTTATATATTGGAGAAAAATATTCTAAAAATAAAGTGGTGCGAAATAAAGCCGGAGATAAAAATGCTCTGGAATAAATTAAAATATTGGCAGCTATGTGAATGTAAGCGCTTATCAGTGCATATATTTGTAAAAACTAGTATTTATAATTTATATTTTTTGTTTAAAATGTCATTATTAGAACGACAGTACTATTGATTTCAGTCGGCATTTCATACTTGTCACATACTTGCCAACCATCTCATTATGAACCGTACAATTTTTAGTACCCACCTTTTTTTTTACACCAATAATTTTTTAGAGTAATTTTAGTCTTACTTAATCGTAACAACATTTGGAGAGAATAGCTCTAACCCTTTGCGGCGCAAGACAATTCGGATCATTTAAATTATACTGCCATCGGAATTTATGAACTAAATTAAACTAAAAGAAATTTTTAATTTTACGGCTAAAAAAACCAGCCTTTTCTGCTATGTTATAAACGTAAATTTTTGCTAAAAAATTTCCGGGATGAATTTTTGCAGCTGGATCTTAAATTTTGCGTTCTCGCAGCGAGGACAGCGCGCGTTAAGGGGCTAAAAGTATAGTGGTGTGAGAAAAGGGGTGTTTTTTCAGGGGGCGTTAACAATTGTACGGTTATTAATGAGATGGTTGGCAAGTATGTTGTCATCATTTTCTGTGTTTCATCTTAAATATGTCAGGTCTATTGTTGTACAGAGCTACGCTGTTTAACCAATCGCTATGCAAATTGATGTATTTATTATTCAGGACAAAATCTAGCTAAATCAGTGTTCTTTTATTCAGTGGGATAATTGGTTCAAAAGGTATTACATAAATTAAAGCTTTAAAATTAAGAAAAAGGGGAAAATAAGTTGTTGCAGCAACAATAATAATAATAATGCGCTTTCCTTTTTTTCCCTTATGAAAGAAAATAAATGCACATATATAACAATATATATTTATTTTGCATCCTGCATCATTAATATTAGTTTTGACGTTCTTTTCATTAACTAAACGCATTCAAAATTATTTAATCATAGCTGCCAAAATTTTAATTTATTCCGTAGTATTTTTAGCCCCGCCTCTATTTCCTACTACTTATTTTTAAGAAGTAAATTTGTCTTATTTTATCGAAGTTATATATTGGAGACAATTTTTCTGTAAATAAAGTGGTGCGAAATAAGGGCGGGGCTAAAAGTACTCCGGAATAAATTAAAAAATTGGCAGCTATGATTTGATAAACCCTTTTACAGGTTTTTAGAATTCAATAAGCAAAATGAACTTTAATTTAATTCATTTGGTTTATTTGTTAATGGGGATTTATTGTATATTTTAATTCAAAAAGCGGGAAAGAATTTTTGAGGGATTAAATATTATAGACCTTGATTTACGAACTAATTTAAAATACTATAGCCGTGTGACAATAGACGCAATCGTTTCCAAGAAAAGTACCATATATAGAAAAACTGCTTAGGAATTAAAACTAATTCCTCATACCCACACGGTAAATAAAGTATTTTTTAAAGCTAAATATTCATTTCTTGTTTTTTGTTTTTTTGTATATTTACATGTTTTGAGGTTTCCTGAATACCGAAATTAGTTTTTAACGTTTGGTCTTTGTCTATGTCTCATATCAGAGTAACTTAAAAGAAAATAATTTCCGGCAATTCCTTTGTTGTATTTTGAAGTTAATATGAGTTTGTAACTTGAAAGGTTTGATCAAGATTGATAAGTTTCAGGGAATGGTCCATGTGAAAGTGGTCTGAATCATTTTAAATGAACTTTTAAATGTAATAACAGATTTGAATTCTATATAAATGTACGTAGTATAACCAAACGGGGGGACGGTTGATAGGGACGGTAGCTTCCTGAGACAGAATTATTTGTCAAATAAATCTGTTCCAAAGCCTAATTTCAATTGTTGTTATCGTAGGTTTGTACAACAACCCCTTGGTCTCCAATCTGTATTTATAGTACTAAATTTATGGGTAAGAGAAAGTCGTGTAAGTGCCACACCAGATTATTTTTAGCTTCAATTTTTCTTTCTTTTATATATATATATATATGTATGTATGTATGTATGTATGTATGTATGTATGTATATATATATATATATATATATGTATATAAAATATTTATTAAGTATGGACGAATTCTTCATGTACCCGACAAGTCTCTGTTTCAATGCTGCAGTGTACAGGTTCAATGTCAAACTGGGAACGCACGAATAATGTTCAAATACTTTTTCCCTATTTTTTTCCCCCAAGTATTTTATCAATCTGCTATTTACGCAGAACATCATACGTCATATTGCATTTTGACAATCTGCTAAACATAAAAATAAATAATTTCCAAATACATTTCTCTAGTAGATTTATTTAAGTATCCAAATTTTAAATGAGTATGCGCTTGTATTTCCAGAAATTGGGACATACAGTATATTAAATCGTGAAAACTTCTAAATGAAGATAAGGCGTTTTCGCATGATTAAACACTGTCAATCTAAATGAATTCCATTTGAGGAATCAAATATTTGCCTAACGTCTAAATGTTGAAATATTTTCTTTCCCCATTTCCGTTTAACATTTGCACTTCACATGTCAATGTTTATTGCTGTCCAAAATAGTTTTCTATGTCAAACATTTCCCATATAGTTTGTATATAAAGAAAATTTTCTGAAGCAAATCAATGATATTTGATTGAATGTTAAGTTTGCTCTTATATAAACGCCCACTCTTTATTAAGTAAATAAGTCCTTAAGTAAAATATTTGCATTTGTAAATATCTAAAACAATTGGGAAATTTTGAAATATTATATGTTCTTTTGGACATAAGTGTAGGTTTATTATAAATTATTTCGATAAAGTACTGTAAAACATGCCACTATTTCTTGGATTCTTTTCAAAAGAATAACCACCACTTTTTCTGATAGTATTTTTCAATGTAATTAATATTTATTAGAAAATTGTTATTGTTACTAAAACTTTCTGTTACAAATTAGTGATAATACATATTTTTGAAAAACCGGCAAACTTAGGAATTGTGCATCTATATACATTAGGATTAAACTACAATAAATTCTTTTCTTTTTTTTTTCCCTAATATATGACATATGTTTTTTTTTTTTTTTTTTTTTTTTTTTTTTTGTTGTTGTTGAACAATTACTCAGTTCTGTAAATATTAAACTAGGTATTCGATAAACTATCTTTGGCATATATAACAAAAATACAACAACGCGTTAAAAAAAAAGGGTACAGGCTAAATAAAAATCGATCCAAATCGTCAGTTAATTTAATTTCAAGAATCACAAAATTCAAAACTTTTCTATGGACCCCTGACAAAAACTTCCAGTGAGTAAAAAGTGTTCCTTGTCCGAATACACTGATGTACAAAATGTCAGCATTGTACCGTCAAAAGTCCGAGAGATGTGTTTGAACAAATTTTTTGACGCTTTACTCTCAAATTATAATGCACGGGAATTTATTTACTTAAGTTATCATTGTGTACATTCGTATTTATGTATGAACATAAAACTTAATCTATGAAGCTTTTCTTATCGAAGAATTTATGTTCAGGTATTGAATAGAAATGTATTTCTTATCGAAGAATTTATGTTCAGGTATTGAATAGAAATGTATGCCAACGTTTATTTAGTGCTATTTCTAGAAATTGTTTCATATAATGCAGAAATTTCTTGCATGAGTTTATTAGTGTAAAAAAAGTTTCAACCACTGGACTTTTTTTTTTTTTTCTTTCATGGTGGCCATATGCAAATTTTAATTTTGTAATCATTGAAACTGAATTACCTGAATTTTTTAATTGTTTTTCGTAAAATTCGGTATCTTGGATGTTTTTATGAAAAACATATTTTTAACCTTACTTGCATATACAGAGATGCCAACATTTTAATTTATTCTGGAGTATTTTTAGCTCCGCTTTTATTCCATATAACTTTTTTTTTTCTACAAGTAATTTTTTTCTTATTTTATCGTAGTTATATATTTGAGAAAAATATTCTGGTGCGAATTAAAGGCGGGGCAAAAAATGCTCCGGAATAAATTAAAATGTTGGCAAGTACAGGGGTCGTACTATCCGTCATTTTTTCAGTACACTCTCAGAGATAGGAAATTTCTGCCTTTTTTGCCACCACTAATTTCATGCACAAATACTTCAGGTGTATTTATAGTAATGTGCCATGATTATACAGGGTAGAGATTATTTTATAAAATTAGTGCTAGCAATAAATTTGAAATTTTTTCATTCATAAGAATGTCCTAAAAAAAGGACGGAGAGTACGACCTCTGCAAGTATACATATAATTTACATAGTTCTAATCTACGTTACACTGAATTTGATATATGGGTAAGAAAACACGTTTATAAAACATTGCATCTTATGTCTGTACAAGGTTCATACGATCCTGGAATTTTTTTATTTTTATTTTTATGTATTTATTTTTTTACAACTAATTTGGTAAAGCAATTATGCTTATATATTAAAAAAAAAAAAAAGTCTGTAAATGTAAAAGGGAATTTATTGTTCAAAAATACTGGTGGGAAACACCTTGGAGAAAAAAAGCTAGTCTGTACGAATCAGGTTGTATGCATTCATAGCTGCCAAGTTTTTTAATTTATTCCGGAATTTTTTTAGTCCCGCCCCTTTTTCACGCCGTAATAATTTTGTAGTAATTTTCTTAATATTTAATCGTAATTATATATTAAAGAAAATTTTTCTACAAATATTACGTTGTGAAAAAGAGGCAGGGCTAAGAACATTCCGGAATAAATTAAAAAACTTGGCAGCTATGTATATTACTTCTCTACAAATATAACGAAAACAAAAAAAAAAAAAATTCTATTGTTGTTTATTACAAGAAAACCGACATTTCACCTTCATTTATTGGCATTAAACAAGTTTTGATGGGTCTGTCTGTTTTCGGGTGTCACTCTCTTTGATAAATTTTTCACAATACAGCTCGGACAGAACAATTTTTTATATACTTATAAGAATCTTTAGTTTGTTATATTTCTTTGTTTCCTAGTTTGTATAGCATAGTTGTCAATTTTCACAATTTTAAAATAAGGATAATCTCCACCTCATGTTTAGAGAAACTTCTTATTTTAATTTTCGGAGATTTAAGATCTTGAAGTTAATTATCATAAAATTCTGGTGTCACATGTCATGTCTCACTATGTCAAGTCATCCCGAAAATCGAAAAAATTTGGCAGCTATGCTAAATTTAAAGGGCTATTTTAAAACACTATACGTGCTCGAATTTATTGAAAATATCCTGAATTTTGTATAATCATAGATATTGAACTTATTTATATATTTTTTTAATTTTTATTAAAAATAAATTAAAAATATTTTTAATTCTAGTAATTTG
Source organism: Salticus scenicus (assembly GCA_963930645.1). Taxonomy (NCBI): domain Eukaryota; kingdom Metazoa; phylum Arthropoda; class Arachnida; order Araneae; family Salticidae; genus Salticus; species Salticus scenicus. The sequence goes on from OZ005649.1 coordinate 50,000,331, forward strand.
TGGGGGGTTTTTTCTGTATTAAATTAGTTTTAAGACAAAAAAAATTAAGCAATAGTTTACGCTACAAACAGAGATAAGACTAATTAATTCATAATTCAGTTGCAGAGCTACCGTGAACCACCACTATTTTTGTGAAGTTTTCTCTACTTCATTGTATCATATAAATATCGTATCCAAATGTGTTACTTATGAAAGAGGTGGAGAACGTTATCGGCGAGGGCAATTTTGTAATTGATAAAAAAAATTTCAAAATATAGACTTTATCATGCATTTTCTTAATTTATTTTTTATTAACTGCTGTTGTTGTAAATAATTTAATATACTGTGTAAAAAAAAAAAAAAAAAAAAAAAAAAAAAAGCACAAATATAATAAAATAAAATCCATTATTGTTTATTAGAGAAGTGTGTGTTACTTTTTTTCATTCTTAAATCAATGCTTTAAAAAATAAAAATTCCATTTTGTTTGTAGTTTTTAAAAAATATGTCCAGTAAGATTACTCATTTTAGAAACTACGTTGCACTTCCAAATACTTTCAAGAATCATAAAAGTTTCAGCGAGTGAAAAGGTTTTCTCAACATCAAAGAAAGACTAATGGATCTGCAGATCAGGAGCCTCAACTTCCTATTTGAATCAGACATTATACAATAGGTCATTTTTATTTATTCCTTATTATATAATAGTATATATTGATTCGATCGACTTATTACCATAATCAGATACATTCCTGAGGGGGGCAGCCGCCCCCTCAACCCCCTGCTGTATCTCTCTTTCTATACCTATTTGTATATCATATAAAGTGTTACGGAATTGTAAATAATTGCATTTATTTTTGTGTAAATTCTTTCAAAGAGGCTTAGAAAGTCGATGAAATGCTAATTTTGTGCATTTCTAGTCGTTTTAGCGTTAAAATAGCCTAATTTTCGTTTAAAAACGCATTGACAAGCTCCAATGAGGGAAGAAATTGATTTGGCGCCAAATTTGGCGACTGTTTCCCTCCTTGCCGATTTTTTTGGTGACCTTGGCGAGAAAATCCTTGTTAGGGATATACCAAATATGGAAGCTCTAATCTCATTGGCTGATGAGATACGAGGATTTTCCAGAACAGTCTGTGTTCGACAGAATAGTATAAAAGGAGCATTTTTTTAGCCAAGGCTTCCAATCTCAGATCAGTGTCAGTTTCGTCAAATGCTTGCTTTGCTTTGAGCCTCTCTGAAGGAGACTTGCTTTATGTGTTATTGATAAACAGTTTGCAATGTTGTTTTGCTGTTAACGGCTGTTGTTTAAGCTATGTTTACTGGTTGAATTGATACTTGGTTTATAGACCTGTATTTTTCTGGAACTTTCTGTGAATAAATCACTGAATTTTTGCAAGTTTCGCCTTTCATTCTCGGGCAACTTACGAACCCCCAAGTACGAAACAATATGTATTCTTAATAAACGACGGTCTTGTATTATTTCCCTGAAATTCATAAATACCAAATTTCATAACTATCAAATTTCATACAAAAAAAATTACATAGCATATCGGAAATATTTCGCGTAACCTTTAAACTAATTATAAATTCTATGCCCACAATTTTCAACAGGAAAACATGCTTTTAAAATTCTAATAAAATTTCATTATATTTGATGAGGATGTAACCATGTTAAAATACACTTTTAAGAAATACCGACAACAGACCGTAATAGTACGAAATTCCGTTATGTATCCCGGAAAATTAGACACAGTCATTATAATCGCCAATAATAAGAATAAACCTAATTAATTATAACTCATTAATTTTTCAAACTAATTTGACATCATTTGGATGACTACATCACATGCTCGGAATTATTTTGTGTGGTCCCATAAATTATTTAGTCTATACATAACCTTTTATATGAGTAAACATGATTTTAAGCATCTTTATAATGTATTTTAACTTTATTAAGTTCAATTCAGCATAAAAGCATTAAAGTGCGCGCTTAAATTAAAAATTTGTCCATAGGCTCTAATGTTACGAAATTCTTTCGTGTGTCTTCGTAAACGAACCATAAACATTGTATACACCAGTAAAAACTATTCAGCTTATTTTGGGTTTAAAATTAATAATTGTTCCAAGTGTAACATCGTTCTGATGACTACGTGACATTGTCAGAACACTTTTGTAAGATCCTGTACATTAATTAGAAAGCTTAAGAGCACAAATTTTCTTCAAACAACATAAGTTTAAGCATCTTACTCACGTACGCTAGTTTCATTTTCTTCATTGCAAAGTAATGATATTAAAATGCGTTTAAACGAAATTCACCCCATACGCCGTAATGTTAAGAATTTTGGCGTGTCCCTGTACAGAGTTTATAAAAAATATAGCAATAAAAATTATACAGCTGCTTATATGCAAAACTGGAACGTGTGCGCCAACTTGCAAGTCATTTGAAGGATTTTTGCGGCCGCTATTGCGGTACATACAAATTCTTCCCATAGGCAGTAAAGATAAGAAAAACTCTGGCGTGTCCGTGTACACGAACGGCAAATGGAATACACACCTAACACTATACAGCTAATTCCGTTGGGCTCTTGAATATATGTACCAAATTGCAAGTCAATAGCGTTATTTTGGGGGCCGCTATCGCGGTACATACAAATTCTTCCCATAGGCTGTAATGATAAAAAACTTTGGCGTGTCCCTGTACACGAACTTCAAATGGAATGCACACCCAAAACTATACAGCTAATTTCGTGGGGATCATGAACATGTGTACAAATTTTCAAGTCAATAGCAGGATTTTTGCGGCCGCTATCGCACGGCAGACAGACAGACAGACGGACAGACGGAACCCAAAATCCTTTTGAGTCTCAACAGAGGGCCTCCATTCACGTTTCGGCAAAAATTGGAAGTCAATAGCTTGATTTTTGCGGTGGCTATCGCGGTACATACAGATTCTTCCCATAGGCCGTAATGATAGAAAATCTTTGGCGTGTCTCTGTAGACGAACTGCAAATGGAATACACACCTAAAACTATATGGCTGATTCTGTTGGGCTCACGAACATGTGTACCAAATTAGAAGTCAAGAGCGTGATTTTTGTGGCCGCTATCGCGATACATACACATTTCTCCCATAAGAAAACTTTGGCGTGTCCCTGTATACGAACTACAAATGGAATAAATACCAAAAACTATACAGTTGATTTCGTGGGGCTCATGAACATGTGTACCAAATTTCAAGTCAATAGCGCTATTTTTGAGGCCGCTATCGCGCGACAGAGAGACAGAAAGACAGACAGACAGAGCCCAAAACCGTTTTGAGTCTTAACAGAGGGCCTCCACTGACGTTTCGGCAGTTATGACGCTAGAATAGTCTTATTCTACTATATTTCTGTTTTTTTTTTTTTTTTTTTTTTACAAAAGCTATTTTCGTATTCATAAAAGTAACTACCGTAATATCTGGTAGATAACCCGCAGGTAAGATGTGTCATTTCTCCACCAAAAATTTTATTAAATAGAGAAATCTATACTTTTTCGAAGGAAGAGCTCGTACAAATATAAATTTATTCATCAATTGAAATTTCTGGTGAAATACTGGATTATATAACCTGCGGGGTATCTATCAGAAATTTCGGTATATATGCATATATAACCTATTTGTGTGTGTTCGTGTTAAAGCATTGAGTATTCATACACGGTAGAGCTGAGAACTCTAAGAAGCACTTCAAGAATTAAACAAAGAAAGAAAGCTCGTTGGATTGAAAGTGAACTTCAGTAAGATGGTGAGGACATGATACAGAAATTATTGTTTTAATGGCGAATATTTAAAATTTTTCTATATTTGTATGTTCTGTGATTCCCTGAATCCAAAAATCGAGTTTTTAACGTTTGAGCTTTTCCCATTTGTCGGTATAACGGTTATCAACAAAATTAAAAAATAGCTCTTAACGTATTGCTTGCGGGTACTTCAAAATTAAATTAGTTCAAATGAAGAAGATTCCTGTCTTTAGGCGTTCCTCTTAAAAAAAAATGCTCTACTTTAAAACGGAAAAAAAAATCGTATTAGCATTAAAGATTTTATCTGTTGCCTGTGTATGTATACTCCAGAAGCATTGATGGTATAGATTGATGAGGATAAAATTTAAATATTTTAATCACAAATACGTAAATTCTTTCTGTTAAATGTTTTAACCTTTTAGAGGGCCGCCAATAGGTGGAGCTTAATACTCATAACAGGAAAACAGACCGACTATATTGTCCAAACATGCTCATACTTGCCAACATACTAATTAATATTCTGTAGCATTGTTAGCCTCGCCTTCTTTTTCACACCAGTATCTTTTTAGAGTATTGTTTTTCTTATTTAATCGTATTTGCACTTGGAGAATATTACTCTAAAAATTTACTGGTGTGAAAAAAAAAAGGCGGGACTAGTGACACTACGGAATATTAACACTTTTGCGACGGCATGTTTTGTCTTTTTGATGGAAGGTTCCGCCCGTGGGCGTTATTCTTTCAAGCTACGTTATTTCAGAACAATTTTTTTTTTGTCCGTATATATATTACATATGAATATACATAATAATTATTCTCTTTCTAGTGAAAGTATTTGTATCCATAGTACTTTCATTGTGCAAATATGGATATAGGGAATATTGGAAAGAAAAAAGCAACAGACAAATTGCAAAAGAAACGCCAACTGGAGGAGTTAAAGATTTCCAAATGACGTGAATCTGCGTCAGCGGGCGCGAAAGTGTTAATTTGGATGTTGGCAAGTATGCATGCTAACATTTTAATTTATTCCATTTTAATTTATTACCCGCCTTTTTTTCACACCATTTTTCTTGAAGTGTACTTTTCTTCTTATTTAGTCGCAATTACATATTGGAGAAAATTTAACTGTAAGCATTGTGGTGTGGTAAAAGGACGACTACTAACAGTGCTCCGGAGGAATAAATTAAAACGTTGGCAATAAATTAAAATGTCTACAAAGCCTTAACTGAAAGTGCAAATGTTGTATTTTAAATCTATATAATGTGGTGCTATTATTTTAAACTTTTTATTGATGTCAGGTAAAATATCCGTGTTTTAGGACATAAAAAACTCATTTAAGGGAAGAAATTTTCGTTGGGGTACAATTTAACTCTTTAAACTGCCGATTGCTTAATAAAACTTAGAAGTATTTTTATATACGCAAGAAAACCTGTGTCTATACCATGTAAAAATTTCTTTTACAGAGCTACAAAAAAGATATCGGATATATTAGGAGCTATGACCGGAAATTGTTCGAACTGCATTTCAAATTCTATCACGCATTTTTCTTAATGTGTAAATTTTTGTACAATGTACGTGTACAATATATAGATAACTTACAAAGCCACCAAAATGAATCGAAAGTATTCCTTTTTATTTTATTTTATTGAGAGAAGTGCTCTACTAAATTATTCTTTGTCCATGAAAACTATAATAGACAATCTTTTACGTGCATGGCGAACTTTAAATAATATAAAGCTGGTAGTAAAAATTTACTTTATTTACCCTTTATGCTTAGAAACAAACATTTTTTATGCAACATTTTTTTTAAATATATATTCCTTATTTTAGTCCATTTTTTTAAATTTCGCTTTTTCTTTATTCAGTAGATAGCAGCACTACTCTGAAATTTAATAAATAATCATTCAAAAGAAAACATATGCAGAAATCACTTTAAATTTTTTATCGGCTGCTAGTGCAATTGCTGTTTTGATGATGTACTCGTAGCAAGTTATTTCACCTGATGAAAGACCGTACAATTATTTTGACCTAAAACAAGTGGTGTCTGTTTTTGTAATTTATAGTATTTCTTTACAAAATTAGTTACTTATTAAACTGAATGTACTTGAATTTAATCAAGTTAAACGCTGAGATGCTTTAAACAAAATATTTCACAAAAAAAAAATTTTTTTTTTTTTTTTTTTTTTTTTTTTCACACCAGTAAATTTTTAGAGTAATATTCTTCAAATATAATTACGATTAAATAAGAATAAAAGCACTCTAAAAAGATACTGCTGTGAAAAAGAAGGGGGAGCTAACAATACTACTGACTATTAACATGCTTCCAACCATTTCATTGATAACCGTACTATTGTTAACGCCCCTTGAAAAAACGCCTCTTTTCCCACACCGTTTTATTTTTAGAGCAATTCTCTCCAAATTTTGTTGCGATTAAATAAGAATGAAATTACTCTAAAAAATGACTGGTGTGATAATAAAGGAGGGTACTAAAATTTGTACGGTTCATAATGAGATGGTTGGCAAATATGCTATTAATTAATATGTTGGTACGTATGCCAACCACAAAAAACGTAATTTTCGGATTCAGAGGGCCTCAAAATGTGTAAATATAACAAAATCGAAAATTTGACCCAAAAACAATGAGTTTGGTACCAGTTATGTGGATAAGAGAAAGTAATATATATATATGTATACGTTTTTAACATTGCTAACATTTAGATAATGAGATAAGGATAAAAATATTAATAATGGTTTATGTAATAATTCCCATGAAAATAATACTTTTAAGAAAATAGTAAAAAATATATTTTCACGTGTTTTATATGAGGAGAAAAAATAATTATTTAATTAGGCGATTATATTTAAAATAACTTTCCATGAATATGACGAAGAGAAGTTTCCACAAATTTGAATTTAAAGAAACTAATTTAAAATTTTCTACTGCGATTCTCTTCCAACTTTAAATATAAAATTTGACTTTTACGAAATTTACATACACTATTTTAATGTTAAAATATTTTCATTTCTTTAAAACAAATTCGTACAACTAATATTAAACACTTGATATTTTTGGAACTTTGACATTTAAATATACTAAACAGCTGAGAAAAAAATATCGGATCTCGTATTACATGCTTAAATGACTTTTTCGATTATCAAAGAAAATGTTCAAGCGAGAGTTCGAAAAAAAAAGAACTGACAAAATATTTTTTTAAATATTATTATTATTGAAGATTTCACAGCTGTCGTTTTTCTAATTTGCATGGAAAAAGTTACAAACTAGAAACTGAAGCTGAAAAAGGGCGTCTTTCTTATTTGTAGTTTCTTATTGTTTTAGAACAAAATCTAGAATTTCCGTGTTGCCAGTAACGGAAAAGAAAATAAATAAATGACTAAATAAATAAAACATGGAATACTAGTTTATTTAAAATGCTATTTTTGTCTAAGTGAGGTATATTTTCTCTACGTATAAAAATTCATTTTTTTTTTTTTCCCTTGTTATCAAAACATTCAAAATATTCCACAAATAACTTTTAAACATTTAAAGAAAAATATAGAAGTCGAGTAGAAATGGATTTATTGTGAAAGATAAAAACGCATCTGAGTGTCACATGCTGAAATTTAACCCTTTGGCGGACCTAACGCTCTGCATCGTATCCTGACTGTGGATGAAAAATGGGTGTTCTATGACAATCGCACAGTGGAAAACACAGAGGCTGTATAAGAACGAACCTGCGAAACAGATCCCAAAACCAAACATCCATCCACAAAAAATTCTCGTCTCCGTTTGCTATACCGCCAAGAACGTGATCCATTATTTATTCCTCCCGAGAGACCATACGATTAATACCGACGTGTATTGTCAATTGGATGAATGCCACAGGAAACTTCGAACCAAACAACCAGCACTCGTCAATAGGTCAGGTCCCATACTCTTACAGGATGGAGCTCGACCTTATGTCTCAGTTGGTAGCCGGCAAAAATCCAGGAGTTGGGGTATGAGCTTCTGTCGCACCCACCTTATTCTGCAGACCTGGATCCGACTGATTATCACATGTTTCGCCATTTGGACATGTTTGTGAGGGACAAACAATTCCCGAACCAGGATACTTTGATTCAGAGGGTTCGTGATTTCTTTGATCAATGTGGCGCCGACTTCTGCCACCGTGGCATTTTTTCGCTCAAAACGCGTTGGGTGAAGTGTATTTCTGCCGACGGCGGCTACTTTGCTGGATAAGATCCATTTCTCTTATTGTGACTCAAGTTTTCTTTCGTGTTTCATTTTCTGCCAATAATTATGGAACGACCCAATATATATATACATACATATATATATATATATATATATATTGTTTGTTTGTTTGTTTGTTTCAACTTACCATCAGTGAGGACCGAACTCACAGTCTTCGGGTTCGTAGTTCTGTTCTCTGATTACATAGCCAACGGGTCTTGGCTGAATGTCAATGGATTATATTAATTAATCTGTGATGAATTTTGAGTATAATTTAAGTATCGAATAATCAGTATATATATATTAATATTATGTTTTGTTCTGTATAAATTGACACTGTTAATTAGTAACAATAAATGCGAAATTGTTTTTAAGATTATTTTAAAAATTAAAATATTTAGTAAATAAGTATTAAGCAATTAGGGGAAGATACTATACGATCAATGCATTCAAATTCCAATAATTTATTTGGAATTGAAAATCGATATACTATTTGAATATGTGTTTAGGAATTTTACTAAACGCCCTCTATTACTATATATATATATACATATTTTTTTAAGGGTGTTAAAACACAAATATCATTAGTCCTGTCGTGCTATATTAAATTCTGTCTTAGACAGAATTTCATCCATAGTATATTTTTCTCTTTTTTATTGGTGGGGGGGGGGCATATTTAGGGGGTGAGAATTTTTTTTTTTTTTTTTTTTTTGCTATCACTAAATTCATAGAAAAATAATTATCGTATTTTTATAGTAATGTGTGGTAATAAAATATCTTAGAGATTATTGTATAAAAAAAGTAGTAACAAAAATGGCGGTAATATCTCATCCCTGAAAGTGCCCTTAAAAAGTGCGGGGAATACTACTTCCTTTTAATACAACAATGGAGGAAAAAAAATCTGTAGATATTTATCTTTTTTTTTTTTTTTTTTTTTTTTTTTAAAGCTATTTTATCCATCATTTTCTTTATCTAAACACTGTTTTTAAACTAATAAATACACAATGAGCATAGATGACAACATTTTAGTTTTTTCCGGAGTATATTTACTCCTGCCTTTATTTCCGCATCACTTTATTTATAGAAAAAATTTTCGCCTATATATAACTTTCCTAAAATAAGGAAGAAAAATAAAAAATATTCTTAAAAATAAGTGCTATGAAATAAAGGTGGGGCTGCTACATACTTGCCAACATACTACTTAATATTCCGTAGTACGGAATATTAATTAGGATGTTGACAAGTATGCTGCTAATACTCCGGGTTAAACTTAAATATTGGCATGAGCACATCATACGCATAGCTGTCAATATTTTAATTTATTCCGGAGTATTTTAAGCCCCGCCTTTATTTCGTACCACTTATTTTTTAAAAGTAATTTTGTCTTTTTTCATCAAAGTAATATACTTGAGAAAAATTTACTATAAATAAAGTGGTGCGGAAATAAAGGCGGGGCTAAACGTACACGTGAATAAATTTAAATATTGGCAGCTATGCATACGATTTACAAACCCGTACTAGCTCAGTCTCAGTAAGTGGTGACCCCTGTTTCCTGAAATTATCTTTCCTATTCTATAGGAAACATATTCAACCCGCACAAGAAAGTAGGGTGGACGCAGGCCTTTGAGAATACAATATAAACAGTAGGCATGAAAAACAGCTCATGACCAGAGCCTGATTAAGGGGGAAGCTCGCTCTTCAGACATTATTTATACTTACACCGTTATTTTTTAACAAATACTTTCCTCCTATAATAATCAGAAAATTCTCATTAAAAATTATTTTAAAAGAATTCTGGTGTCTAATAACAGTGAGTAAATTGGATTGTTTTACACCGTTCATTTTTTATAAAAAATATTTCCTCGTCAAAGCGTGGAATTTCTATGACATGAAGTAAAAAATAATTGTAAAAATATTCCGGTAAGAGCGAGCTTCCCCCTTAATCAGGCTCTGCTCTTGACACTTTACCCATTCAAAACATGTGGAATTATTTTGTAAGTCTACTTCTTGATAATCAAATTGTTTTTATCTAAAATGGTAAAAGCATTTTTTATTATTATTATTATTATTATTATCTTTTCTCTGAAAAGTATTTTAATATGCTAGAAAAATTTATCATTCAAAAAAAGGGGTAAATAACAACTCTGCAAAGATTTCACAAATCATTTCCATCCATCTGACTAGAAATTTGACTAGTTCCGTAATTTTGGAAATAAATTTGTTATTTTTGCTTATTGCCTTTTTTTTTTTTTTTTTTTTTTTTTTGTAATAAGTAACTACACATTTGCGAAATTTTATGCGTTATATAGGGTATATTGACAATTAAAATTCTTTATTAAATATTTCTTTAAGCATTTTACTACTACTTTATTATGATTCAAATACTTTTGTTGATAGTATTTGATAGTATGACGTTTATTGTTTTTAATGAAGATTATTAAATATTTTCTAAACAACTATTTCATAATGAAAAGTGTTTTTGTTTAACATTCAATCAATTTGAACAGATAACAAAATTAAAACAATGTATTTTTGTAAAAATTTGCAATTAAAATAGAAAATTCAGCTAAAGAGTTTTTAATTTTTCCTATGTCCATATATTAAGTTAAAATATTGACCACATTAAGAAAAATTAATCTCTTTTCTGAATATTAAAATATTTTCAAAGTAAACTTAAAAAAAAAAAAAAAAAATCTAAAAATAAACTTGTGTGAAATAAAAGTGTGATAAAAATAATCCGAAAAAAATTCAAATATTGGCCGTACGTGATATGCTTTTACCTTACCATTTTATAATTATGCGACAGAAAGAGAAATTTCAAAACAAATTATAGAAATGGGTTTCCAGAGCTGCCAACCAAATCCGGCAAATTGTCAGTACCGCACCTTTTTCTACACCACTTAATTTTTAGAGTAATTCTCTTCAAATAAATTTACGATGAATGAAGAAAACAAATACTCTAAAAATTAAGTGGTATAGAAAAAAGGGGCGGTACTAACATTTTGCCGGATTAGGTTGGCAGCTCTGGGTTTCAGTTTCAATATTTGCCACGAATAGTATGTTCAGAAATGCATGTAGCTTATTCGTGTGTCCACAGCAGTGTTGACAACTTGTAAGAACTTTTTTATATTAATAACAAGCAATAATTTTTAAGAATGATATTTGATGTATATGAGAATCAATTAGGCAATTAAATAAAAAATAATGTTTTGCACATGCAGGATCTCCCTAAATTCATGCATCAAACTTTAAGGGCATGTAAAACAAATATAAAGAAGTATTTTTTATATAGCAATATGGGGTCGTAAATGAAAAGTATAGGCGGGAAATCTACAAGAGAATTTTATTCGATTTTAAAAAGTACTTAAAGTAGACAAATTAAAAACTGACCAAAAGAAATTTAAAGTTTACCATCGATAAATAGTAGGGTGATTAACTAATCTGTTCATCCTCATCCCCCCCCCCCTATCAATATTTAAAATTTTATTTTTAAAGTCTAAGTTAGAATTTGCCAGCTGTCTGGAAATAAATTTTACATCAGAATTATAACTAAATAGTGAATCTATTTCGTACCATAATTATATCTAATAAATCCAAATAATCATCAGTCGAATATAAATACGTGTTTCCTGACGCGAGCATCAATTGCCCTTGTCAACTCGTTTTCCAGCTACCAATTCTGAAAATACTTTAATGGTCTAAACAACCCCGCCAAGAACTCATACTAGAGGGCTCGGGCCGGGCTTACGGCCCGAGCCCGGCTCGCCCTCGGGCCGGGCCCAGGCTTAAAATTTTTTTGCAAGCTCAGGACGGGCTCGGGCTCAATTATTTTGTGTGCACACGGGCCGGGCCGGGCCTGAATGAATTTTTTTCCGGGCCGTGTTGGCCCGAACCATTTTCTGGTTTCATCGTTAATCAACGAAATAGGAAAATTGTAAAATATTTCTTCACTCATTTATTTCACATAATTTTACAGGCTGGTATATCACATAAAATTTTATTTTGTTAAAAAATGTCTGTAACTTTAATTATCAGTCTGTCTGTTCGCGATCTGATTTTCCGCAAATATTTTTAACATGTCTCGAAATTAATATATTTTATTTCAAGTAATGTTAAATGGTTTCCTATTCAAAATAGTACACTGAAAAAAAAAAAAAAAAGGAAGCTTTTACAGCAAAATGTGCTGGCACCCATATTGCCAGCACATTCTGCTGTTAAATAAGGCAATTTACAGCGGAAACATCTGTAAAAGAAGACTCTTTTACGGCTGTTTCTGCTGTAAATAACTTCTTTTTTGCTTTCCTCCCTCCATGCATCCATATTGCCAGCATATTATGCGGTAAATCTACCGTTTTTTTTTTTTTTTTTTTTTTTTTTTTTTACAGCGTATGCATGTCACTACTAGTTTGCGCACATGTTTAAACAAAAGAAATTAGATACGTTACTGTGTACACACAGAAAAATAAATTGGTCACAGTGACCTGGCAAAATGCTCAACTGACAATACAGAATTGACTAACCAAAATAGCTGACTAGCCAAAAAGTGTACTTGCTGAACTAGTCTCCAAAACTGAAAAGTGTACTTGCTGAGCTAGTCTCCAAAACTAAAAAGTGTACTTGCTGAACTCGTCACCAAAACACTACTCCAGACTAGGAAGGTTAATATTATCAGACAAAGAAGGCTAGTCGACAATCATAATTATCTGACCAGGAAGGTTAGTCAACAACCGCAGTTTCAAAGACAAGGCATGTTAGTCAGAATCTACACTTGATTAAGAAAGTTAGTCAACAGATCTCAGGTATCTGACTAAGAAAGGTAGTCAATTTTCAAAGAATATTTGAAGAGGCAGGATAGTCAAGATTATTTGCCTGACTAACCTGTCTGGTAATATCTGAAGAGGAAAACGAGTCTCTATTTGATTAAGCTGCCTCATAATATTTGTGGAGGAAGATTAGTTAGGAAAAAAAAAAAAACAATGACTAGCATATCTCATAATATTTGAGATAGATTCATACTTGCCAACATATCAGTTTTAAAAATCAGTAGATTTTATCGGAAAAAAAAAAAAAAAAAAAAAAAAAAAAAACAGTAGAGATTTTGTAAATTGACATTTTTAACGATAGAGACTGAATTTATATAAATATATAGTAGACAAAAAGAAAAATATATGAATATTTACAAAATATTTTCCATAAATAAAAATTTTCTTTAAATAAAAATCACTCATCTTTCAAACGAAAACAAATAAAATATTGAGATTATGTGTATTAAAGAATTAATTTCAAATCCTAAAAATTAGGAAAAAAAAATATTGTCTATGATATTTACTTAAACACAAATTTTTACATTTATAGCAGATTTTGCTTCATTAAGAAAATAACAATTAAATTGTTATTCATAGAATTGTTAAACTAAATTTTCACTGCATTTAGAAATTAAAATGTTCTCCAGATTTTTATAAGATAATGAGGATCAAAATTCAGTTTTTAATTATCTTATCTGACTGAAAATACACTCACAATGACTATGTAAATATACTATTTAATTACAAAGCATTATTTACAAATCTGGTGTGAAAAACCACACGACTTGCATTACCCACTATTTCACGAATTATATGCATTTTTACTTTCATTACCCCACTACCGTAGGTAATGGAAGTATTGTATTCGGTCCAAAAATTCAATGTCGAGTTTTCGCTTGATTTACACGTTTTAAGGTCTCCTGAGTCCAAATCAGTAGTTTTTGGCAATAGTGTGTATGTGTGTGTATGTATGTATGTACGAACGAAATCTTCTGGTTATGATATCTCCTAAACTAATAGAGATAAAACTACGAAACTTCAGCATTGAGGCAGGTCTGGTGTACAGATGAAATTCTGGTGTACAGGCGCCCTGTATAAATAGCTTAATTTCAGGTCTCGCAAGTCGTGCCTTTAAAAATGGCTGTACGGATTATTTTCTAACTTGCTATAGTAACTCACTTTTAAATATGCTTTTGTATGTAATTATTGTTTTCCGTTCAATAATTGAGTACGCCAAGTTTTGGTAAAAGTTGGTATCTCAAAAACGGCTCTAACGATTTTCTTGAAAATTGTTGCATAAATCCATTTTAGATATCCTTTCTCATGTATTAAGTGGTTGTTACAGGAAAAATAACAGTCATCCTGATTAGGTAGGTCAGTTTTAGATCTCGGAAATTGGTGTTTGAAAAAATAACTCATTCCCCCCCCCCCCCTTATTTTTTAACTCGCTATATAAATTCTGTTTTACATGTTTACATATGTATATATATATATATATATATATATGCATACATGCATGCACACACACATACACGCACACATATATATATTAGCTTTCATTATAGGAAATTTGTTTGGTGTCTACTTCGTTAGGTCAATTTTACGTGTTCGCTGACCACATTATTTCTAAAAAATGCATATAATACGTGTAATAGAGGGCAATGGAAGCCATGTGGTTGTTTCACACCAGACTTTTTTTTTTTTTTTTTTTTTGAGAAAATTGAGTTAAAATGGCGAGTTTGAAAAAAATCCGTAAAGATGTTTTTAAAGGAACGCGCTTGCGAGACCTGAAATTAAGTTATTTATACAGGACGCCTATCGATTTTCCTGAACTAACCAACTATATCATTCGAAAGGACTTCTAATAGAATGTTTATATAGCACATTTGAAGAAAATCGTTAGAGCCGGTTTTGAGATACGGACTTACGGTACACTTCCGGTTTCCGATGTCCCACTTCCGGTTTTTCAATTTTTATCAACATTTGGAAAATGCATCTGTACACCAGACCTGTCTTAATTCTGAAGTTTTGTAGTTCTATCTTTATTAGTTTCGGAGATATGATAGCCTGGAGATTCCACACACACACTTACCAATTGCCAAAACCACTTTTTTGGACTTAGGGGACCTTAAAACGTGTAAATCAGGTGAAATCTCGATATCGAATTTTTGGACCGAATACAATACTTCCAGAGCTGCCAACCTAATCCGGCAAATTGTTAGTACCGCCCCTTTTTCTACACCACTTAATTTTTAAAGCAATTTTCTTCAAATGTATTTACGATGAATTAAGAAGAAAAAACTCTAAGAAATGACTGGCGTAGAAAAAGGGGCGTTACTAACAATTTGCCGGATTAGGTTGTCAGCTCTGTACTTCCATTACTTACGGTAGTAGGGTGATGGAAGTAAAAAATCCAAAAATTTAAGTTTGTTTTGAGTTAATTAAAATCAATATTGTAATTTTTACACATACATTTAATAAGCCTCATTTCATTATTATATGTATTCTCTGTATATTTTCCTCTATATATTTTCCAGTAAAATTGCTCAATTTTACAATTTTTCTTGTAAGTTCCTAAAAACAGCAGACCAGTAGAAATAGCTAAAAAAACGGTAGTCTACTGGTAAAAACAGTGGAGTTGGCAAGTACGCAGATTAATCAAAATTTTAATTGGTTAAAATCCTTCATATTTTATGAAGAATAAGAGATTCGTGCTTGTTTGCAGGGGTTTTTGTAAAAGCATTGTTATTAGTCTTAACCTCTTTACTTTTGTAATTGTTTAATCTTTTCTCCCCTTTAAGGTGTTCAACCTTGAAAATACATTTAAAGAACTTTTCTGGAAAATATTACTTGTCTATCAATTAAAAAAAAAAAAAAATACTCATAGCTGCCAACTTCTTCAAATTATTCCGGAATGTTGTTAACATTCGCCCTTTTCTTCATACCATATTCTTTCTAGAATAATCTTCTTTAGCATGTAATTACAATTAAATATGAAGAAAATTACTCCTCAAAGAATATGATTTGAAAAAAGGGCATTACTAACAACATTCCGGAATCAATTAAAAAAGTTAGCAGCTATGAATACAGGAAATTTAACAAACCACTGAAACAAAGAATTTGCTAGTTTAAACATTCTTCCCTACATTTATTTATTATTAACGCAAGCATTTATCCAACACCTTCTTATCAAGACCTTCCAAATGGATTGTGGCGCCACATGATTTAGTCCATTTTTTATGCACATCCTCATATATGGATTTAGAATTATTTTTAGAATTTATTATATTTAGAATTTATTTTTTTTTTCTCCTCGGTGCTTTCGTTTTATACGCTGTGGTTACAAAAATAAATATAAACCTTTTTTTTTAAGTTCCTTTTTTTAATATTACCCACTTCATTCCCAATTTTTTCCCTCCATAAAACAATAAATCTTATATTTAGTCATAAATTTATTTCAAAGGTAATATATATATATATATATATATATTTTAAATAGGAGTAATAGCCGAGTACGAATTAATATAGCTAATAAAGCAACTGAGCGGTGTTTATTTATGTTTAATATAACCACTGATGCCACTAATAATCACAACTTTTCAATAAATAAAAATATGAAAACTTTGGGAAACATACATGTTGTAATTAGTTAAAATACAAATTATAAACATTAAAAAATAAAATAAAAAATGTTTCAAACACTTAATTTACTTAACCCTTTACATACCAAATCACCTTATTTTTGGAAAAATAGTTTGAAACTTTTTTATTATATTTCTTTTCTGAAAGAGAAACATCTCATATTAAATTTAGCTTACTTTTGCTTAACAATAGAGAAAGTTTAAATTATAGGGACTTTGAAGTTCCAATGAAAGCCTGTAGTAAATTTAGGCTATATTGAGGAATTTTTTTGGTAGCACTTTAAAGACCCCGTGGGATACAAAGGGTTAAGCCACCGGAATATATGCATATATTTTTTAAATAATGGATTTTTTCACCAAATTAAAATTATAAACAGGTACGACGATACAATGTATTGATATAGACAATATTAACGATATATAAGGTGTAGAAGTTACAATGTACTAAATTATAAATAACATCAAACTCCAAATTTCCGGTTATTTAAAGTTTTAAAATCATAAATATTAATTATACACCTTTTTTTTTTTTTTTTTTTTAAGGTGAGGGTGGACATAGAATTTGCATTAAAAACACCTTTTACCGTATATAATAAGAATTTTTTTTCCCCTTTAATCATCTCTGTAAATTTCATGCACAGATAAATTTTAATATATAGCAATAATTTACAAGTATTTGATCATCCAAAATAACTCTCACTTACCTGATAACATACTTTCAACATTCTTTATACCAACATTTTAAATAAGATTTTAAATCTCAAGATTTTAAATAGATTTATTTGCTTATTTAAATAAGAAACTAAGTAATTAAAATAAGACATAAAGACAAAAATCAAGAAAAAAATAATTTTATTGAAAATTATAAATATGTTTCATGTACATAAAGAAGATTTTTCTATCATTTGCATAAAAATTAATCATAATAATAATATAAAAGCACAAATATCATTAGGTAATAAAACGTAATTTTTTTGCCTTGGCTTTTGCAATACTTCTCAAATTTTTTTAGTCATTATTTGGTGACTTTTTCCAACTTAATTATTTACAAATCTAAATAGCTCTTAAACAAAAACGAAATATTTCCACAGGACTTTGTCTTCATGTACTTGGCTTTGATAGATATGATAGCAAATCACTGAAAATCGTAGGAATAGCACCATCTTTAACAATTGGTTTATTTCTTGGGACTTGATATAACTTTTCTTCTTTTTCATTAAAATATGTTATTGTTTGTATAATTTCACCAGGTTTAAAATGGAGCTCGCAAACCTTAAAATGAAAAAAAAAAAAAAAAAAAAAAAGGTCATTAGGATGTTGCTAAGAAGTACGTTATATGAAGTGTAAATTTCACCTCATTGCATAGGTTGCATTTAGTTAGGAAGTTGCATATATCAAAACCTTTCTTAATCTATGCATAAATTATTATATACTCGTTTATAAATTTTTATGTGAAAACAGGGCACTTTGGAATCACCTAGGAGAGGCCTTCATCCTGCAGTGGATTGATAAAGGCTGAAATTGATAATGATGATACATATATATATTGTCATATTTCACTTAATTTATAATTCGTATGATTACTTTGGGTATGATTCGTATTCGTATGATTACTTACTACTTGATTACGCACGCACAAGCTTTTTTTTTTTTTTTAATCGATCTGGTTTTATAGATTTTTTTTAAATGAATATATTGCTGTTAGTACACTATTGTTAAACATATTTGGAAGCTGACAACCGTATTATAAATGCTATTTATATAATTTATGTATGTTCAAACAAATACGAAACGTCCAATACAGTACAGTCTATGAAAGGAATTTCTTTAAAGTGCCTTTTAACATATTTCCAGGGGTGCAGAATATGTCCGAACGCGCGAACGATGTTCGGGGGAAATTTTGAATATTTATTTTCTTAAAATAAAAATGAAAACGGAAATAAAAAAAATTTGGTGTGAAACAACCACACGACTTCCATTATCCACTGTTACACGTGTTATATGCACTTTTTGGAGTTAATGTGATCAGAAGACATAGAATTGACCTAATGAAATAGACAACTAAAAATTTTCCAGTAAGAGAAAGTTAATACAGCATAAAGACATATAAAACAGAGTTTACATAGCGAGTTTAAAAAAAGAAGAAGAAAAAAGGTGGGGGGTAGTTTTTTTTAATTATTATTTTACTTTTTGAAACACCAGTTTCCAAGATCTAAAACAGATCTAACTGATCAGGATGACTATTAATTGTCCTGTAATAACCACGTAAAGCATGAGAAAGGATACCTAAAATGGGTTTATGTAACAATTTTCAAGAAAATCGTTAGAGCCATTTTTGAGATAGTGACTTGGCATGTTCAATTGTTGACCGGAAAACAACAATTACATACAAAAGTATATTTAAAAGAGGGTTAATATTGCAAATTTGAAAAAAATACATACAGTCGTTTTGGAAGGAACGCACTTGCGAAACCTGAAATTGAGCTATTCATACAGGACGCCTATCAATTGTCCTGAACTAACCAACTATATCATTCGAAAGGACATCTAATAGAGTGTTTATACAGTAACTTTGAAGAAAATCGTTGGAGCCGTTTTTGAGATACGGGTTTACGAACTCACTTCCGGTTTCGGATATCCCACTTCCTATTTTTCTAATTTTCACCAAAACTTAAAAAATTCATATGTTCACCAGACCTGTCTCAATTCTGAAGTTTCGTGATTCTATTTTTATTAGTTTAGGAGATATCATAGTCAGAGAACATCGCCAAAAAACACATTTTTGGACTCAGGGGACCTTAAAGCATGTAAATCAGGTGAAATCTTGATATCGATTTTTTGGACCGAATACAATACTTCCATTACCTACGGCAGTCGGGTAATGGAGTAAAAATATACTGAAAAAACAAAATTTCTAATATTAAACAACAAATTGGCAGCTGTTTTCTTCTGTTACAAGTGTTTTTTTTTTTTTTGAAATACCTATTACTTACATCCCCTGCCCCCACCCCACCCCTAAAGTTAAGTATTTGAAGTTCGGTGATATATATTTAGTGATTCATTCAAGCTAGAGAAAATACCAAATCTCCAACTCTTTTTTTTTTTTTTTAATTGACTAAAATGCTACAAGAATAATAATCCAGTTCACATAAATAAACAAACACTTTAATGACCGCGGATGGGAAAAATTACGTATTTGTTTACTTTAGCCGATAAGAAAGGGGGGGGGGAGAAGGGAAGATAGAAAGAGGAAAAACATTTTTTTTTTTTTCATAGTTTTGAGTCTGATTCAGTTTCGATTGTGCAATCAATTGCCCCGCCCCCCCCCCCCCCCCTTCCTCCCAACCAAATTCCGCGCGTACACACACAAAATAATAATAATATTAAGAATAATAAATAAAACGGAAGAAAGAAAGAAAAAGCACTTGAGCAGTTAGCTGTGAGTGATAAAACATAAATTTTTGAATGAGTTGGTTCTTTTTGTGTCTTAAATTTTAGTTTTCACATAAGAATTTTAACACTTAGTTAAAACTTCTGTTGTTCTTTTATGGATGTTTATAGAAGCCCAATCATTTCATATTAATTGTTATTAATCTAAACTTATGCTTAATCTTTTTTATATTATTTTTTCAATTTAAAATTATTTTGCATTACAGTTAGACACATACTATTCTTTAGTTTTTTTTTTTTTTTTTTTTTTTTTTTTGTATTCAATAGAAGAAAGCATTGGATTCGTAAACATTTTCGATTTTCGGTTTTTGATGGATTTACGCGTTTTGAGAGCTCGAGAACATGTTTTGACAATAGAAAATGTTTGTATGTGACAAAAAGTTTTGTGGCGACTGTATCTCAGGAACTACTGCACAGAATTGCATATAAATTAATATACGGATGCACCTTGACATAAATTAGTGTCTATCAACTTTTGGTGCCAATCGCTCAACAGATGACGCTGCTCTACAGCAATTTCAGAAAAGGCTATATCTTAGAAACTAATGCACGAAATTGCATATTAATTTATACGCAGATGCGCCTTGTCATAAGTTAGTGTCTACCAACTTCTGGTGCCAATTGCACGACAGGTGGCATTGTTATACATCGATTTCTGCAATTTCAGGGAAGGCTCTATCTCAGGAACTACTGCACAGAATTGCATATAAAATTATATGTAGATGCACCTTAACATAAATTATTAGTTTATGTCAACTTTTAGTGCTAATCGCTCAACAGGTGAAGCTGCTATACAGCTATTTTTACAATTTAAGGGTTATATCTCAGGTTCTAATGCGTATAATTGAACAATATTTAATGTATAAAAAGGCCATTAAGAGACGTAATGTTTATTAAATTGGGTGTATATAGGCGATATGTGGCGCTGTTATACTGCAATTTTCCCCGTGATCATCTGTACGGTAAAAATTTACTTCCGTTGAACCTTTAGACTACCTCTGTGATATGAAAATCGTCTGCATTAATAATAGATAAAAATAAAAATAAAAAATAATTTCCATTGCATGATTTTATATAGGAAAAGGTAGAAGAAAGTTAGTTTTGTGGTGGCATCAACATGACATTTTTTTTTCTTCTTATTTTCTCCCCGGGAGAAAAAAGGCAGGCTTGAAACTCTTATACTTTTTTTTTTTTTTTTTTTTTTTTTTTTTTTGTAATGATACATATCAACAAATGTCTGATAGCTGCTGATTCTGTCATTCAGCTTTTGAGCACTATTTTCTCAGACTATATGACTCGTTTTGTCGAAGGTTAAAATCATTTTGTATCTTTATAGTAATTTGTCTCATTTTTATAGCATATAACTTATATTTTTTCAGTTTGTTCAGTGAAACAAATAACATGAAATTAAATACATATTTTTAACAAGATACCTTTGTTTATAACGAATACTTAATAGTATCTAATAATTTAAACTCATATTATTTTTGATTAAATTTATTCTAAAGGAAAATATATATATATATATATCAAAATTTTAATAACTAAAAATATCAACCTTTAAAAAACAATCATCAATCATTTGAATGAAACAAGTAACATGAAGTTAAATCTATTTAATTTTAACTAAGACATCTATTATTTATCGCTAATAATTAATATTGTACACAAGAACAATTTAAAAATTGAGAAAAGAATATAGTATGTGATATTAAATTCATATCATTTTTGCTCAAATTTGTTCTGAAAAAATTGTTATCAAACATTTAATAATAAATGAAGACATTTTTTATTACATGCAATTATCAACCATTTCCCAAAAATATTTAAATTATAAAGATATATTTATTTATTTAGAACTGGGGGAAAAAAAAAAAATAAAATAAAATAAAAAATAGAACAAATAACAGATAAACGAGGAACCTTTTAATTTTTTTAATTCATCTCATTAAAAATTTTAAATATAAAAAAGTATGAATATTATTCTTGTTCGGAGATAAGATAGATAAAATGCAGCAAAAGATAATTTAAAAACATACCTTAGAATTCGGAGTTATTCAAAATCCTTATAAATAGCATTTTTCCATATCTTTTTTGAATTTTTATCTCTTGGAATCCAAATACCTTCTGAACCACCTTTAAGGGAAAATAAAGCGTTACTATTCTGTGTATAAAAAATATAAATATGAGCTTAATGTTAAAAATATATGTAAAAAACTATAGTTCAGACAAACTAAAATACTTATTTTTATAATACAACGATACGCAAAACTAAGATTTATAATAACGTATTTTAAAATTTATACGTTTTAAACAACTTTATAAATTAAAACAAATTCTAAATACCATTGATATTGTTAGAAGATTGCTAAAGCTTAGAATTTTACAATTTACTATTCTAACAAAGCTTTACAATAAATATATATATATATATATATGCACACAATAAATAAAGTATTTAGCACTTACTTTTGACCGTAAACTCGATTCGCAGATAATTAAAATCTCTCGGTCTATTTCTAAAATGAAAATTATCACAAATATGGAAATGGAACCGAAACAACATCAACGGATCCACGATTTCAGACTTCTAAGTATTTGGATTTCGAATTCTGCGATTGCATTATCCCGCCAAATTTGATAGGTTAAATTATTCGATTTCGTTTGACTAACTCAAGTTGTCAGAAAGAGACAAAAAAATATAAAACAAAATAAACAAAAAAATAAAAAATAAAAAAATAATAATGCTGAGCTTTTGGACTAGCCAAACAAATTTTTCTTAGTCAATTGACAAAACAGGAACAATTTATTTTTATTCTCTCATCTGACTAACCGGTCAAATTTGAGGAAAATGAAAACTGTACCTGGGAAATTAGTCATCTGACAAGTTTTAGAGTCAAAACGGATCATCAGACGAAACACAATAAAGATACATGGTAAAATAAAACGACTTTTGTGTCTCATGCCGAAATGGGATTGTCAGGTAGTGGTTTGATTGTTTAAAATGTTGCGTAATTTTGTGCAAATTTGTCAATATACTAGGAAAACGTGTACTATGACAAAGATAACACGTTTCTTGACAAGTTTCGATTTTCCATTTTTCTGTGTGTATAAGGTTTTGTGCCCTATGGTCTGTAGAGTTTAGGGGGTATGAAGACTATAAAAATCATGCCGCTGTAACTTTTTTTTCTAAACTCCTTTTTCTTTTCTCCAGTGCACTGAATGAACGTATCATCTTTTTTAGCATGTACAAAAGCCTCTTTTCTATAGAATAGGTTGGATTACCATTAAAACTTTATTTACCGGATCACATGAAAGATTCGTATACATTACGGTACACAAGCAGAAATGGTTAAACGTGCATTTTTAGTATTAATAACCATTTTAAATACCATCCTATATTGTTTGCTGAGTGCTAATATTTTCGATTTGACTTTCTGTCTGTCTTTGTGCCTTCCCTACGTCTGTAATATGAACTTTTGTTTTCATATGTTGTAAAAGTTCTGCAGTTTTGTTAAAGAAGATCCTATTGCTTCGCTATATAAAACCTCTGGAAAACATACTAAAAATCTTATTCATAGAAACACATGCATTTTTTTTTCATATTTTTGAATCGAGCCTTATTTTATCGTTTTTTGCCCGGGCCGGTCCGGGCCGTACACTGGCAAAAAATAAACGGGCTTGGCCGGGCAAGCCAAGCTTTCGTAGCTTTCCAGAGCGAAGCTTTCGTAAGCTTTTCGAAGCTTTCCAAGCTTTCCAGACCTCTAACTCATAACACAATCAATGTAAGAAAATTTTCTACTTCTTTAATGAACGATATTGAAGGTAGAGAAATTTCTTAAACAAATTCCGGTATGAATTCTGCGCCCGTGTTCCATCCCTGAAATTTGAAAATCCATGTTTATGATTATGTTCACTTTATTCAATTAATTCACAAATTTTTAGAATGTGAATTTATTAGTAATTTTCATAGGTAAAAGTATGTTTTTTAACCGAAAATATGCATGTAAAATGCAATAGAATTGGAAATCTGAATTTAATACTTTTTTGAAAGATATGAATAAAGTCTTTGATATTCATTTAACATCTGCATCCTCAGACTTTGACAGCTTATAACTTCAGGAAATTTTAAAAAATATATATAAACTATGCCCCCTCCCCCTTTTTTTATGATGATGATTTTATCCAAATAACTCAAAAAAATTATCAAAAATGGATGTAGCCATATCAAAAAATTACTGGGTGCAAGTTTTAATATGTAGACGACTGCCTAAGCAAAATCTAAGTATATCATTATGAAATATTCAGATGTTACGTCAACGTTTCATTTCAGTCCAGATGAAACGTTAGCATTTAGAATGTCAAGTGGATTTTTAAAATTTAATTTATCTGTCTACACATCTTTTATTACTAATTCCTTTTCTTTTCTTTTCTTTTCTTTTTTTTTTCAAGAATAGGTTTAAGTCATAGAAATGTTCAGATATAGTCAGGGATGAAGGAGTTTCACTTTTACTGCCACTAGTATTTTCACATAGAAATTTTTATCATATGTTTACAGTTACTTTTGTGATTTTGCAGGTTAAAAACCTTTGTAGGAAAATACTGGCAGGAAAAAAAAAAAAAAAAAAAAAAAAAAAAAAGCTGAACTCTTTTATCCCTAGAAGAAATATTTCATATGTTACAACATAAATTGTAATAATATGTCTATAGTAATGTAAGCTGAGCACAAAGTCTCCTCCTTTTTTTTTCCTCAGAACACTTAAAAGAAAAGAAAAAGAAAAAAGAAATTTTTTTTTATACTGCTGTTTTGTACAATACTCTCTGTCCTATTTAATCACGACATACTTCTATAAAAGTAGGGTAAATATTTCTACATAAAATTAGTGATAGGGAAAAAGGCGGAAATTTCTTATTCCTAAAAGTGTCTTGAAAAAAAAAAAAAAAAAAAAAAAAAAAAAAATCGAGACTTCGAGTGCTAATTGTTGGGCAAGAGAAAATAGTGTGACTACTACACTAGATTATTTTAAATAGTAGGCGATGAAAAGTTTTTTTCCAATCGTCATTTTATCGTTGGGTAACTTTACTCTGTTCTTTAATGCGAAAGCATTTAAAAAAAAAAAAAAAAAGAAAGAAAAAGAAAGAAAAAAAGAAAAAACTATTTGGCATAAGTACTCTGCTCAGTTCCTCATTATGCATTTGATGTGCTAAATCTTTGTTACAGGGCACACTACATTCATGAAAAGTAAAATTAATTAAGCCGGTCTCTCGAAACAATCTCTGATTGAAATGCCCCACCTAATAGGCTACCCATCATTCAATATAATATAATGTTAAGAAAATTATAATTTTCCAGTAATTTGTAAAGTTTTCAAATTAGAATATTGAAAACAAATAGGACTTTTGCTGGTTCGACATCTCTGCAATCATTTGTTCTTGAGATATTTGGTACACAAGATAAACACAGATTTTCGATGTTCCTCACACCTCAAAACGTAAAAACATAAAAAAAAGCAAAAACAAGGTCCTTTTACAATTACTTAAGTTCATTATTTCCATAGTATTGCAGGGTTCCCACGGCCCAATTTTTTTCAAGGACTCTTCCACCAGTGTTATCAAAAAATAAATTCCTTATTAAATGTACACTGTACATTTAAAAATAAATTTATCTTAAGAAAATTCTGGTGGAAGAGTCCTTGAAAAAAGACATGGCCGTGGAAACCCTGTATTGTGGGAAGCTAAAAAGAATTAATCTTCGTTATACTGGTATCTAAAAAAGTACCCCCTTTTATATTCCATTTCGGTGACAAAATAAAGCAAACAGAATACAGCAAAAAAATTGTGTTCCATTTTCTTTCGTGCAAGTATCGAGCTCTTTACAGAACTCGAATTTCTCCTTTATACCTCAGAGAGCCTTTTGAGTGGCTGTACCATTCAACAAAGTTTTCGAAAGGGAAAGAGATTTTATCTATATAGCTTTATCCTTCAATCCCCATGATATCCAACACTTTTCTACGTATGAGAATACGGTATAAAAAAAAAAGTTTGCAGGAATGTAGCAACAAAAAATTATTTAGTGATGTTACTTCTGAATATATTTTAGTATTGGTGTAGAGTTTACTGTTGATTGTCTACTCTAGGAACTTGGGGGGATATCACCATACTTGCCAATATCCTCATTAATATTCCGTAGTGTTGTTAGCACCGCCCTTTTTTTCACACCAGTAAATTTGTAGCGTAAAATTCTCCAAATGCAATTAAGATTAAATAAGAAGAAAAATACTCTAAAAAGATATTGGTGTGAAAAAGAAGGCGGGGCTAACAATAATACGGAATATTAATTAGTATGTTGGCAAGTATGTATCACTCTCCATGGGGTCATTCTAAAGAGTCATAACCCGTATTCACGCCAGTTTCGGAGAAATCTACGGTTAACTCCGTACGACTAGGTCAACGAGCGTGGCCTAGCATCAAACCCGGCAGATCCCGTCTCCTTACTTCAAGAGCAGAACCTCTTGGATTTTAAACCGTGTCACATTTTATATTTTTAAACTGGTCCGACCTGTGTGCGATGATTTGTTCTTGAGATATCGTGTAGCAGACTAACAAACTAACGCACTAATATACTGAAATACTAACAACATATAGCCGGACACCATGCCGATTTCGTTATTTGCGAGTTATTCACATCGCAAAACGGGTAAAAACGTAAAAAATTCGAAGTCAAAAACTTACACGATTCCCTAAATTCCTCGTATTCATACTATGGTAGAAAACTAAAATCTTATTAATTCATTAAAATACAGAAAAAATATTTTAAAAACAAATAAACAAAATTCCAAAAACGATCCCCGACATATCGACGAAGTTTCGTTTTCTTTTCTTTTTTTTTATTTCAATTTAAGTGATTTCTTTTTTCTCTTAAAAGAATTTCCGTTTGATAAAAATAAAGAAAGAATGTCGGAATTTACTCAGAAATTTTGAAAAAGATTCCTAGAGCCCCGTTTCTTCACGAAGCTTTTTAAGAAATTCTGAAAATTCTTTTCTTAACCCGGTTCTTAGTCGCATTCAATAAATATAGGGAATACTTCCTGACTTTGATTCTAAATGCACTTTTTATTTTAACTTAAATTTTTTTTTTCTCATTTAATGATAAAACTATATAAATATATATATTCCAAGTGACGATTTTTTTTTCTATTTCATACATTTTATTTTTATAAAATTACAAAGCAATTATTATAATTTTTGGATTAAATGTACTATTCAAATAAAAGTGATAAATCTACACCATATTACTTCTCTTTTCTGAATATGTCACAAATTAGGAATTCCGTATCTACCAACTTTCACTCATTTTGGCTACCGGAATATAAACTTTTATTAAAATCTTCAATTTTCATTGATTAAATGAAATAAAAATTTCTATTAAATTCTTCCGGTAGCCAAAATCGTAAAAGCTGGCAACCATGGAATTTGGTTATCAATAACATCATTTTAAATAAGCAGGAATTTGCAGTTCAGCATTTTTTAACCATAGCTTTCTAAACTAGATGCCTTCCACGTGGCTCGGAAACTTGGGAACAGTTCAAGCGGTAGACAGCGCCACCCAGGGTTGCCATTTTTTTTTTTTTATTATTATTCAATAGTCACCAATAATTTTTATTTGTAATGTTTGACTAATCACTTAGAAGATTAATAGTGTATTATGTATATCAAATGTCACTTCTCAAAACGATTGGTGACTATTGAATGCAAAAAACGCCAAAATTTGAAACCCTGGCGCCACCCGGTACAGATTGAACGACTGTTTTATTCAATTGCCACCAATAATCTTAAGAAGTGATATATGATATACATAATCGATGTTTCTTCGATTCTATTCGCGTTTTATTTATATCAAATCCTACTTTTAAAAATTTTTGGTGGCTGTTGAATAAAAAAGTTGCACAATCTGTACCAGAAGCGCTGTCTACCGCTTGAACTGTTGCCAAGTTTCCGAGTGACGCGGAAGGCATCTAGTTTAGGAGGCTATGTTTTAACATACCGTATTTTCCGAAGTATAAATTCGCTGGTCACATAAAGGAATTACACACCAAAAAATTTAATTTACAAATAAAACTATATTTGTAAGAAACAAAATCGTATTAAAAAAAATAGCTTTTACTGTAAATTTAAATTTACGGTGCATAGCTGATTTCACAAACCTGCGCGTTATACGCCGGAAAATACAGTAATTCTTTGTCGTGAAATAAATTTTTCAGTGCAATTAATTTATATCATAGATGCCATTTCTTCTGCTTTTCTTAGAAGATTTCATAACAATATTTTATAATAGTAAATTTCAAGATAATAAATGCCAGAAGTTAACTCATTAACGGTTTATTCCCAAGTAACACGGAATTGTTGGGAAACGGTTGGCCCTACAGTTTCCTTCATCGTTGGGCAACGGTTGGTTTTGGCGGCTGGCCCTCGGTTGAGCCAACCGTTGGGTGACGGTTGGCCCAACGATGGAGCAGTTGGGTCATGGTTGGCAAACGGTTGGGCCATGGTTGGCAAACGGTTGGTGAACTGTTGGGCCACGGTTGGATGATCGTTGGGCCACGGTTGGCAGACTGTTGGGCTACGGTTTGGCCAGTTTTTCTAACCGTTCTACTGTTGGCCCAACTGTCACCCAACGGTTGGCTCAACCGAGGCCCAGCGTCCAAAAGCAACCGTTGGCCAACGAAGTGTGAAAATGTATATAGGGTACCATTTCTCAAGAATTCTCTGTCATTTAGGTTAAACTCAAGGAGTTAGGAACAAAGCACCAAATAAAAAAACTTATATTTTTTAGGCTATTTGGTTTTATTTTTACTCAAATAAAATATATCTTTTAGGGTGAATAAACACATTCTAAATTAAAAAAAAAAAAGAATTAATTAATATGTTGCAATTATAATTAATTTATTAGGGAATAAACTAATTATAATTGCAACATATTAATTATTTCTTTTTTCAATTTAGAATGCGTTTATTCACCCTAAAAGATATATTTTATTTGAGTAAAAATAAAACCAAATAGCCTAAAAAATATAATTTTTTTTAATTTGGTGCTTTGTTCCTAACTCCTTGAGTTTAACCTAAATGACAGAGAATTCTTGAGAAATGACCCATATATATATATATATTAAAAAAAGTTTAAATTTTAATCAAAAGAATTTATAAATTATCATGAAATTACTTGTTTAAAAGTGCTATATTCTCAACATCTTATTACTTTCAAAATGAATAAATATATTTCTGAAACAAATTAACAAACTTAAAGATAATTTTTTCTTTAAATGTTATAATATTATATAAATTTCCAAAAGAAGAAAAAATATCTTATTTACTCTAAATTGTAATTATATAAAAAAAATTATGAAGTCTGAAAAATAAATCTCAATGTACATAAAAGAAATATACGAAAATCAATGTAATATATAAAAACAGCATTTTTATTTGTTGATGTTGATATGTCCTTACTCCTTATAGCACATTGTAATAAATATTTGATTGTTTGCAGATGTAATTATCTGACTACAAATTCTTAACATGATGTATACACATTTCTAAAAGTGAATTATCTTTAGGAAAATGGAAAAGTGACTTGGCTAAGATTCAAACTTAGAACCTCTGACTGTGTCAGTTTTGTACTTACTGAAAAACCTAGCCAATATCTGACTTGAAGGAATTACTCATATGAAACAGAAAAAATTTTTAATCTGATCTGTAAGCTCTTATATAAGTGATTACTACAGGTTACATTGTCTGATATCGACTAAATAATTCAGTGGTAGAGCACTAGTAATTTATACCACATGTCTCATATTTAAATCTTGTTTTTAAATATATACCTTAAAAGTGAAAATTAAAATTATTTATTTATTTAACTCTCCTTTTTTAAACTGACTATTTTTAGCGAATGAGTTCATTTAAATTCTTATTTTACTAGTAATAGATTGAAAGGAATATAAATCAATCTGTTGTTTTATTTTATCTCACTTTAATAAATATATCAGCAAAATTTTTATACTATATAGAATAGAAAATTCAAATTCTCATATCAAGTCTGATAACATATAAGATTGTTTTTTATTTTTGATGCTTTAAATTTTAAAGAAAGTTAAATTTCAGAACTAAAAATATCTACATCACTGTTGCTGGATTATAATGTAATCAAATTAAAAATTATGTGAGAATGTAATTCAGACTATTGATTTATAATGAAATAGACTAACAAAGGTAAAAATTAAGAAAATTAAGTGCAGGACCAGAGATTTTAAGATTTTACTGATATATGCACATTTTCACTGATCCGTTTACCCAATCTTTAGATTTTTAAAAATACAGCTGAACCTCGTTAACGTGATTCTCTATAGAGAGAAAAAATGTCCATGTTATCAGTAGCAACGGGATTATGGAAACAGTTCATGTTAAAAGTAATTCACATTAAGTGTGTTCACGTTAACGAGGTTAGACTGTAGTTACAAAATAAATTTAGGTGGCAACTATGACAATTGAATATAATTGTAATTAATTTTAAAATACAAATGAAATCTTATATAAATCAGAAAATGTATGTTTTTGTAAATTGCTTTTCAACATTACAGCCAGGAAATACACACGAGAAATAGAGAGTAAATTTTCACCACATTATTTCAATGAAAGAGAGAGGGGAAAAATATGAGATGATGAAGTAATATGCAATGATAAAATGTTTATATGAAAGGCTGGGAAAATGTTTGTTTACTCCGCAGTTGCAAGTTATTCTTTAGACATGACGAGAGATTTTTTTTTAATTTTTTTTTTATGAACAGTGTAACATTGTCAAAAAAAGAAAAACTCTCCCTTAGTATTTGGATAGGCAACTACTTAAATTTTATTATCTTTTTAAGCTGCTATTATCCTATACAGACTATCGGTGACATCTCATGAATGACACTTTCAGTATGTTCCACTTGGGTAATTAGAAATAATACATTAAAATGGATATTTAATCATCTTGTTAACTTGCTAATTTCAAGAAGCAACACAGATATGGCGACATTTTAACAGTCAAACAGAAGAGGAGCTTTTCATAATGTGCTGTTTCTAGCCACCTGTATGGAGCATACCCAAAAGTTCATTCACGATACGCTATTGCAGATTATGTATCATATATTGTAGTCCTGTAAAAAAATGAAATCTTTGGCTGATAAAAATTTTGAAATTCTTACCACTGTTATTATAAAAAAAAAGAAAAACCTGTTTATAAGAAAGTCATAAACTCCTCTCTCTATTCTAAAAATGAATTGAATTTGAATTTTATCAGAGTTAATTGTACTAATAACCCCTTTCAAAAATAGGGAGGTAATATCCCATTTAAAACTAATAATAAAAAATTTAATTTCTCAAAAAAAAAAAAAAAGAAAAGAAAAGAAAATGGATTAAAAGAAAAAAAAAACCAACCTCCTCAAGGATATATTTGTATCATGCTAACTTCTTAGTTTCAAACGGATTTTCTTTTACAAAAGTTTAAAAAAAAAAATACATGAATGCTTTTTTTTTTTTTTAATTATTGGGAAGAAAGTCATATTTATTGATTTTTTTTATTTTTCCGACTGAGTGAAAATAATGCCTGGACCGGGAGTCGAACCCCAGACCTTTGACTTACAAGGTCAAGGCTCTACCAATTGAGCTATCCAGGTCGACAAACGGTCGGCATTACTCACTCAGACAACCTTTAGGCTTTTTTTCTGCCTAAAGGTTGTCTGAATGAGTAAGGCCGACCGGTTGTTGGCCTGGATAGCTCAATTGGTAGAGCATTGACCTTATAAGTCAAAGGTCCGGGGTTCGACTTCCGGTCCAGGCATTATTTTCACTCAGTCGGAAAAATAAAACATTTCAATAAACATGTATACTTTTCCTAGAATGTCTTGGAGCTTTTCTCCGTTAACTCCTATTAACAATTAATCTATGTAAAATTGAAAACTATTATTAAATCTTATATTGTGAATAAATTAATTTTATATTTTGTAAAGACAATAGACATAATTATACAATTTAACCTAATTTGCCAATGGAGTAATACAATTCTTACCTACAGTATACAATAAAAAAATGATTCCCTTATTTTTTGAAGACACCTAAATCTGGATACAAAAGTAAAATGCAGAGGTGCAAAATATGTCCAATCCAGTGATCTAGGATCGGGGGGGGGGGAAGAGATATTTACAGAAAAATATACAAATGATATCAGTTTCAACAATGAATTACAAAAATCATAGTTAAAATAGTTTCCCCATTTTGGAGAAACTTTTATATAGATTGGGGGAAATGTTGGGAATAAAAAAAATCTCTGCAACCCTGGTAAAATGCATTAGTCTAAAAAAAGATGCAAAAAATAAAGGTACATTTCAAAAATAGCAAATACTTTTTATTGAAAACAGTAAAACTTAATTAAATGTTACATATTACAATGTTTAGAGTATACTAATTATCATACAATTTATTTAATTTATTTATTTTGATATGTCCAGATAAAATAATATTTTCAAACATATCACTTTCCTCTTCATCAACAGTCTGAAAGACTTTGAAGAAAGTGCAATGTACAAACCTAAAATAAAAATACTTAGTTATTTTGATTCCATTTTACATAATAATAATAATAATAATAATAATAAAATTAAGTGCAACACATGAAAATACATCTTGAAAAATTATACTTCTAATAAAAACTTCTCTGAGAGCAACAAGTGTTAAGTAGTTTATAGATTTAATCACTTACTTTTGTTTTATTGATATGATTTGAAATCAACAGAATTAATTTGACCAATTGGCTTGGAAAAGTACAGTTTACATTATATTTACTTAATTCACTGGTAAATTTTTAGCCGCTGAATCGCAACAGAAAAACTATAAGAAACTGCTAAACTTCATGTTTTGTATACCAAATGTGAAAAATAATAACAGGAGACTTGGCGTTGGAATATTAAAACCCGAATAAACTACTACGTCAGAAACGCCAAAGAAAAATATTGGGAATGCATACAGCTGTTTCGGCAGCCTTAAGCGTGCCGTCTTCAGTGCAAAAAGGATAACGTGCCGTCTTCAGTGCCTTTTTGCACTGAATACGGCACGCTTAAGGCTGCCGAAACAGCTGTATGCATTTCCAATATTTTTCTTTGGCGTTTCTGACGTAGTAGTTTATTCGGGTTTCAAATGTGAAAAAGTTGTAATCAAATTATATTAACTCAAATTCATTAAAACCAAAAAAATTAAACACATCGATCAGTTTTAATTATTAAAATGTGATATCATGTCTTAATCATTACAACTTAAATTTCCATTTATTTTATAGCATAGATTTAAAAAAAAAAAAAAAATCAAATTAAACTTCAGATTTACCTCAATTTAAATTCAAATACCTTATTTTCATCCTTTCGATAAAACGAATATATTTCGGCATACACATCGTAGCCCTTCAGATTTACTTTTTACAATGTATTACATTAACATAAGGCAGGGGTTGATCCAAACAAAATTTGGATCCCTTTTGCGGCTCCTTTACAAAATTCAAATCCGTGAAAAGAGATCCTACACAAAATTCAAATCCGTGAAAATGGACCCTTCACAAAATTCAAATCCATGAAAAGGGACACATAAAATTCAAACTTATAAAAAGAGCCCTTTTACAAGACTTTGCTTTATAAAAATGATACTTTTATAAAGTATTTTCATGTTTTCAGTATTATTTTTAAATAAATGCCTTAAATTAGCTCAAAGAAACTCTATTGAACTTGATATTAAACATTATATACAATGATTGTAAAAATGAAAGATTTTACACACTATTTTATTTTCTCACAAAAATATTTTATTCTAAACAAAAATTTCACAAAAAAGGAACCCAAAAATTAAAATCTGGATTGACCCCTGATTAAGGTAAATTTACCTGGAATGTATATTTAAATTAGTTTGCGGAAAATGGTAAGAAATAAATTTAAAAAATAAAAAAACAGGATTTTAAAGTTTTATCTATACTATATCAGCATTATAAAAGGGTTCTTATATCTAAAATATTTTATTTTTGTCTGTTTTATAGATACAATTTTATGTACTAAGTTGTCATAAAACTAGAATGTTGTGGCTACCAAATGACTTTCTTCTATTTTTTCCTTTGCAAATTCACTCAGTAAAAATAATTTATTACAATCATTATTTAATGAAATTATCTTCCATGATAATGCAGTACGATTTCCATATTAGAGAAGTACAGTCGGTAACAAAAGTGTCCGAACACTAG
Organism: Salticus scenicus; assembly: GCA_963930645.1. Taxonomy (NCBI): domain Eukaryota; kingdom Metazoa; phylum Arthropoda; class Arachnida; order Araneae; family Salticidae; genus Salticus; species Salticus scenicus. Next base: position 50,034,512 of record OZ005649.1, read on the forward strand.
CAAAAATTCCTATGTAAGAAAAGTACACTTCATACGGTTTTGTTAAATAAATCCTTGTTGAATCCTGTTCTTAGTCAGTGTAAGAACACAATTCGATAAGGATTTATACAAAACCATATGAAGTGTACTTTTTTTACATAGGAATTTTTGCTAGTGTTCGGACACTTTTGTTACCGACTGTAGTATAACACTAAATGTAAAAAAAAAAGTTCATTTTATTCTCGATATTACATTTTAAAAAAAATCGATAATTTTATTTTAAATTATCTCAGATAACCATTCGTTTTAAAGGTATTAGCGAGCTGTTTTGAAAGATACCCATTATGAAAATTTATTCCCCTCAAGGGAAGACTCCCCCCCCCCTACATATACAAAATTTTTTCATAGTTGACTATCTCTATTATAAATAATTCTTGTAAATTTCATAATGATTATTAAACAGTAATTCTCTTTATGCACATTTATACAAAATTTTGTTCTATACCACCATGTTAAAAATTTTTAAAAAGCAGGATGACAACGAAACCTGTTAGATATTTTTTACCAAACGTTGATAGGCACTAATTAATATCAAGGTGTAACTACATACCAATTTGTATTACATTCTGTGCAGTAGTTCCTGAGATACAGTTGCCACAAAATTTTGCCACACACACACACACATACAGAGACATACAGACAGACATTTTCTAAAAATGGTCAAATCGTGTTCTACAACTCTCAAAACGTGTAAATCCATCAAAAACCCGAGGTTGAAAATTTTTACGAATCCAATACTTTTTTCTATTGAATATAGAAGAAAGTAAAAATTCGCATATTACACACATACAAGATGGTTATACTTAAATTCTTGTAACTAAAAGGGATAAGCTCATATCATGAATTGTCTCTAGACCAAGTTTGGTGGCAATCTACTCGCCCGTTTTAACTGCAGAAAGCTTTTGCAGCAAAAGTTTAATGACTCTATATTTATATTTACATATTAGTTTAGTTATTAATAAACAACTCTTATGAATACATTTCTTCTAATAATACATAAAAATAATGAAATTCTTACAACTACTCGGCATTGGCCAAATACTTAGTCCAAATTTGGCCGAGTACCAAGTATATACCGAGTACTCGGTACAGCTCTAAATCACAATAAAGATTTTATGAACAGTTGATGTAATTTTAACCAAAAGTAACAGAGATATAACAATGCAAAAAATCACAGAAAGTAAAAAACTAAAAGTAATGAAACCTTTAAAAGAATTATAAAACAGCCTTACTTTAAGTAAACAGCAGGAGCAGGAAAAAAACCGAGGTCACCTGTGGTCCAACATAGGATGCCTACGATGAATAAACATATATATATATTTTTTAATCTATCTATTGATACATTTTTATATTATAGGAGGTGAGACATCATGTCATATAAAAATTTAGTTTAACAAAATATGATTTATAAAGATATTCTGAAAAGTAAACAGATGAAGTTCTTTGAAAAACAAATTGTTATAACATTTTGATTAACATAAGAATCAAAACTTTAGACTTTTAAAATTTCATTATGAATTATTGTTATGTTCATTCAAAATACACTGTTATACTTTTATATATTACAACGAAATATTTTTATAATTATGCTTAAAGTATACGATAAACTTATGTGATAATTTAAAAATTTAGTTGTTTTTAATAAGATACTTATAAATATGTTTTAAAAAGTAAACGGATTAAAGGTTTAGCAGAAACATCATCATAACACAGGGTTCATACTCAAATACGAGAAAAAAATTCCCTGAGTTTTCCCCGAGTTCCTAGACAATTTTCAAGAAAATATCAGCGACATATTACAAGAAAAGCTCCTCTAGACAGGACAAAATACAGCTACTTTCACTGTATAATGTCATATTACTGCCGATCATGATAGCAATTCAGGTAGAAATCATTATTTACATGTGTATTTTCACAATACTTAATCATTTAAATTTTGATACGAAGCTAAACAAGAAAAACATAGCTTGAGAAAAAAAAAATGTTTTTCCAGGTTTTATAATTGATTTTCCCTGATTTTTAATGAAAATTTTTATTTTACCTGACTTTTTTTAACAAATTCTAAATTCCCTGAGGAGTATGAACCCTGTAACACTTTGATTAATATGAAAACAAAACTTTAGGCTTTTAAAATTTCAGTATGAAGCATTAATTTTCATACGCCTTTCAAAAGAAAGAAAGTGATATTTTTACATTATTGATTATTAAGAAATTAATTTCAATAAGTTCAATTGCGAGCAGTTTTTTAAAAAAAAGCAATAATTCTGAATGTTAAACAGCCCTAGATTGCTTCTTAAATTCTCATAATTAACGTGAGACAAGGAAAATATAAATGTTTTCTGACTTTCTAGACATGTATAAATTATTTAATATTTACTCGTGAAAATTTCATTTCAAATTTATTAGTTCAAGCTGTAAACAGGCACAATTATTTATTTATACAATAAATAAAAATTTAATTTTTGCAATAAAAGAAGAAATTTATACAAGAAATTATACTGTCCATAAGTAAATATGGAGAATATGTGAAAATAAATTGTTCAAGAACATGTAAAAAACAAATAAAAATTATTTAGAAACAACAACAAAAAAAAAAAAAAAAATTCTGAAATTCCTACAAAAGTTTGATATATCTCATCTCTGAATACAGTAGTGTACATACACCTGCAGCCTGTTAAAAAGGTTATAAGAAAAAAAACTTTGAAAATGCGCAGGTTGCATTTCAAACATTTGAAAACAAAAAATGAAGTTTATAGAGCAGTGAATCGATCAAAAAACAATTTATAGAGATAATTATGACAAAAGAAGAAAAAAAAAATCATTTAATTAAAAATGTATACTACAATGTATATCAAGCTACAACAAATATAATATACGTGTAAATAAATACATTGACAGTAATAGCTTTCCTCCCCTTTATAGCAGGATCTAAATTAGATAAATAAATTATTTTGGTTTTGTTATCATTAAATAACCAATTATTAGTGAAATATACTCGATAATTCCAAAAAATATCATTATTAAAATGATAAACATACCTTAATGTACGGCGTGTCAACTCTTGCAGCTAATAATCAAAGATGGCAGAGACGAAAGCGTTGTTGTTGTTGTTGTGGTTTAGCTGGTTGGTTGGCAGAATGTTCGTTTTGCGCTTTTGACCCAACGGTCGCTTAACACGGTTGGCTTATGGTCTCTGGTTTGCGTTTGGTCCAACCGTCGGTGAATGCTGCAGGCCCAACAATGACATTTTGCAGTTCGCCCAACTGCAGTTGAATACTGTTGGCCCATCCACCTTGTTTTGCAGATGGCCCAACAACAGAATGACACTGTAGGGCCAACTGTTATATTTTGCTGTTGGGAAAACAGTATTTGAGGACTGTTGGCCCACTGTTATTTTGAGCCCTTCCCCAACGATAACAATTCCCCAACGAACTAACAATAAATCGCAGTTGGGCCAACAGTCTGTGTTACTTGGGTTACTATTATTTTTGTTCTTGTTGTTGCAATTCGACTCAAAATTTCTGCATGGTGATATTTAAGTTTTTTAATCACCGAAATTTATTAGAAGAGCAATTCAATTATTATCTACATGTTATTTTGCAGAGGATGATGCATAGTATTTGTAACGTGATGTGAAGATAACAATAAATACTCGTTCTTTCATTCACAAACCAAAACTATATTAAACATACACAGATTTGAATATGCGTTGAAAACAAAAGTTGTAATAAAACATTGCGACTGAATAATTGACATAAACAATATAATGCAAGTAATAATGCGAAAATAATAATATGAAGTAATAACTGCGAATAATGCGAATGGTAGCATGCAAGCTACCGTGCGGATGAAAAAAACATATCTTAAAACTGTTCGTTGCGGTTTCTGTTTGAGTAGAGTTTAGTTGTTCGTACCTGTTGAACAGAAAAAAGTAAAGTTGAGATGAAAACAGTTAAGTCGAAAGTGTCATTGAGTGCGGAGTTCGATTATGTTAGGAATCGAATATGACTGGATGGTGGGAATCACACATGACTCCCAACCTATCAGGGCGCTAGTCCTGATATAAAGGGAGAACAGCAATTTTGTTAACAGCTCTTTTAAAAAAGGAGTCTTTAGTTTTTATAGAGACTACTTTGACCAATCCGTCGCTACCGGTGTGAACCTTTGTAATTCGACCAATTGGCCAGGATAAAGGTGAGCAGCTGTTCTCTATGATAACTACCAATTCTCCTTCCTTGATATTTGTTGCAGGATGTTGCCATTTATTTCTCAATTGCAAAGAACTGAGATACTCCTTTTTCCAAGCCCTAGAAATATCTCGCCTCAATTTTTGCACCAGTTGAACATCGGTTCTTGAGATTCCAGCTACAGGATAGTGGTTCATCTGCCGGTGAAAGCATGACATATCCTGTAAGAAAATGTGATGGGGTGAGAGCATTAATAGAGTCTGTATCAGAATCAGTACTTTTAAAGAGGGGACGTGAATTTAATAAGGATTCAATTTGTGTTAATAAAGTGCTCAGTTCCTCAAATGTCAACCGTGTATCACCGATTACTCGTTTAATGTGAAATTTACAAGAACGTATTGCAGCTTCCCAAATTCCTCCGAAATGAGGCGATGCAGGAGGAATAAAATGCCACTGTATTGCGGCTTGTGTTAAATAATGTGCTGCGCATTCGTTTCTTGGTAAAGACAACATTTGTTTTATTTCATCGAGTTTCCTTTTAGCACCAACAAAATTGGTTACGTTATCGCTGTAAATATGACGAGGTGATCCACGTCTAGCACCGAAACGTCGTAAGGCAGCTAGCTATAAATGCGTCAGTCGTCAAATCGCTGACAGCTTCGATGTGTACTGCTTTTGTAGCAAGGCAAATGAATAAAGCTATGTATCCTTTTGTTGTTTTAGAGCCACGACCCTTGTTAAATTTTATACACATTCAACAAGCATAGTCCACACCACATGCGAAGAAAGGTCGCTCGAGATTTGCTCGATGTGGTGGTAAGTTTCCCCTGAGCTGGGGTGTAGAAGTAGCTTTGAAACGGGAGCATTTCACGCATTTATTAACAAGCCTATTGATTAATTTTTTTCCACCAATTATCCAATATGCTTGTTTTATAATGTGGGATAACAATGATGGTCCTACATGCAAGTGTGCAATATGTTTCTCTTGTATAATAAGTTCGCACAATTTGTGTTTAGCCGGCAATATTACCGAATGCTTTTCGTTAAATGATAATTGAGCATTTTGTAAGCGACCTCCCCCCCGTAACAGACCGTTCTGGTCAATGAATGGATCTAGAGAGTGTAGCTGACTTTTTCTAGACAAAATGTTTTGAATCGTGATGTGTTTTAAGTCTTCGTGAAAGTATTTATTTTTGTACCCATCGAATAATGTTCTCTTCGGCATGTTTAGTTTCCCTACATGTAAGAGGGTAACAAGAATCATTTGTTGAGACATGAACTATACTTGCTGATTTGCAGTTATTAATGAATCTTATGCAATATGCCAAAGTGCGTTAGATTTTAAAAAATGAAGAAAACTTATTGAATAGATGATCATAAAGATCATTAGGTGTATCAATATGGTAAGACAAAATGGGATCAGCTTTATTTTCAGCCGAAATTTGATCCTCGATTTCCTTAGACTTAGGTGCGTCATTTGGCCAATGTGTAGGATCCATAAGTAGCCAACTTGGGCCATTCCACCACAAGTTGCATTCAGGTAAACTTTTAGGATCGATGCCCCGAGAAGCGATATCAGCGGGGTTTTCTTTAGATGGAACATGTCTCCAATGTTTTGTGGGAAGAACATCTAATATTTGTGAAGTTCTATTTGCAACAAAAGTTTTCCACTTACGTGGATGTGCGGATAACCAAGAAAGAACAACTGTTGAATCTGTCGATGCGTAAATGTCAAAATTATAATTTTCTAATATTTTTATGACTGAACAAAATAACTTAGATAATAAATAAGCACCACAAAGTTCCAATTTGGGAACGGAAATTTGCTTGATAGGAGCTACTTTAGTTTTGGCTACTAAGAGTGAGACTTTTGATTTGTTATCATGAGTCTGTTGACAATAAATTGCAGTGGCGTAAGCATGCGTTGACGCATCGCTGAAACCATGTAATTCAAATGTACTATCGGATGAAAGCGTGACGCATCTAGTAACAGAAAATTGGCTAATTTTATTGAATGAGTTCTCATACTTAATGAGCTCCTCTTCAAATTGTTGCGGAATAGGAGAATCCCAGTCTCCTTTTGTTAACCAGAGCTTTTGATAAAAAAATTTTAACACTACTGTACAAGATGAAATTAACCCTAAAGGATCAAAAATGCGTGTGGATTCAGACAAAATGCGTCTTTTTGTTAGTGGTGGTTTCAGTTTAAGTGCAGTTTTGAAAATAAAGGTATCTGCTAAAGAGTTCCAGTAAAGCCCTAGAACTTTAGAACTTTCATTATTGTTTGGTATTATTTTAAAGTATGTATTTGTAGTGCAATTTTCTCTAAATTCCATAAGGAATTCATTCGAATTGGAATTCCACTTTCTCAAATGAAACCCATGTTCTTGAAAAACATTAGCAGTTTCCTTAGCAATTAATATTGCGCTATTAACAGAGTTTGAACCAGATATCGAATCATCCATATATATATCTTTTAACAAAGTACGCGAGACGTGTGTATTTTGATTATAATCTAGAGCGATGTGCTTAATGCACCTAGTGGCCAAAAAGGATGCTGGAGCAAGTCCATATGTAACAGTTTTCAATTTATATTCCTTTATTTCCTCATTGGGGTTGTATCCCCAAAGGATTTTTTGATAATTTTGATCGTCCTCAGAAATTTAAACCTGGCGGTACATTTTCTCCACGTCTGCAGAAAAAACTATCTCCAGAAATCGAAAATTAAGTAAGATCTCAAAAATGTCTCGTTGTAATTTAGGGCCAATACCCAAAACTGAATTTAATGATTTACCATCAGACGTTTTACAGGAACCGTCAAAAACGACTCTTAATTTAGTGGTAGTGCTAGAAGGTTTAATAACTGCGTGATGAGGTAAGAAATATTGCTCCCTTTGAGAAATATTTAGCGAATTCTGAGTAATTACCTCCATGTGTCCTAATTGTCCGTATTCATATACAAAATCCTTATATTGTTGTTCGAATTCCGGATTTTCAGAAAATTTCCTCTCCATTGCATATAATCGGGAAAGTGCAGCGGGCCTTGTATTACATAATTCGGATTTGCATTTGTAAAATGGTAATTTTACCACAAAACGACCTTCTGGATTAATTGAATAATTTTCCTGAAAATGTGACTCCACAAACTGTTCCTCGGGTGAAAGTAACTTCTCACTTGGATTAAAAACTTCTTCTAATTCCCCAAAACGTTTTAACTCACTATCAGTATTAGTTTCGTAAATATGTAAATTTGAAATCGAATTAGATTTTGTCTGAGATTCAGGTAATTTTCCGGATACGAGAAAACCAAAAATTGAATTTTGAGCAATTAAACCATTCTCAGTAAAAATTGTTTGACCAGGAAGTAAAATAGAAAAAAAATAATCAGATCCTAAAATCATGTCAATTTTACTTGGAATGTCAAATTTGGGATCGGCCAGTTGCATATTTTTTAAATGCGAAAAATGTTCTTTGTTTATTTTCTCTGATGGGAATGGAGCTGTTAATTTATATAATATAAAAACTCGCATGGATAACTTGACATCAGAATCGTGAATGGAAATTAAATTAATGTCTGTATAACCTTTAGTTATTGCAATTTTTGAATTTGCCAACCCTTTGACGGGAAATCTTGCATTTTTTCTCTCATAACCTAAAATATTCATACATGATTCAGTGATAAAAGAACTTTCAGAGCTCGAATCGCATAAAATTTTTATCACATGTCTCTGACCCATTGAATCATAAATATAAGCTCTAGCTGTAGGAAGTAAAGCGAAAGATGTTTGTATAGAATGGTTATGAGTACTTGTTTGCAATTGAGATATGCCAGATGGCTCTGTACGATTCTCAGAATTTTCAAAATTATTACCAGCGGATGAAGCCGAAGCGGTATAAGTTTTCAAATTATTATCGCATATACTAGAATGATGTTTTGCATTACAAAAATGACAGGTATAAGTGGAATTACATTGAGCGAGAGAGTGTTTATTAGATAAACAGTTGCTGCATAATGCGTTCTTTCTAACAAATTGTTTTCTATCCTTAACAGGGAGTTCTTTGAATTTAAAGCATTTGAACAAGAAATGATTATTGTTTTTGCATAAAATACATTTGTAATTAACATTAGAATGAAGCTTCGATAACTTAAATTGTTTATCTTTATTTTGTTTACACTCATTCTCTTTACTCTCATTTTCAGTACATAATTCCATAGATGCACATTTATCATTAATAAATTGTAAAAAGATCTCTAAAGTAGGAAAATCAATTTTTGCAGAATATTGTGCCCATTCTTCACGTGATTTATGGTCAAGTTTTTGTAATAAAATACAAATTAACCATACATCTCTTTCAGTAGCTTTAGTGTCAATAGTCTTTAATCCCCTAATTACTTCATCTGAAGTATCTGCTATCTTACGTAAGTTATATGCATTAGCATGAATTACAGCTGGTTGATCCATAAAGGTTTTAATAAGTCAGAAATAATTTGTTTTTTCTTATCATACCTAGTAAGTAATTTTTCCCAGGCTTCTAGATAACTATTCTCAGATATTGGAATGTGTTTAATAATAGAAGCCGGTTCATCTTTTAATAAACCCTTTAGGCACTGGAATTTTTGTACATTACACAAATTAACATTCTCGTGAACTAATGATATATACAAATCCTTAAAAGACATCCAATCTTTATGATTGCCGCTAAACGGGCAAATATTTAATTTTGGCAATCGAAAACTACTAGATATAGTATTTGTGTTAATGGGAGGATTTTGAAAATTTAAAACAATAGATTGTAAGTTTACAGATAAATTTTCCAGTTTCTGTTGAAGCTTGGCTTTGGTTTCATAATATTTTAACTCAAATTCTTCTATTTCTGATACTTCATCAGGTAATTCAGAATCGGCAATATCAAAATCAGAATAAATAATTTCAATCTTTTCAAGTTTATTTAAGAGATCACGTTTTTGAAAAACTTGATTAACATTATTTATGAAATTCATAATTCTAGTAAGCGCAGATTTCACTCTGCCTCGATAATGTTTTGCTATTTTTTCAGCATCTTCTAAAGCGACAGTTTTATTACTGTCATCGTCCTTTTTGTTTGCATTTACTACGTAATGGAGTAATGCGAAAAACCAAAGTCAAACTTGTAAAATAGGAAAATAAGTACTTATCTGTTTTATTCTTAATAGCTGCTCTTGGATATCCAAATTTGTAAGCTAGCCAAAATTCCCACAGAATATCTCGCCCGTACCTCCAAAAAATGTTATGTAACGTGATGTGAAGATAACAATAAATACTCGTTCTTTCATTCACAAACCAAAACTGTATTAAACATACACAGATTTGAATATCCGTTGAAAACAAAAGTTGTAATAAAACTTTGCGACTGAATAATTAACATAAACAATATAATGCAAGTAATAATGCGAAAATAATAATGCGAAGTAATAATTGCAAATAATGCGAAAGCTACCGTGCAGATGAAAAAAACATATCTTAAAACTGTTCGTTGCGGTTTCTGTTTGAGTAGAGTTTAGATGTTCGTACCTGTTGAACAGAAAAAAGTAAAGTTGAGATGAAAACAGTTAAGTCGAAAGTGTCATTGAGTGCGGAGTTCGATTATGTTAGGAATCGAATATGATTGGATGGTGGGAATCGAACAGAAATGAACACAAGAGCTTCCTAACTCCAAAAATTTCGAAAAAAAAAAAGTCTTATTTGAAAGAATTACTTTTTCAAAATACTGGCGCAAATATGTGTACAAATACCAGAAGTGTCCAGTGTTGTTCGTGCAAAGCTATTAAAATTTTAATATCAGAGATTTCTAAGAAGATGTAAATGGTTTCAAGAAATGTAAAGGTTGACAATTATTCATTTATTTATATGAAACAGCTACGAGCTATTAATTTTATATATATATTAATATGATACTTAAAAAAAAATATTAATAATAATCCCCATTTGAAGATTGTCAAAAGAAATTCCTTTTAAATATTTTATATAAATCAACGACATTTTTTTTTTTTTTTCTATATTTAAGAAAAAAGAAAAAAAAAAGTATTGAAGTCGTAAATATTTTCGACTTTTAGTTTTCAGTCGATTAAGACTTTTTCCTATGTCCTGGAAATGATTTGAGTATTTTAAAAAGATATCTGATTGAATATCTCTGTGTGTGTGACAAAAATTTGCTACCAGCTCTATTTCGAGAACTATAGCACAGAATTTCATGAAAATTTATATTTAGTTCCATCTTGACATAAATTAGTGAACAGTTGGTGCTATTCGATCAATAAATGGCGCTGTCATACTGTTTTTTCATAATTTTTAACATAGCAACAAAGAAGACAATTTCGTATAAATGTACACAATGAGGGGTTTCTTTTAACCAACCGTTGTGAAACTATATATATATGTGTATGTATATGTGTATCGAGTGATCCAAAATCACAGAATATATGTATTCTACAGTCGAACCTCGTTAACGTAAGCACTGCTAACGTGAATTACTTTTTACATGAACTGTTTCCACAATCCCCGTCAAAATAAAGATTAGTACTGATAGAATGAACTACTGATAACATGAAAAGTTTTTTTTATCCCCTTGAGATTCACGTTAACGAGGTTCGGCTGCATATATATATATATATATGCATGTAATTCAAAAGTATTGACTGCACCATGGCCTCCTAAACTAGAAGCATTCCGCGTGGCTTGGAAACTTGGCAACAGTTCAAGCGGTAGGCAGCGCCACCTGGTACAGATTGCGCGACTTTTTTATTCAACAGCCACCAAAAAAAATTTTTTAGGTGGGATTTGATATATATAAAAAGGCGAATAGAATCGAAGAAACGTCAATTACATATATCATACATTACTTCTTAAAATTATTTTTGACAGTTGAATAAAAAAGTCGCGCAATCTGTACCAGGTGGCGCTGTCTACCGCTTGAACAGTACCAAGTTTCCGAGTCACGCGGAAGACATCTACAGGCCGATACGAGTGGAGAGTCAGTACGAGTGGAGAGTCAGTAACAACGCCCTTCTCTGACGTCATTTTGACGTCAGCGTTTCCAGTGAGTGAGAAATAGCAATTCTGGGGCTCATTTTCTCTACTCCATCGTTGTGTTAAATATCTCGTTTGTTTGCATCGCGAACTCGGCTGCTTCTATGACGGCGAGAACCGAGAAGCAGCGATGGAAAACTGTGCGTTGACTCTTTAGAAAAGAAATTTGCGACAGATTTACAATTATTTTCTGAAGTTATACTGCGTTTTTTAAGAAAATAAACTTTTAATATTATTTTTTTATTTATTTTAACTTTTAACTATATTTTAAATGTATTATTTTGTAAAATTATAATCGAAAGTTATACCGTTATAAGTTATAGTTTTCAACATTATTTTTAATGAAAATGATGAAGATACAGTGACTATACTATTTTATAGCAAGGATTTCTCAAATTAGCACGCAATCGAATAAATTAAAAAGTATTTTATTAATGTAATCAATATTTTATTATTATTATTATTGTACTTGAAATACATAATTACAAACAATTTAATCATTAAATGAAAGCGGTGAAGGGAATTTGGGGAAGGAGCGCTTACCGGGCCTGAAGTTTGAATCTTAGTCAATTTAAAATTCCTTTACATTTTAAGTACAACAGTTCTGTATTTTGTAAAGCAATAATTTTTTGTACAATGATGCTCAAGAACGTTATTATCGAAAATATTTAGGATAGGTATTAAACATAGATATTAAACAACCTAATTAAGTAGTTTTCATCAAGAAATCTATAAATATACAGCAAGATGTCCTTAAAGATGACAAACCTACAAGATTGACAGGTAAATTAAACTTTTTCCCTCCTTTACTGGCTGTTTTTTCAGCCGTTTTCGGACTCTTCTCCTTTAGTTAACCTGAGCTGCTAACCTAATCCGGCAATTTGTTAGTACCGCCCATTTTTCTACACCACTTAACTTTTAAAGTAATTTTCTTCAAATATATTTGCGATGCATTAAGAAGAAAAAAACTCTAAGAAATGACTGGTGTAGAAAAAGAGGCGGTACTTACAAATTGCCGGATTTGGTTGGCAGCTCTGAGTTAACCACCTTTATGCAACGGAGATACGTGACTACGTCACAGTTTCCCCCACCCCAATATCGTCTAAAGAGACCTATAAGATCTAACACATACACAGTGTGCCTTGAATGAAGGGCATTTAATTTAATATGGCTTGTGTTTCTAATTTTACTTCATGGGAATAAATCTACTCAAAACTCCAGTGTGACTGAACTATCAAGACAAGTTCGAATTATACGTTGTCAACGCCCAGTCATACTTTAATAGTTGTATCAAGTCCTTTTCACAGGCCGCATCATTTCTAATGATATTACATAGACTTGCTTTTAATTTTAATTTTTGCACTTTTCGATCCCTAAATCAATTCTCCTTTTTCTCATCCGATTCGTCTAGTAATGACGAACCAAACTTTACCTTATCTAGGAGTTTATCTTTAATTGTATCACATTGTCTGAAAATTTATTTTAAACATAGTTCGTACAGTCCTTGAATTTTCTTTATTTTCTGAACCACAAATATTATGCTGCAAATTTTTATATAAAAAAGCCTTAAAATGTTTTGATGTTTACTATACAAATTAACCTATTTTTGTAAAATTAACGCATTGTAGGCGGGAAATTTTGATTTCACTCCAAAAGAATAAATAACCCCACCCCCTGGATTTTTCTGAAACATTACTTTACTTCAAAAAATGTTTCTTGTTTCCTTGATTTTAGTTTGTTTGACTCTTAATAGAATTCTAGCATATATAAACGAATAAAATTTACCGTTTCGATTGTTGATGACAAATTTTCAGTCATTTAATCATGAATTTGTTAAATAGTTTGATGCTTTATAGAAACGACGTATAAAGGCGTGAACTATTACTCAAAATTCGAATGATTTTGAAGAGTATCTTCTTTTATTGAATATTAAATATCCCTTCTAAGATTTTAGTTTCAATCTTGTTATCTATATTTTTGTATATTGTAGGTGTGTACGCCTCAAATTAAATGTAAAACTTTATAGTAACGTTTTCATGCTTATTGTATAAAATAAAAATATACCCAACAGAACTAGATATATATATTATATATATATGTATATATATTTCCCTTAAATATTAAACACATTTTTTCTTTTCTTTTTTTACCGCTATTATTATTATTATCCACGTTTATTAAAAATAAGCAATTTAAAAAAATTTAATTCATAAGGAGTGTTGCCAACTCGTTATCGGAAATTAGTGCTAAAAAACTGCTAGATTTTGATAAATTTTTGAAAAATGTGCTAAATCTTAAAACTAAAAAAGTGCTAGATTTTAATATATTTGCGAAAAAAAAGTGCTAGAATTCCAAATTAAAAAAAAAAAAAAAAAAAAATGCTACACTTCTATAAATTCAAGTGGACCATCCATAATGCTGAATCCTAGTTCGTCGCCAATTGCTCATTGCTTAACTCTAGCTGGTGCAATGGAAAAATCCCCTTAACATCGATAGATTTAAGAAAAAAAGTTGAAATCCAAATGAAATTTTTGGGAGCAAACTATAACAACATCTGAGTATTACCAATTTCAACTATATCACTAATAGCAGGGTCGTACTCTCCGCCTTTTTTTCAGGACACTCTCAATAATGAAAATTTTTTTAATTTATTGATACCACTATTTTTATGCAATATTCTCTAACCTGTACAATCATGGCACATCACTTCAAACATATCCAGCAGAAATATTTCTGTATAAAACTAGTGGTGGCTAAAATGGCAAAAAATTTCTTAACTTTAAGAGTGTCCTGTAAAAAGGGCGGAGAGTTCGACCCCTGTTAATAGGTTTCAGGTTATATCTAATGAATTCCGAAAATTCTTTTACCCTTTTACAAAAAATAAAATATGTTGATGACATGTCTGCAGACCACGCCTACGATAGATCTCCAAATTGTGGCCAATTCAATTGCTCACTGCGTAGCCTTAGTGTGACATTAAAAATTCTCAATCTGAAAATTCTTTATATTTACCTAAGTATTTTTGCACTGTAATATCAATTGATTCGTCGTTAATTAGGCTATATTTACTGTTAGCAATCTCCTGTACCGACGTACACTTGAAATGGATTGCTAAAGTTTTTTTTTTTTTTTTTTTTTTTTTTTTTTTTATCATCTCATGACATTTGGCTAGAGATGAATTTATTTACTCATTTAAATTCAACATGTCGCGATAACTTTGGGTAAAGTTTTATTGTTGCATTTTGTCTAATTACCATGGAAGCAAGGGTACGTTGATGTTACTAGCTTTCATTCGCCTAATTCTAAGAGAGTGGAATCAATCGCTATGCAAGTTCATTTCAAAAAAAGGCTTTAGAATCTAGGAAAGCTTTTGAGTATAGTTGATAGCTTCTGCTACAAGGACACACACACAAAAAAAAAAAAGGGGGGGCATGCATTTTTGGACAGACATTTTTATAAATTACGTATAAAAAACTTTCTATTGTAAAAATTATAAAGAAACTGGTATTTATTGCAACTATGCTAAAATAAGGTTTTGTTAACTTTCCAATTTACAGGGCCCCACTAAAATACTCACATACATTAAGAGCTGCCTTTAGAATATAAGGGCTGCGTTAAGTATTTTTAACACTTTCTAACAATGTTTAAGAGTGATTAGGAATTCAATTAGTCTATCTGTATGCCATTCAGAACTACTGTCTGTCCGTTGTGCGATTACGTAAGCAAAGACCTTTGAAAGCTATACAGTACAACAATTACGTATATTCAAAAAGAGTTAATAATCAATGCATACCGCATGATTTTTCGTTCTTGTTTTAAAGATATAATTACTGTATTATTATAATGAACCTTCCTTTTACCGTAAAAGCCAGAAAGCCCACTTGTGGATGGGTGGAAATTAATTGACTACCACTAGAATTTTTTTTTTTTTTTTTTTTTTTTTTTTTGTCCAGTAGTTTGTTTTGATTTTAATTAAACTGTTATGTTTGTTATATTTATGGAATATTGAACGAGAAAGTCGCATATGCATTGTCAAGTATGCGCCACATCGATTGGAAATTCATCTGAATTTAATATGAATTTATTGAAATAAAACTTAAATTTCAAGATTGTTAGTGATATATTACTGACACCAGTATAACTATCTAGAATTTGTTTTCTTTAAAAAATCAGTTCACTTGAATAATGTGATTGTATTTAAGTCTTCTAACTTATCATGCAAAGCAGAGCCGGCGAGGCAAGGTTCTGCTAATTTACCCGTTTTAATGCTAAAGCACTTTCAGAAACACAACTTTAACCTTTCTACCCTGTATGGGTCGATTCGATCCATTTTTAAAAAAGATTTTGTGATATCTCCCAAAGATTTTAATTTTGATCTTTAAAACTTCATGTATTCCTTAAAATTATGTATTCACATAATATGTGACGTTTTCAGATTCATCATTCTTTTTTTTCTGTACTTAAAAAAATAATAACATTTTACCTGAATGGGTCTAATCGACCCATATTTATTTACATGCATAGAGGTGCATGGAAAACCAAATTAATACTCCAAAATAAATTTATTTCACTTGATTTACACCTTTTAAGGTCTCCTGAGTGCAAAAAAGTAATTTTTGGCAATTGTTCAGTGTGTGTGTATATGTGTATGTGCAGAATCTTCTGGCTATTATATCTCCAAAACTAATAAAGATAGAACTACGAAACTGCAGAATTGAGACAGGTCTGGTGTACAAATAAATTTTCTAAATTTTGGTGAAAATTGGAAAACCGGAAGTGGGACTGTAAGTCCGTATCTCAAAAACGGTTCTAACGATTTTCTTCAAATTTGATATATAAGCACTCTATTAGATGTCCTTTCGAATGATATAGTTGATTAGTTCAGGAAAATTGATAAGTGCCCTGTATAAATAGCTCAATTTCAGGTCTCCCAAGTGTGCGTTCCTATAAAAACGGCTGTACGGATATTTTTTAAACCTCGCCATATTAACTCCCTTTTATATATACTTTTGTATGTAATTATTGTTTTCCGGTCAATAATTGAGTATGCCAAGTTTTGGTAAAAGTTGGTATCTCAATAACGGCTCTAACACTTTTCTTGAAAATTGTTACATAAATCCATTTTAGATATCCTTTCTCGTGTATTACATGGTTATTACAGGAAAATTAACAGTCATCCTTAATGGGTAGGTCAGTTTTAGATTTCGGAAATTGGATTCAACTAGGAATCTGGAAAAATGTGAGGGAGATGAAAAAAAAAGGGGGGGGGGGGTGAATTATAGATGAATTAAAATATGTTTCGAACAGTAAATAGTAATAATACATATAAAAAAAAATTGTGTAGGAAAGATTTCTTACAGTCTAAATAAACATATTACGACCAGGGTTGATTAGACCCATACAGGTAAAACGTAACATTTTTTTCAGCAGGGTGGGAAGGTTAAATTGCTATCGGATTTACAGGCCTCGATAAACGTTTTTCCGGTGTAAATGTTTAATTTTAGCTTTGTAAAAAATTCGAAACCCAATCATGCCTAACTGGAAAATCACGCCGTGCAGTAAAAATTAAAAAAAAATCTAAGTAAGCAGCAGTCGAAATAGCATATATAAATGTGTATTATTATGCACAAATCCTTTACCCTCAAAAGCTCTTTCTACAGAAATAAAATATGAAACTTTCTAATGATCTATAAAAACACACCTAATTTATGAAAACAACGCCTAACAGTAGTGTATGTAAAAGACAAATTTAAGTATCACTAAAGGACGAATAAAAACAAAAAACGTGTTTTACCATTAATAGTTGCTCACACATAATGTTTTACGAAAATTTAAGAGCAGCGAAAAAATCCAAATTTAATATAGTTTTCCAAATGTACGATTCAGCGTAGTGAGGGGTGTGTATTTTGATAAGATTTTATCGAGACTCCGCCCATTCTTTTCTATTTCCAACTTATTTCACAAATATAAGAACATATATCTTTAAAATGATGAAACGAGCGTCGTAATGATTTATGCGTCGAAAATCACGTTAGATATTTCTCTTTCGAATGAACTACATTTAATTGATATCAATGATCAAACTACTAACGTCGTCTTCTGTTGATATTTTTTGAGTATTAAAAAAGAAAAAAAAGTTATTAAATAAAACACAATCACTCATACAATTATCAGTTAATTTATTAATTATTTTTGTGTTTTACAAAGAAATAATGAAAGAAAAGAACTTTATAAAATAAATATATTTTATTTTACTTTCTGTAAAAGAAAATATAAAAGAAAAATAATGAAAAGATGATGTTAACAATTGTATTTTCCTGCACAAAGGTCATGTAGCCTTTTTTTTTACAGCGAGCGCAGATGGGGTTGGAATGCTTTATCTCACTCTGCTTGCTACTGCAGACCACACATTGATGTAAATTTCGTCACTTTCTTCATTATTTGCTTCCAATTCATACTTGCCAACCATCTCATTATGAACCGTACAGTTTTTAGTACCCGCCTTTTTTTTGACACCAACAATTTTTTAGAGTAATTTTAGGCTTATTTAATCATAACAACATTTGGAGAGAATAAGTCTAAAAATATAGTGGTGTGAGAAAATGGGCGTTTTTTCAGGGGGCGTTAACAATTGTACGGTTATTAATGAGACGGTTGGCAAGTATTCCAATTTCTCATCCTCCTTCGTACCATTATGCACCGAATCATTGTCCAATAATGTTGCGACGTAACATATGATAACCAACTGCTTCATATTATCTAGTGATGGGTAACTCATATCATACATGAAGCATGACATTGTCACACCTCATCACATCGGTTTGTCATGACACCTCATAATTATTTTTTGTATTACTTCAAAAGTCATGTCCCATTCAACCACTCACTCAATGTATCAAATGTTTTGCCTCATTCAATACCTCAATCAAACCGAAGTACCTCAAAAATTTTGTACCATTCAAAGACACACATTCAACGCTTCAAACGTTTTGGCATATTCATTCATTCACTCATACAGAACCTCAATCTATCTGAACTAGATTTGAAGTACTTAAAAAATTTTGTCCCATTCATTCAACGGGGTGAGATTCAGATACTCAAAATAAAAACACAAATCAGAGAAAGCCTGAATGGAATGGCATGACTGAATGAAGTGTTATCATTGTAATGTATTGCATTGTAACACTGGGAGGTTAATGTATGAGGGATATGTTGTAAGTTTGTCATGTTCGGATCCTACAAGAAGCGAAATTTGTAGTTGTGTTTGTAATTCAAGGTCGTTACCTGTCTGTGGGTGGTCGGGGTGTGACCTGTTGTGCTGACTGTATAGAAAAGAATGCCTTAGGGACAGGGGGAGAATAAAATAAAGGCAGGGAGAAGTATTGACCGCACCTTGGCTTGGCATTATACCAAAGAACTTCTAATAGATATTGAAAGATCTTTGATTATACTGCCCGCGGGGGGCGGTAGGAGGTGATTAGAGTCTTGCATCGTGTGTTTACCCGCAAAATGTTTCTCTTCTATGTAAATAATTATAATAATAATTTGCTTTTTTCTGAACATAATCTTTTGAATGCAGACACTGGATGACATTATTTTCTTTCATAGCAATTATGTTTAGAAATAAGTTTAATTTGTGAAGAAGAAAGGCATACAAATTACTATTTGACATTTAAAACGTTACATGCGAAAATTATTTACCTCTCAACACATATTTACTTTTTTTTTTTTTTTTTACTCTGTGAATATTTGAAATAGTATTTTTTTAACAATAAATGTAATACGAAAGAAATCTGATTACGTTATGCACTGAAGTTTTGTTTATATTTACAATAATCACTTTTAATATAATTTTCATTATACACTAGTTTTAACATGATTGTATATTTATGTAATGGTTAGTTCTCTAAAAAAATTTTTCAATAATATAATTATATTTTGGGAAATAGAATTATAATTCGATTTCTTATATAATGTAAACTGAATAATAATTTTTGTGGGTTGGGCTGTGATTCAGAAGCTGCGCGTTTGGGTCGGGTTGTAGGACGGAAGTCTTTCTGCAGGTCACGTACGGGTCATGTTTACTCGACCGGCACAACACTCTAATTGCAGGGTTCCCACGGGTCAGGGAGAACAAGGAAAACCTGGAAAAGTCAGGGAATTTGAAATTACTGAAAAAAGTCAGGGAAAATTGTAAATATTGCTCAAAAACCTGGAAAAATGATGATATAAACCTGGAAAATGCTTTTTGAGCATTTAATTTATATTGCAAGTCACATTACTATGTTGTCTCATATGTCGCGAGCTATGTTCTGTTTTATACAGTGAGCTATTTTACCATGTTTTTATTAACTTCGATTCTTGTTTGTATGTTTCTTTGTTTGTGTGTTTGTCATGAACAAATCTTGCAATCGATTTTTAACTAACTTCCCGACTAGCTAGATATTTGAAATTTTCAGGACAGCTCACAACACGTTGACAATACATTTTTCTAATAATTTTAGTCAACTATTTAAGGTCCCGCTGCCTTCGGCAGCGCTTATATGATTCGACAGAAAATTTATTTAACTAACTTTCCGACTAGCTAGACATTTGAAACTTTCAGAATAGTTCAGAACACGGTGAAAATACATTTTTGTAATACCTTTAGCCAACTGTTTCGGGTTACTGCTGCCTTCGGCAGCGTTATCAGTACAAAGCTTGCAATCGATTTTTCACTAACTTTCCGACTAGCTAGACATTTGATACTTTCAGGCTTTCATACTTTCATACTTTTTAATACTTTTAGTCAAATGTTTCAGGTCCCTACTGCCTTCGACAGCGTTTATATGATTCAACAGAAAATTTATTTAACTAACTTCCCGACTAGCTAGACGTTTGAAACTTTCAGAATAGTTTAGAACACGGCGAAAATGCAATTTTTAAATATTTTTAACCAACTGCTTCGGGTTCCTGCTGCCTTCGACAGCGTTACCAGTACAAAGCTTGCAATCGATTTTTCACTAACTTCCCGACTAGCTAGACATTTGAAACTTTCAGGATAGCTCAGAACACGTGACAATACATTCAACAGAAAATTTATTTAATTACCTTCCTGACTAGCTAAACATTTGAAACTTTCACAATGGTTCAGAACACGGTGAAAATGCATTTTTTTTATACTTTTAGCCAACTGTTTCGGGTTCCTACTGCCTTCGGCAGCGTTACCAGTACAAAGCTTGCAATCGATTTTCTAACTTCCCGACTAGCTAGATATTTCAGGGATGGAACACGGGCACAGAATTCATACCACTCTCAATGTAAGAAAATTTTCTACTTCTTAAATCAACGATATTATAGGTAGAGAAATTTCTTAAACGGATTCTGGTATGAATTCTGCGCCCGTGTTCCATCCCTGATATTTGAATCAGGATAGCTTAGAACACGGTGACAATACTCTTTTTAATACTTTTAGTCAAATGCTTCAGGTCCCTACTGCCTTCGGTAGAGTTTATATGATTCGACAGAAAATTTTTTTAACTAATTTCCCGACTAGCTAGACATTTCAAAGTTTCAGAATATTTCAGAACACTGCGAAAATGCATTTTTTAAATATTTTTAACCAACTACTTCAGGTTCCTGCTGCCTTCGGCAGCGTTACCAGTACAAAGCTTGCAATCGATTTTTCACGAGATTCCCGACTAGCTAGATATTTGAAACTTTCAGGATAGCTCAGAACACGGTGACAATACATTTTTTTTAATACTTTTAGTTTCAGGTCCCTATTGTATTCGGAAGCGTTTATATGATTCAACAGAAAATTTATTTAACTAACTTCCCGACCCAGGTAACACATAACGTTGTTATAGCGTTGCAAATAAGTCTGAACAGTGAAAAATTGGTTACGTTATTTTATGTCCGTTGAAAAATAGTTTTTATTTCGCAATATTCTCACTGAACAATTTCGAATATTTATTCAGTAATAAAGAAAACCTATAACAAACGTTGTTTTATGGTTGTACTTTTTCTGTTATTTTTTCGACGTTTTAAAATAGGTATTTTATTAGTTTTTGTTTTCCTTTTTGATTCTAATAAAAAATATGTTTTTTCAACGAATTAATAGGTGCTTTTTATAAGTCATTATTTCCGTCAAATGACGTTGAATCTCTTCAACTTGATATCGATACACGATTGTGAATTGGCGGGATGTGCGTGTTATAATTTTCTTTAGAATTTTAGAAGATATGGTGTGGCTGCGAAAGAACTTCTAAAAGCTTCCGGAAGCTTCCGGCAAATTATATTAACAAGTGTAGTAGAATGTTCTTTGGCTTTCGGAAACCGTAACTAACAAAGGTGTTCATATTGTACACTTTCTCCCATTCTACATGCGAAATCGCCAAGTATATTGTGGCAAACCTTAAAAGCGTCTTACGGTACGACGCGTGCCATTTTGAAAGTGAATGTGATGTGAAAGATGAAGAAGTTATCCCTTTCCTGTTAAAATGGTACGAAAGTTTTCTGACATTTTACGTAATTTCCAAACAACTTGCTAGCTGGTAAATTCCCTTAAAAGCTCAAAGTTATAATATTCTTTGGTTTTGGGTGTGTTTACCTGCTAGCATAATATTAAAAATCACAGAGTTCTCGTCTAATTGTGGATGCTGTATTTGTTTAATTAAGAATTTTCAAGTAATGAAGTGAGTGTTTCTTTTTCCCTTCTTTAATTTTATGTTTGAATTCTTGTCTTACATTTTCAGGGGTCGATCTAACTTTAAATATTTAATACTCTTTTTTAAAACTGTACTTTTGTAAAATTTTACTTTTTTCACATTTACTGAACAAATATATCTATATATAATGTAATGTCATGTAAAAATCTCTGAAAGTGAGTAATGAGAGCATCGCCTGTCGGCTGATACACACACTTAACTAATTCAGAATTCGTTTTTATATTGGTTGTCTCACATATTATATTTTGTGCAGTTGTATGTGTTATGAAATTTAGCTTTCCTCGAAAAACAGAAGTTGAAAATTTTTATGAATCTAATATTTTCGTATATTGAGTATTAAAAAAGTTTAAAATTAGTAATAAATAAAGTCTTAAAATTATGTAAAAAAGATTGTTCCATTTTTTTTTTTTTTTTTTTTTTTAACAAAGGGATTTTTTTCTTTTTTAAATTATTAGCAATATTTTAGAAACAAAAAAAATTCAATAGATATATGGAGATAGCTATTTTTCTTGGATTTCAACGTTTATAAGACATAAGAAAAGCCGTTGAAAACTGATATAAAAAGCATGACAGTATTGCGATTCTGAACAACCATTTTACAACTTTTTTTTTTTTTAGGTTATAAAAAAAACCGACAGTATTGCGTTTTCGTACAGCCCTTTTACAACGGTTTTTTTACGTTGTAAAATGTATTAAAACAACCGTTGAAAGATGAGGAAATCAACGAGACATATTTTCAGATTATTAACGTTACGGAAAAACGATAATTCAACGGAATGCATTGCCGTTTGTTCAACGATGAATATACCATACTGTGCTACCTGGGGAGTAGCTAGACATTTGAAACTTTCAGAATAGTTCAGAATACGGTGAAAATGCATTTCAAAAATATTTTTAACCAATTGCTTCGGGACCCTGCTGCATTCGGCAGCGTTACCAGTACAAAGCTCGCAATCAACTTTTAACTACCCAGGTAGCACAGTATGGTATATTCATCGTTGAACAAACGGCAATGCATTCCGTTGAATTATCGTTTTTCCGTAACGTTAATAATCTGAAAATATGTCTCGTTGATTTCCTCATCTTTCAACGGTTGTTTTAATACATTTTACAACGTAAAAAAACCGTTGTAAAAGGGCTGTACGAAAACGCAATACTGTCGTTTTGTTTTATAACCTAAAAAAAAAAAGTTGTAAAATGGTTGTTCAGAATCGCAATACTGTCATGCTTTTTATATCAGTTTTCAACGGCTTTTCTTATGTCTTATAAACGTTGAAATCCAAGAAAAATAGCTATCTCCATATATCCATTGAATTTTTTTTCTTTCTAAAATATTGCTAATAATTTAAAAAAGAAAAAATCCCTTTGTTAAAAAAAAAAAAAAAAAAAAAAAAAAAAAAAAAAAAAATGGAACAATCTTTTTTACATAATTTTAAGACTTTATTTATTACTAATTTTAAACTTTTTTAATACTCAATATACGAAAATATTAGATTCATAAAAATTTTCAACTTCCGTTTTTCGAGGAAAGCTAAATTTCATAGCACATACAACTGCACAAAATATAATATGTGAGACAACCAATATAAAAACGAATTCTGAATTAGTTAAGTGTGTGTATCAGCCGACAGGCGATGCTCTCATTACTCACTTTCAGAGATTTTCACATGACATTACATTATATATAGATATATTTGTTCAGTAAATGTGAAAAAAGTAAAATTTTACAAAAGTACAGTTTTAAAAAAGAGTATTAAATATTTAAAGTTAGATCGACCCCTGAAAATGTAAGACAAGAATTCAAACATAAAATTAAAGAAGGGAAAAAGAAACACTCACTTCATTACTTGAAAAATCTTAATTAAATAAATACAGCATCCACAATTAGACGAGAACTCTGTGATTTTTAATATTATGCTAGCAGGTAAACACACCCAAAACCAAAGAATATTATAACTTTGAGCTTTTAAGGGAATTTACCAGCTAGCAAGTTGTTTGGAAATTACGTAAAATGTCAGAAAACTTTCGTACCATTTTAACAGGAAAGGGATAACTTCTTCATCTTTCACATCACATTCACTTTCAAAATGGCACGCGTCGTATCGTAAGACGCTTTTAAGGTTTGCCACAATATACTTGGCGATTTCGCATGTAGAATGGGAGAAAGCGTACAATATGAACACCTTTGTTAGTTACGGTTTCCGAAAGCCAAAGAACATTCTACTATACTTGTTAATATAATTTGCCGAAAGCTTCCCTTCTTATAATTTTAGAAGTTCTTTCGCAGCACACCATATCTTCTAAAACTCTAAAGAAAATTATAACTCGCACATCCCGCCAATTCACAATCGTGTATCGATATCAAGTTGAAGAGATTCAACGTCATTTGACGGAAATAATGACTTATAAAAAGCACCTATTAATTCGTTGAAAAAACATATTTTTTATTAGAATCAAAAAGGAAAACAAAAACTAATAAAATACCTATTTTAAAACGTCGAAAAAATAACAGAAAAAGTACAACCATAAAACAACGTTTGTTATAGGTTTTCTTTATTACTGAATAAATATTCGAAATTGTTCAGTGAGAATATTGCGAAATAAAAACTATTTTTCAACGGACATAAAATAACGTAACCAATTTTTCACTGTTCAGACTTATTTGCAACTCTATAACAACGTTATGTGTTACCTGGGTAACTTCCCGGCTAGATAGCCATTTGAAACTTTTATAATAGCTTAAAACACAATAGCAAGGAATTTTTTTAATACTTTTATCCAATTTCTCCGGGTTCTCGCTGCCTTCAGTAGCGTTTATATGATTCAACAGAAAATTTAAAAACATGGTGTATAAAAGTTATTTTTATCTTGTAATTATCTTATGTCGAGAACCAAATTTTGTGACTGGAATTTTCTAAAAATAGACCTGGAAAATTCAGGGAATTTTGTTTTTGAAATTGAGTGGGAACCCTATAGTTGGAATATCAAACTTTTTATCTCTTTTGTGAAACAAATTGCATATTAATTTACAAAATTAAAAAACAAATGCAGTTATATTTCTTGGTTAGAGAAGCACTAAGAAATAAAGTATTATTATTTTTTAATAATTTTTGTCCATTTGTGCCTATCCCCTCCGTCGAGTATCAAAATTGTGATGACATTTCTCCAAACCCTCCTTATTCGTGCGTCCCAGTACTAGTACGACGACGACACAAACAACCAACCCATTTGTACCGAATTATGTAAAAGTATAAGTTGTATAATAAAAAAGTACAATAACATACAGGGGTCGATCCAGGCAAAAATTGGGACCCTTTTGCTGCCCCTTCACAAAATTCAAATCTTTAAAATGGGCCCCTTCACAAAATTCATATCCTTAAAATGGGTCCGGTCCCTTCAGAAAATGGATCCCTTTACAAGATTCAGATTTATAAAGACAGCCCTTTCACAAAATTTTGTTTTATAAAAATAATACTTTTGTAAAAAAATTTCCATGTTTACAGCATTATTTTTAATGAGTGTCTATACTTGTTTTATAAAATGCTATTAACTTGATATTAAACATGAGTAACTGAACTGCTAAAATGAAAGGTTTCTAGCGACAATTATTTTTTTCACAAAAATAAATAAAAATTTCAGAAAAATAATTTGTTTTTCACGAAAATGGGCCCCAAAAATTAAAACCTGGATCAGCCCCTGAACAATATTGGTTAGATACACTACACAGCTGGGTAAAAATATGGGTTTTTTTTAGCACTTTTTATTGATTTTAATGAAACATTTTTATATTTTCAAATAATATAAAAAAAAAAAAAAAATCACTGAGTGTTCTGATAATTTTAAATTAGTGTGTGGGGAAAGTGACAAATCACAACATTTCTGTACGATTAAATTAAATGCTGTTTATTTTTATTTTTATTTTTTTTTTTACATATCTAAAGAATCAAGTTAATACAATTGAAGAATCAACACATTAGCTGATAGAATTAGTCATCAATCTATTAAAAAACTACAATATAAAGAACCAAATAGTTTAAATTATTACTGCAATTAAGAAATCTAACATAATATTGTTTATTTATTTTTCGATATCTAAATAATCACGTTAATACAATGAAGCAAACAACAAATTAGTTGATAGAATCAATCATCAACCAATTGAAAAACTATACTACAAAAAAAAAAAAAACGGTTTAACATATTGTTACAATTAAGGAAAAGAGTGTGCGAATTATATGATAAAATTATACTTACTTATTAGTGCAATCTAAAGATTGGTGGCACTTTGAATTGCATAGCAATTAAATCCCGTATAGGAGAAAACCACGGAAAACCCAGAATACCTTTATTCCAATATCACCAATTTTAATTACGATTAAATTACTTATAATACATCTTTCGAAATTTATTTTAATGTAATTTTATTGCGAACTTTTAAACTGGTGTAAGCCGTTAAATTCAGTACGGGAGTTTCAGAGAAAAGCACAGAAAACCCTAAACACATTTGTTATTTTTTATTTTGCAAACTTTCAAATTCTGATTATCCGCTCACATTTCGTATGAAAGATTTTTAACACTATTTATTCCAGAGTTACGCAAGAGAAAAACATTGAAAAGTAAGACACAAATATTTTTATAACAATGGATTTTGGATTTTAGGAGTAAGGCCGATTGACTGCTGTAGGTCCTAGGCCTGAGGGAAAGTGCCCTCCGTAGCGGTCTTTCTAAGGGGTCCTAACCCGTATTATGCAAGTTTAGTAGAAAACCACGGGAAACTCCAAGCGGCTAGGCCGACGAGCGCGACCTGGGATCGAACCCGGCACCTCACGTCTACCATCTTTGAGCGCAGAAGCGCATCGTTGTGAAAGCCTCAGTTCTTGACATACTTTTTTTTTTTTTATGCTAACTTTTGGTACGGTTTTAAAAAGAATTATAAACATTATTTTTAACCATATTTTTTCTAACCAAATTTCCGATAAATCCCCTCTCCCCCCCCCCCCCCCCAACACACACACACACTCTTTTTTTCTTTCAACTGGAGAATGTCAGTGAAGAAACCTTTTACTAAAAGATTTTCAAAATCAGACAAAAATTTTGCGCTTTATGATTTTAATTTTAAATAATTAATTAATTAATTATTATTATTATTATTTTCAGTTTCAAATTTGTTTTAGTTTCATTGTTCGGTTGCAGTCGATTTCAATTGCATAATTGTTGACAAACCATATGGTGTCATGATGAGGGTGAAAATAATTTAAATTTCGTCTGTTTTAAATTATCATTGATATGTTTTTGATATATGCTCCAGAAAACAAATTACACCGTCAGAAACGCTGAACATTCTACTCTCTAATAATACAATTCTTTTCTTTTTTTCTTCTCTCCCTCTCCTTTTTCCTTCTTTCTTTTTTGTTTTGTTTTATTTTCCTTTTTCCTTTATTTATTTATTTATTGTGAGTTAAAAAAAAATAAATAAATAAAAAAAATGCGAAAACTCTATTTCGAAGAGATTTTCGGCTTATTTTTACTTTCTCTTACCCATAATGTAGAAAGTATTGTTTTGGGGGCAAATTTTCAAAATTGAATTTTTGTTCGTTTTGAGGTGCCCTGAATACAAAAAGTCATGTTTTTAGCGGTTGGTCTGTGTATGTGTGTCTGTCTTTTACCAACATATCTCAAAAACAAACTATAGCATAAATTCCAAACTTGGTATTCTAAATGTGTATGATATAGGGATGCTAAACTAAACTTTTCGTTGAGATCAAGAAAATAATTCATGCACAGGGACACCCAAGAGAATTCAAATGCATCACGTCTATGGGGAAAATTGCAGGTCAGTGGAGTTTAATATCTATACACTGCACTAAACCAAATGAAACGAATATATATACATTATATACGTAAAGACATGCTTAGTGTAGAACATGGTATAGAAATAGAAATAATTCACTGTTCATTTACAGGGCTACACAAAAGGACTAGATTATAGTGCGACAATATTTGAAAATTGGTGGAGGTGTACTTCAGGTTGTGCCGTTTGTTATTAATATAGGATTATATTTATGTTTTCCCCGTTATGTGTACACAACTTTTAGAAGATATACAGGGCTACCAATATTTAAGCTATAACATTCTTTTTTATTGTTAGTGGAAGTTATTTACTGGAATATTTTACCATGTCAAAGATAGCTGCTGAGGAATTGAAATAAATTCCTCATAGCCATATGGTAAATAATGTATTTTTTTAAGCTAAATATTCATCGCTTGGTTTTTTGTATGTTTAGACGTTTTGAGGCTTCCTGAATACCGAAATCAAGTTTTTAAAGCTTGACCTTTGTCTGTTTCTGTTAGAATAAATCGAAAACAAACAATTTCAGGTGATCCAAATGTTGTATTTTGAAGTTAATGTGTTTGTTGCTTACTAGAAAAGTTTCATCAAGATTGATGATAATGTTTTTGTTACTAGAAAAGTTTCATCAAGATTGATAAGTTTCAAAGAATTTTGGTATGAAAGTTGTCTCAATAATTTTAAATGAACTTTTGAATTTAATAACAGATTCGAATTCTATATAAATGTATGTACAGTAGTTAAACGGGGGGGGGTTGAGGGGAGTGGTAGGCCCCCTCAC
Source organism: Salticus scenicus (assembly GCA_963930645.1). Taxonomy (NCBI): domain Eukaryota; kingdom Metazoa; phylum Arthropoda; class Arachnida; order Araneae; family Salticidae; genus Salticus; species Salticus scenicus. Next base: position 50,063,143 of record OZ005649.1, read on the forward strand.
GCAGAATTACTTGTCAAATGAAGCAGCTACGAAGAATAATTGGAATTGTTTTAACATAGGTTTGAAAAACAGTGCTCGTTATCTTACCCCTTAATCTCCAATTTGAATTTAAAGTATTAAATTTCAGGGTAAGAGAAAGTCGTGTGCGTGACACACCAGATTATTTTCTTTGATTTTCGAATTTCAATTAATGAATGAAGTATTGGAAAAATGGTTTGTATTTCTGCTTCAAAATAGTATAATTTATTTGAAAAAAAAAAAAAAATACAGGAAAAAGTATTAATTTGAAGAGTCTTTTTTTTTTTTTTTTTCTTTTAATTGTGTTCTAGACTTCTCAAAACGTGAAAATCTGTCGAAAACCAGAAGTGAGAAATTTTTACGAATTCAATATTTTCTTCTATTGAATAAAGAAGAAAATAAAAATGGTCAAATCTTGTTCTGGACCCTGAAAACATGTAAATCCATCAAAAATCATTAGGAAATTTTTACGCATCCAATACTTTCTTCCGAAAATATTCGTGAGTTTTTATAAGCAAGTGAAGAGTGAAGTGCATGAGAAATTACTTAAAACAATCATTTTAACACCTTCTTATTAAAACTAAATATTTCTTTAACAATCTCAATATTTTCAAAAAGTCAGCTTTATTTGTTAAAATTATTTAAATTTTTGTGACTATTACTTCTTTTAAGGAAATAAGATAATTTCTCAGTGATTCCTTAACTTTTTTCCCAATCATTTTAACAGTAATCTTCATGACATGTCAATTCATTCATTTCAACTCACTTGTGATTGTGACATGAAAAACTACATAACTGACAACAAGACATAACAGATGACATAGCACTTTACTTCCTACACACGTCTTTCTTCACTCTTTTGGAATTGTAGGTACCATATGTAAGCCCTCATCTTTTAAAAATAAACTTCACGACAAAACAATTCCTTCAAATCACTCGTGTCATGAAAAACTACCTATCTCACAACTGACTGCAACATATGACACAATATTTAATTTCATTCATGTATCTTCGTTCACTCTTTTGTAGTTGTAGTTACCGAATGTAGACCCCAACTCTTAACACTAATCTTCATGACAAAATCACTCTTTCAATTCTCGTAGGACATGACTAACAGCCTAACTCACAGCTCACTACCACATAAGACACAGTACTTCATTTCATTCATGCATCTTCATTTACTTTTTTGAACCTCTGACCTCTTCGCACTAATTAATTTTCATGACAAAACAACTTTTTCAATTCACGTGGGACATGACAAACAACCTACCTCAGAACTCACTACAACAGATGACAAAATACTTCACCTCATTCTTTCACCTTGCTCTCTCTCTTGCAACACCTCATGTCATTTGAAGCATGACATTGTCCCACTTCAAAATATTTTGAAGTGCCTCAATGTCATGACAATATTTTTCCGTGCCTTACCCACTGAGCTGAAGAACAACTGGAGCAAATGCTTCCAATACTTTTACACAGTGTTCGTGCGTGCCAGTTTTTCTGCAATCTTTCGCCGACCTTGTATGGCAAGCAACATTTGTCGGGTCATCTATTACTATTAAAATCTTTAAAGAATTAAAATTTTAAATTGTAATGTCATGTTTAGCATATGGTTGTTCGAACTGACAACCTTTCCACAATTTTACTTTGAAATATAAATATATCAAATGCTTTTTGCCATACAACGCTCGAAAGACAAACCTTAAAAAAACGGCACGCGAAAACCGGTGTAGCATTTCCTCCAGTTGTTCTTCAGCTCAGTGGCCTTACCCAACACTAATATTATCTAGAAGTTCCGATTGACTGATTGGTCGTTTATAAGTAAAAATTAAATTAAAATTCCGGTGTAATCTGAATTGTATCTCTCGAAGCGCGATCGCGCTGCTTCGCAGTTTTCGAGACTAAACATTGCAGCGTCAAACGGTTAAAAAATGTGCTCTGATATTGTCTTAAGTCAGTTAATTGCTACGATTAGTGTTGCTAGACGGAATTCTGAATCAAAGCTGATTGATGGTAGTTTGCAAGGTTATCTGCATCAAGGTCAAAATTCGACTGCAGCTGTACTATAAGGGTATGCAGTCAGAGCCTGATTAAGGGGGAAGCACTCATTATCTCCGCTCTCACCGGAATATTTTTACAATTATTTTTTACTTCATGCCATAGAAATCCCACGCTTTGACGAGGAAATATTTTTTATAAAAAATGAACGGTGTAAAACAATCCAATTTACTCACCGTTATTAGACACCAGAATTCTTTTAAAATAATTTTTAATGAGAATTTTCTGTTTATTATAGGAGGAAAGTATTTGTTAAAAAATAACGGTGTAAGTATAAATAATGTGTGAAGAGCGAGCTTCCCCCTTAATCAGGCTCTGTATACAGTACTACCTCAAATAAGGGACCGGACATTTTGTCACTTAAATAGAGGTGTCCCTTCTTCAGAGGTATGCCTTAAAAATATTGATTTAAATAGAAATACAGGTAACATCAAATTTTAAAGACTTAGAATGCAGTTTAACACTACCTATTTTATATTCCTTTTTAAAAAAATTTATTCATAATAAATAAATTTTCAATTAATGAAATAATTTAAATTATGAAAGGGAAAAATTTTTGTACTTACAGAAATTTTTTTGAAATAATCCGTAACACGGGTTTGTTGACAAGTATGTGCTTTACAAGCATTTTTTTCCAAATGGATATTAAACTCACTTATAATTTTAAAACCTTCATCATCACCATTATTTAGCACGAATTGTTTTAGTTGTGAAGTATATTTTAAAGCATCTTTATAGCTTCTGAGATCATACTTTTCCTCCTCTACATCTTCTTCTTCACTGCTCTCAGGACCCTCTAAGAGTTTTTCTCCAATGCTTTCATGATCTACAGACAAAACTAAAGCTCTGATATCTTCGTTCGTCTCAGTGCACAAATTTTCATCAATGGCCAAATATTCTTTTACTTCTACATTTGGAAAACTTATTTCTGCAAATTCGGACAATACTTTTTCTTCAATGCTTTCATTAAACATGGTTAAATCCTGCATTTCAAAACCCACTTTTTTAAAACAGTTCTTAACACAACTTTGGGATACAAATTTAACAGCCATTATGATCCATTGGATTGCATTCAAAACACTGATACGTGCTGCATGCAGAGCCTGATTAAAGGGGAAGCACACATTATCTCCGCTGTCGCCGGAATATTTTTACAATTATTTTTTACTTCATGTCATAGAAATTCCACGCTTTGACGAGGAAATATTTTTTATAAAAAATGAACTGTGTAAAACAATCCAATTTACTCACCGTTATTAGACACCAGAATTCTTTTAAAATAATTTTTAATGAGAATTTTCTGTTTATTATAGGAGGAAAGTATTTGTTAAAAATTAACGGTGTAAGTATAAATAATGTGTGCTTCCCCCTTAATCAGGCTTTGGCTGCATGTTTATCACTGGTTTCAGATGTTGTTTGGGAAATTAGATGTCGCAAAAATAATTTTCTGTATTGAACCTTGCAGCTCCAGATTATTCCTTGATCTAAAGGTTGCAGCAATTAAGTTGCATTTGGTGGGAAGAACACAAATTTGACAGATTTAAGTTTTAATTTTGTTGGGTGGGAAGATGCATTATCAAGAAAAAGCAAAATTTTCTTTTTTTTTTTTTAACCATTCTTTCATCTAAAGCAATCAATCATTCTGACATGATGTCTTGGGTCATCCATGACTTTTTATTGGAATACCAATGTACTGGTAAAGCTTTTAAGTTAATGATTTTGAAGCATCTAAGTTTCTGGGCCCTCCCAATCACAAGTGGCTGCTCGAAGTCCCCTTCTATGTTACAACAAAGTAAAACTGTCAAGCGTTCTTTGAAACTTCACCGGATCACTTTTCCCTTTTAAAACACAAAGTTTTGTTAGGCAAAACTCTATAGAACAATCCAGTTTCATCTGCGTTATAGATATCTTTGGCTTCATATCCATTACAAATTTTCTTCAGTTTTTCCGTCCAATCTCTAACCTGTTCCAAATTTACTGATTTTTCCTCACCACAAATGCTTTTAAAAGCCAGGTTGTGTCTTATTTTAAATTTCTCTAACCAACAGTTAGATGCTTTGAAATTCTGTAGTCCTAAGCTTTCGGCAACTTCTTTTACTTTTTTCTGCAGTAATACTCCCCTTACAGGAATGTTTTCCCCCCTTATAACAGAGAACCAATTAAACACAATTTTATCAATTTACTTGATTCAGTTCTTCGAAATTTCACAGTCTTTGAATTTTCATTTGAATTCGTAATCCAGAGTTTTCTTATTTCTTCTTTCTCCTGTAGTACACGACTTGCTTGGTTTTTACTAATTCCAAACATTTTTTTCTAAGTCTCTCAAACTTAGTTTCTCACTTTCCGCTACATTAATTAATCCAATCTTTTCTTTTAAAGTTAGTCTTTTTTTTTTTTTTTTTTTTTTTTTTTTTTGTACTCATGTCTGGGAAAATTGCATAAAATTAGCATAGAAATCAATGAAGCTAGACTCTTTTTTCACTTAAAGGTAACAGACATGTTCACCTGCACACAACATCAACTGACTGATTACATTGTAATGCATCAGCCGCGCTTTTCTTCGTTGCCATTTGGCAAAGAGAAATATCTTTTGAGCTCATGTTGCCATTCGGAAAGAGAAATATATTTTGAGCTCATGTTGCCTTTCGGCAAAGAAAAATATTTGAGTTCGCAACAAACATTTTTCACAGTGCCAATGTAAAGTTTGAGATAATGCCCTGGCTGTTTCTTCCTGTAATGTTCCCTTTTCTACATTGAAAACTATTCTTTAAAATAGAAGGCATAATAAATTTCACTCTTTTTTGTTTCCTTCATCACAAATTCTTTTTTCAGTTGTCCGAAAATTATCGCTAAAGTCTCAAAATTTATATTTTGGAATTTTTGGGTGTCCCTTAATTAGAGTGTCCCTTAGCCAGAGGTAAACATATTAAGGTTCCTATTCAAAGGGACTGGGACCAGAGACACTGTACCTTACATAGAGGTGTCCCTTCTTCGGAGGTGTCCCTTACAGGAGGTTTCACTTTATTAAATCACATTTAATGACGAAGCGCATGTTTTATACCTCAGCCAAGCACTCAATGAAATTTAAAAGGAAACTAACTCTGCAAACGAAAAAATTTTATGTCATCGTCTGCATTTCGAATGACAATAGCATTGAAAATTACATTTTTATTGACAATAAGTTGTTGAGTGATGTGCATTTCCTCTCTCAAACTCTTATTATATATTAATTTTGTATCAGTGATTTTTTTACTTATGCAAACAATGCATTTTTTACATTTTGTACGATTTTGGCTTGTGTTACTTCTTTATTAAGCCTATTTATTTATCTGTATCTTATACGAAATCTATATATTAAAGTATTTTAAAAATGAAATTAAAACTTTATATTTATGTAGAATAATTTGTACACAGTGTATAAAGTATGATATTATCATTATTTTATTTAACTTTTAAATTATAAATCTGTGAAATAAAATCACTCTTTAATTTAAAATTTTTCTTGTACATAATATGTATTACACATTCCCAATGTTACCTTCCCAAATTAACTTTAAATTTGGTAATTATTACGTCAGTAAGTCAAAAGTATTCTATACACTGGTTCTCATAATTATAAGGACACCCGTTTTTATATATTAACTAAACACTGAACACTATTATTTAAACAAATATACTTTTTATTAATTTGAATTTCATTAATAGACGATATTTAAAAAGTTCTACCGTTTTAATATCTTAATAAACTTTCAATACGGTCAAAAAAATAATTTTTCGGGTGTTCACAATTATAAGGACAGCTAGAATCTTTGTAATTTTTTTTTTTTTTTTCAGTTCTTCTTTAAATTATCATTTTATGGGGTCTTCTTTAGGGTGAAACAGTCAGACATTCTCTCTGGTATATGTATATGTATATATACATATATATATATTAATATTCAGTTTCAATACCATTTTATAAAGCATTGATGATATTCTGAATACATTTAAACTATTTCAAATTGTTTTTCACTTGCATGCACTTTTTTAATATGATACGTTAAGGTTTTTTCAATTTTTAGGCCACGGGAAAGGCAATAATACAGAAGTTTCTTTCTTCAAACTATTTTCTATAGCTCTAGAAGTAAAGCAAAAATGTAAGTCTTGTTGAAAAAAATTATTACCCCCCCCACACACACACACACACACACACACGCCTCCCTAAAATGTAACAAAAATCTGAGAATTCCGAGTTTAAAATTTGCGGATATTCTTTTGCTGTTCATAATAATAGAAAAAATTACTAAATTCATTCTGCCTTCAATGGAAACAGCTCCCCAAAGCACCATAGATCAACTTTTAAAATGCCCGGTTCATATCTGCCTTTAAAAAATCTGCTCTGTCTTTCGCTATCTTTAGATCGTGCCAGTAACTGTTAAAACCATTCGGTTAATCAAGAATTAAAATTTTTTCATCTGCAAATGTAGCATTTTACCATTTCATATCGTCTTTATTCAACTTTAACACAGACGTTCTTTCCGCCATTAAATGCTTATTGATTATTACAGGTTTTTTATTCATTTTAATATATTATTAATTATTTTAAAGATGCATAAATGTGGACTCCAACCTTTCGTTAAAAATTAAGAGCAAATTCAGCAGCAGTCATTTTGAGTAGAACAGTAAGAGGAATTATGAGTCTTCGATCTCTGTAAAACAACTCTGATTTTGCATCAGATCTCTCTCCTGTCGAACCAGCAGTTCAACGTTTGATCACATTTTCTTCAGCAATTTTAGACCTTCGAGTTTCATTAAAAATACGACGGATTGAAATTATCCCTCCACTTAAAAAACACATTTATCATACTTCACTACATGAACGTTCTTTTTTTTCGAGGAATTATCAGTAATGTCCGTCCAAGAAAAATTGAAGGCTTATATATGAATTAATCTAGCCCAGTAGTTAACCAATTTGCATGTCAACTGTAATTTATCCGCTAGTAAGTTAAATAAAACGAAAAAATCTTGATTTTCCTTATAATTATGAACATCTAAAAACGTGCAGAAAAAATATTTTGCACTATTTTTTATTAATTTTGTTTCATATTAAAAAAATTATAACAGTTTTTGTTTTTAGAATACTAGATATATTAGGTGCACATAGTATAATCTTGTTCACAAGTATTTTTACATTAGTTATTTCAAAACATAAAGTGTCCTTATAAATATGAGAAGGAGTGTAATAGAAAAACTGAAAATCTTACAGTGTGGATTTTTTTTTTTCATACGTATGATATATATATATATATATATATATATATACATTCATTTAAAATTGTTTCTGTCTTTTTTTAAATTTTGTAATAACTGCGATATTAAGACATTGATATGTCATTAGGCCTTTTTATGTATTAGTATACTTTGAAGGAGTAAGGAATCATCTAATGACTTAACACTTTCGCGACCGCTGTCGTAGATTCACGTCATTTGAAAATCTATAACTCCGCCTTTGGACATTTCTTTTTAAACTTGCATGTCATTTATTTCTTAACCCTTTATATCCCAAATTACCTTATTTTTGGAAAAATAGTTTGAAACATTTTTTATTATATTTCTTTGCTGCATGAGAAACATCTCGTATTAAATTTAGCTTAAACTATAGCTTAACTATAGGGAAAGCTTAAATTATAGGGACTTTGAAGTTCCAATGAAATCCTGTAGTAAATTTAGGCTATGCTGAGGAATTTTTTTTTATGGGACTTTAAAGTATCGGTGGGATACAAAGGGTTAAGAATATACACAATATTCATATTTGTACAACCAATATATGGATACAAATATTTTGATTAGAGAGAGTTTAATTATAAAGTATATCCATTTGTAATATGAATTTGATTATAGAAAATTTTGTTCTGAAACATTGTAACTTGGGAGAATAACGCCCACAGGCGAACCTTACTGTCAAAAAAACAAAAACACGCGGTTGCGAAAGTATTCATCTATTTGGCAGCACATTTGAAACCATTATATGTAATTATTTTTATGTCTTTAAAGTGACTGCTTATTGGAATTAGAGTTCGATGTGATGGAGAAGTAGATCTAATAAAATTAATTTTTCCTCTTTTACATGTATTTTGCATTTTTAAATTTAGTTACTTGTAGAAAGTTGTTTAAATACTCTCAAATTTCTTTTTAGTATTTACAGTTTGTTTAGGCATTTATTTGCATAATTGGAATTTAAATTGTTTAGTATATATATATATATATATATTATTTAAAATACAGACGCATTTAATATTATTATATGCATTCAGTTGAAAGAATATTATTGCAACTGAATGCATTGCATTTGCATAAAATTGTATTCTACAGTTTTGTAGCATTTAATTTTTGGAAGATTTTCTTGATTCGATATGTAATATGAAAATGAAAGGGAAAGTAAACGGGGCGGGGCTACGGGTGTTTCTTACTTGCAGAATGTAAACCTCGAAGTCTCCGCCTTTTTATCAGAACACTTCATTTATCATAAATTTCCGCCTTTATTGATACCATTATATTTATGCATTAATCTCTATCGCATTTAATCGCGACACTTTAACCTTTAACTACACGCGCTTAATATTTTAACCCAAGTACACGTGTGGTGTATTTTGTACAAAACCAGAATATCAAATAAATAAATAAATTAAATAAGATCAAATATGTATGCTACAGTTGGCAGCAAAAGTATTCCGAGCATTAGCAATAATCCCTGTCTAAAAAAAGTACACGTAATACTGCTTTATTAAATAAATCCTTGTCGAGTCATGTTACTAGTCAGTCTAAGAACATGATTCGACAAGGATTTATTTAACAAAATTGTATTAAGTGTACTTTTTTGATATAAGAATTATTGGCTAGTGCTCGGATGCTTTTGCTGCCGACTTTATTATAAGTTTTTAATTATATAAACTTTTATAAAAACTAATGAAAAATCTTCGAACAAATACTTCAGTGATTGGTTAGATGTGCACGCAGAGTCGGGAGAGGGATCCCAAAGTCATTTGTATTCTGTTTATTATAAATGGTGTATTTTTTTCACTAGTAGTTAAGGGATAATATAAAACACATTAAATATTCCTGTACGAATATAAAGGCGGCAAAGAAGCCAAAAATTTTTCATTTCTGAAATTGTCCTGAAAAAAGAACGAAAACTTCGAGCTCTGTACTTCATCATTAATTCTCACATCGACTACTCCGAAGATTCTGGGGTTACAATCTAACGCAAGTTTGTAATATTAAGTGTCAACTGCTGAAAAATAAAATATTGCACTACGCAAACCCCTACTTCAAAATGACAGACAATATTATAATTTATTTCTAATTCATCGTTTTTAAAGGAACAACTGTTTTTAAATATATAAAAATAACCCTTAAAAGAGAATAAACATAAACATATATTGAAATTAAGTAACTTTACTAGTATTATAAAAATAACGCTAAATATTGTACTTTAAAAGTTTGAATTTATGCAGTATGTTGAAAACTTATTCAATCTTAATAAAATTATTAAATGTTTTTGAATATATAAATATGTGTTGCTATTTTAAATTTTTCAAATAAAAAAAAATATAATCCAATTTAAAAATTAAAGATTGCATAGCTTGAGAACATTTTTCAAAAAAATTTTTCTTAATAAGCAGATATTTCTTTTCTATATCAGGGATGGAACACGGGCACAGATTTCATACCACTATCAATGTAAGAAAAATTTCTGCTCCTAAATCAACGATATTATAGTTACAGAAATATTTTAAATAAATACCGGTATGAATTCTGCGCTCATGTTCCATCCCTGCTATATATACCCATAATAAATACAGTAACAACCGCTTAATAAAATCACTGGTGAATAAAATCGGCCGCTTAATCTGATCAAATTGCCAGGACCGAAATCAAATTAATACAAACTACTTTAATAGATCTCAACTGGTGTGATACTGTAGGAATTATAATTGGCAGATTAAAGAAGAAAAAAAATGAATTATATATTCTAACTTTGTATTCCAAAATTATTTACAGATTATTGTATGTTGTTTATACAAATATGGGAATTAATATTCTGTAATTAATAATTAAGGGGTTAAAACCGCCGCTTAATAAAATCAACATCGCCGGTTAATAAACTAAAAAAAAATCGCCTCAGCAGCAAATATATCATTTCATGCACACTAATTTATTTATTTATTTATTTTTTTTATTTTTTTTATTTGCATTGTAATTTTTTACTGCTATTACTGCAATCTCCAAGCATCTTAAAATTTTAACCCTTTGGTTTCAAAAATGGAGGATTGCCATTAACTATTCTAAGACGGAGGTCATTCTCTTTTCGGCTATGAGCCTTACTGACAGGGACAAATACCAGATTAAATTCAATAACCACTTAATTCCATGGTCCAGCCACTGCAGGTATTTAAGCATTATTATTGATCAAAGACTTACATTCCATCAACACATCTTAAATTCGCGTACTAATTTCCGACGTGCTAGAAGTCTTTTATACCCTTAATTGCTCGGAACAGTGATTTATCCATTAGTAATAAAATGCTCCTTTATTCTTCCCACCTTCCTCCTCTTTTAACGTACGGCTCACCCGTGTGGTCATTCGCATCCAAATCTAATATTGAACTGCTTCTTAAAAGCCAAAATGCTACCATCAGGCAAATTTACAATTTACCATATTACATCCATAATTATCAAATGTATCATGAAATCAATTTTCCGCGCCTTAAAATTTTATACAACATCTTAATATTCACTTCCACGTACAATTAGAATTTGTTGAAAATGATGCTTTCACTCTAGATGCGTATGACCACATGGATCCTGCTAACAGACGTCAATCATTAAAAATTGAAAAATTTACCATAAATATTTGTTTATGTGTTCGTAATGCTATACTTAAATTTTCTTTTTTTTCCTTGTTAGTAATTGTAATGCTATACTTAAACTTTCTTTAACCGTTTGACTGCTAAGCAGCGCGATAGCGCTGCAATGTTCAGTCTCGAGAAATGCGAGAGGTACAATTCAGATATCACCGGAATTTTAATTTAATTTTTTTATGTAAATAAAATCAACCATTCAGAACCAAAACACAGTTGTTGAACATTATCTTTTCATTATTTTCTTTTACAAGAAGTAAATATATATATACCGAGCTGCTAACCTAATCCGGCAAATTGTTAGTACCGCCCATTTTTCTACACCACTTAAATAGAATAATTTTCTTCAAATATATTTACGATGAATTAAGAAAACAAATACTCTAAAAATTAAGTGGCGTAGAAAAATGGGTGGTACTAACAATTTGCCGGATTAGGTTGGCAGCTCTGTATGTATATATATATATATATATATATTTGTTTATTTATTTCATAAAATTCTTTTCTTATTTATTTGTAAGACATAAACAGAATTAACAAATTAACTGACAATTGTATGAGTGATTATGTTTTATTATTATTATTATTTTTTTTTTTTTTAATGCTCAAAAAATATTACCAGAAAACAACGTCAATATTCTAATCACTGAAATCAATTAAATGTTGTTCTTTCGAAAGAGAAATATCTAACATGATGTTTGAAGCATAAAATATTACGACGCTCGTTTCATCATTTTTAAAATATATATAATTATATTTATGAAATAAGTTAGAAAAAAATAAGAATGGGGGAGTCTCGATAAAATTTAATCGAAATACGCCCTTCAAATTGCATATTTGGAAAACAAAATTGGATTTTTTCGCTGATCCTAAATTTTCGTAAAACATTGTGTGTGAACAATTATTAATGGTAAAACACATTTTTTGTTTTTATTCATCCTTTAATGATACTTAAATTGGCCTTTTACAAACGTTACAGTAAGGCGTGGTTATCATTAATTAGGTGTGTTTTTATAGATATTAGAAAATTTCATATTTTATTTCTGTAGAAAGAGCTATCGAGGGTAAATAATTTAGGCATAAAAATACACATTTATACATTTCCTTTCGCTTGCTGCTTACTTGGATTTTTTTTAATTTTTACTGCAAGGCGTGGTTTTCCAGTTGACATGATTGGGTTTCGAATTATTTATAAAACTAAAATTAAATATTCATACCGGAAAAACTTTTACTGAGGTCTGAAATAGCCATAGCAAATTAAGGATGTTTTTCAGAGAATACTTCAGCATTCAAACGGTTAAAATCCCTTTCACTGTTCTTTGTCATGTCAGCCCCTTCATTTAATTTAGTGTTCTATGTTATTTTCCTTTTTATTGTCTTACTTCACATTGAGCTCAGAATTCGTTTCCTGTTTGTCAGTGCCGGCCTGTTTTTTTTTTTTTTTTTTTTTTTTTTTTTGTAAGCCATCACGATTCTGACTCAACTCCTTTTTTCACATCTGGTTTGCTGAGGTTATGGATCATCACTGGACCCCGGGAACTCATTATTCATCCATCTCTCGAAGTATGTCTACAAATTAACTTCGTTTTTTAACTTATAATTAAATTTTTTGTACATTTTTTCCGGGATGAACCTTAATGAATAATGTCCATTCTGTAGTATATCATAATTTATTTTTTCTGAATGTAAAGACGGACCCCCAATACATTTACGCTTGTAATTCTATCTAGAATTGCTTTAATGTATATAAATAGGTATATTTTTCGAACCGCCTTGATCTCACAAATGTGACTATGAGGGGAGAAAGGGGAGTTGCGATAGAAAAAAAATGAAGTTGATACCTGTTTTAATATGTACATGGCCTCTTAAGCAAAATTTAACTGTACCATTGTAAACTAGATATTATTAGGGATCGATAGGTAGCAGCCGCATATTTCTACAATAATTTACGGCAAAATTAGGTGTGTGGGGGGGAGGGGGGCTTTTTTGCTGACTGTAGATTTTTGCTTATATATATATATATAATCTTTATGCATGTATCATTCTTAATAACTTTTTGTGCATAACAACAATACCCACCCTTCTCACTACATTTTGTAAATAAGTTACAAGTTTTCCTCACAAGATGGCGCTAGTCATTTAAGCTTGAGGGTATTTTTCAGGTATTTCTAGAGGAGTTGGAGGGTAAAAAGCAATTTTCAAACTGGCAACACTGCACACCAGTCAGATTTTAGAGATATTTTCTTCATTAAGAAATTACGATTAAATGAGAAGAAAAATGCTCTTTGAATACACTGGTGTGAAAAAAGAGTGGAGCTAAAAGCACTCCGGAATAAATTATAAATATTACCAGGTATAATGTAACTTCTACAGCGGAGGAAAAAACTTTCAGATCATAATCGAATTTCTTTTTTGGTTGCATTCAAAAATGAAAATCTCTTTGCAAGCTACCTTTACATTTAATATACAAAATGTAGGAAATAAAAAAATATGAATTTAAAATTTAAAATAAGCTTATTTTCGATATAAAAAAAACGTGCAATGTAAACAATTTGAAAAAACTTTAAGACCAATTTTAAAAGTGATTGCTTGCTTAATGAGATGACTTCACATTTGCACAGTTTTATGCGGGACAGTTTTTAGAACGAAAAGAAACAGTTTTTAATCATTTAACTGAGTGTTGAAGCAACTGAGATTATGGGTAGATTAAAATTACTGAGTGAAATTGAAAAACGGAAAATCTTGGCAGTTCGAGAAAGTGGAATGAGTGAAAGGCAAATTGCTAGAAAAATCGAGAGATCAAAAACTATAGTTCATCAATGTCTCGCAGATCCATGCAGATATGGTGCAAAAAATAGAGGAGGAAGGCCTACAAAACTATCAGCCAGAATGAAATGTTATGAGAATTGCTGTTGAAGATAATTCATATTCTTCAGCAATAAAATCGGCTCTAAAGCTTGAAGTAACAGATAGAACTTTTAGAAATATCCTGAATCGTGCGGAAAACATCAAGTATTCAAAATTAAAAAGCAAACCTAAGCTTGTAAAACGGCATATTGAAACAAGATTGAAATTCGCAACATCTAATGATTTAAAACCTAACATTTGGTGAAAAATAGTGTTCATAGATGAAAAGAAGCTTAACCTAGATGTACCTGACGGTTTACGACTAATGGCATGGTTTAAAACAGAATCCTATGTATTTCTCAAAGCGAGTGAAAGGAGAGGGATTTGTCATGATTTGGGCAGGTTTCTGTGCTCGAGGTAAGACTAATACTGTGTTCACTAAAGGTAATATGAACTCTTTTGACTATCAACATATAATGGCAAACAATTTTGTTCCATTAAAAGATGAGCTTATGGATCAAAATTTGATTTTTTTTCTTGGAAGATCATATGTCTGTACACAAATCTGCTTCAACCATTTCTTGGCTTACTGAAAATAATGTAAGTTTTATGGAATACCCGGCCAAAAGTCCAGACTTGAATCCCGTAGAAAACATGTGAAGTATCGTTGAACGCTATGTATGTTAAAATTGCAAACTATACCATTCTGTTTCTGAGCTCAAATCTGCTATTTCAAAAACATGGGATAAAATATCGATTCTAACATGAAAAATCTCGCAAAATCCTTCTAAAATCGTCTTTTAGAAGTGATTCGTGTGAAAGGAAACATACGAAGTACTAAAAGTTAAAATGTAATACTTTTAATTAATGTTTAACTATGTGGTGTCAAAGTTTATTCCACCCTTTTATATTGTGAAAAAAAAAAAAAATCACTTGAATATAATACATAGTTACAACCGTTATTTTATAAAACTATGTGAAGATTTATTATTTTCTATTCTGTTTAATACTATTTGGTGTTTCTTTTCTTTTTCTTTTTTTTTTTTTTTTAACTAAAATTAAAATTTTTGCAATTTCACATGTGGTCTTCCTTTTAACGGTATATTTTTTTCCATCACTGTATACAATAAGAACAATATATACACTTAAAAAATAAGTGGTATGAAATAAGGGCTGGGCTAAAAATACTCAAGAAATTAAAATGTTGGCAACTATCATACTTGCCAATATCTTGATTAGTATTCCGTAGTAGCGTTAGTCCACTTTCTTTTTTATACCAATATTTTTTCAGAGTATTTTTCATCTTATTTAATCGTAATTGCATTTGATGAATATTACTCTACAAATTTAATGGTGTGAGAAAAAGGGCGGGACTAATAGCACTACGGAATATTAATTATGATGTTGGCAAGTATGGCAACTGTGCTAATTCAAAATATATAGAAATATAAAATTAGTTGTCATAGATGGACTCTGCTCAGTTCCCCATCATATTTATGTTCTCATAAATTTCTAGTGCGAGACATATTATAAAGATGTTAAAAGAAATGAATTTGACCAAAGCTTGATACAGTGACAGAATGAAATCCCCGCCTATTAGGCTATCCCTAGTTCACTTCGATATATTTATCTTATTCTAACCTATTAATTTATTTTATCAGGGTCAATTCCGTTGTTTAGTTTTCATGCTACTATTTCCAATGCAATAATCCTCAAAATTCATATTTATATGAAAAATTTGCAATTTCGCTATGTTGATAAAATCGTAAATTACGAATAATTTACGAAATTTTCCTATTAGAATATTTGTATTCAATCATGTTCAAACAAATATCGTAATTTTGAAGTTGTCTAATGTATTTATGATTCTCAAAATGGACATTTATGCTGAATTTTGCCTTATTCTGACATGTTAAGTAAATCGTAAATTCCAAATAACTTACGAATTTTTCAAATTGGAAAAATCATAGCCTATGATATTTATGCCAGTATCATAAATAATATTTCGAAAGTGGTTTGACATCTTTACGATGAAAACATCCCTCAAGATTGACGTTTATGTGAAATTTTGCTGTATTTTGCCATGTTAAGAAATTCGTTAATTTCCAATAACTTACGAAATTTTTATATTGGAAAATTCATAGTCATAAATATTCATGCCAGTGTCCTAAATAATATTTCAAAAGTAGTCTGACATCTTTACGATGAAAATAGCTCTCAAAATTGACGTTTATGTTAAATTTCGCCCTATACTGCCATGTTAAGAAATTCGTAAATTTCCAGTAACTTGCGAAATTTTCAAAGTAGCATATTTATAGTTACCGATGTTCATTCCGGCATCAACACTGATATTTTAAAACTGGTCTGACATTTTTACAGTAAAAAGTTTCCATTTAATGCATGTTTAAGTGAATTTTTGTCCTATTCTCCCATGTTAAGAAAATCGTAAATTTCTAATAACTTACGAAGTTTTTTAATTTGAATATTCCAAATGAATAAGGTTCTTGCCAGTATCTAAATTAATATTTTAAAACTGATCTAACCTCTCTGCGATCATTTGTTCGTAAGATATCGTGTACACAGACTAACAAACTAACGGACTAACACACTAACCTACTAACAGACTAACAGACTAACACACTAACAGACACCCTACAGACAGACACCATACAAATTTTGTCATTTTCGAATTCCTCACACCTGAAAACGTGTAAAAAAGGCAAAAAACCGAGGTCGAAAATTTTCACGATTACCTAAGTTCCCCATACCTATAGTATGATGGGGAACTAAAAAAATATAGGCATTAGAAAAAAAAAGTTCGTAATTTTTTTAAACAAGCAATTATATAGGTGCCAAGTCTCCATCATTTTCAACGGCGACTTCATACCGGAAAGTTTTTATAAATGATTTTATAAATGTTTATTTAATTTTATACACTCGTTGAAAATACATTTGAACATAGCCTCCTGAACTAGATGCCTTCCGCGTGGCTCGGAAACTTGGCAATACTTCAAGCAGTAGACAACGCTACCTGATGCAGATTGCGCGACTCTTTTATTCAACAGCAACCGAAAATTTTTATAAGTGGAATTTGATATATGTAAACGGCGATTGTATACACACGGTGCCAAAATTTTAATTTATTCCGGAACATTTTTAGCCCCGCCTCTATTTCGCACCACTTTATTTATAGAATATATTTCTCAATATAAAAATACGATAAAATAAGAAAAAAATAGTCTTAAAAAATAAGTGGAATGGTTTAAAGGCGGGGCTAAAAATGCTCCAGACTAAATTAAAATGTTGGCATCTCTGTATACATATCATATATTACTTCTTAAAATTATTGGTGAAAATTGAATAAAAAAGTCGTGCAGTCTGTATCAGGTTGGCGCTGTCTACCGCTTGAACTGTTGCCAAGTTTCTGAGCCACGCGGAAGGCATCTAGTTTAGGAGGCTATGATGTGATACATTTCTTTTTAAAAATCACTCATGTATAAATCCGATTTAAAAATTAGTAATGTTAGAAGCTGTGCTAATGAACGTTAAAGCGTTAAAAAAATTTTTATTATTATTATTTTATGTAAATTATTATCTCCTTAAACAATAAATAAATAAATAAATAAAGCTTTTTGAACTAAATAATATTTTAAAAGAAAAAACTTCTACCGACAAACAGATTTGAAATTGCATAAACATAAACAATCTAACAAGTTTTCCTTAGCAATCCTATCATTAAATTTTGTCTTCATTATGATTCAATAACGACTATTACTTTTATACGACATGTTTAGAATTTGAAAAAACTAGAAATGACGCAGAAATTTTAAAGCAGCTCATGTCTAAAAATACTAGATCAGAAATTTGCGACGAGCCTAGAAAAGGGGATTTGTGATTTCGTTATAAAAGCCTGTATGATACATAAAAAAAAGATTTATATACAAAGCCATATTAACATATTTTTAAAGCAAAATTGTATTGTGAGAGCGCATTTTCTTTTAAATAGCTCAAATATATGCATACTTGCCAACCATCTCATTATGAACCGTACAATTTTTAGCACCCGCCTTTTTTTTTTTTTTTTTTTTTTTTTTTCACACCAATAATTTTTTAGAGTAATTTTAATCTTATTTAATCGTAACAACATATGGAGAGAATAACTCTAAAAATATAGTGGTGTGGGAAAAAGGGCGTTTTTTCAGGGGGCGTTAACAATTGTACGGTTATTAATGAGATGGTTGGCAAGCATGTATATATATTTATACGCGTGTGTGTGTAGTTCTGCATTTGAGGCTTAAAACTAATAAATATCAAGTGCTTTCAAGTATCATCGTAAAAAAGAAAAGGAAAAAACTTTTAAGTGTATAATTATTTTTATTTCCATTTTATTTTATTGTTATGAGTATTTTTTTTCTTTATTCTTTTTTTTTTTTTTTTTCCAACATAAAGAAAATAAATACTGCAAACAAATAGTTTACAATTGCATCAATCCCAGCATGATTCCAAATTTCCTTTTTCAATTTATATTATTCAATTTTGGCTCCATTGTGTTTCAATATAAACAATATAGAATGTAGAATACATCTTCTGAATCTCAAATAGATGCCAAGATCATAAAATGACATCCAAGTATATCTAAAAATGCAAGACGAGTTTCACGTATTTTTCGGAGACTTACAAACGTGATTTTGATACTCTTGTGAAATAATTTGCTTTGCTGAAGTAGCAACATAAATGAAATTTTCTCTTATGAAAAGATATTGATAAAAATGTATGTATATATATATATATAAACATTTTATTCCACGTAAGTAAAATATGTGTACTGGAGAATTACTCTTATAAATGTATATATTTTTTAATTTAACGTTGTTTACAACCATTTATGGATAATTTATATATTTCCATATATCCAATGTCTACTTAATGCTAACATGATTTCATGCGCTTAGATCATAGCTGCCAATATTTTAATTTATTCCGGAGTAATTTTAGCCAGCCTTTATTTCGTACCACTTATTTTTTTAAAGTATTTTTTTTCATATTTTATCGAAGTTATGTATTGAAGAAAACTTTTCTATAAATGAAGTGGTGCGAAATAAAGGCGGGGCTAAAAGTACTCCGGAATAAATTAAAATATTGGCAGCTATGGCTTAGATACAATTTTCTGTATATAGCAGTCCTGTAACCTATGAAATATTCATTTATGATTTGTTAATGAATATATATATATATATATATATATATATATATATATATATTCAAATAACAGGAAATGTATGCTGATTCCTTAAAAAGTCATGATTTTTAAAAATATTTAGAAATTCTATGGCGCAATTTACCACATTGGTATTGGTGTTAGGGTTAAGGCCGATTGACTGTTCGAGAGTCCTAGGCCTAGGTAATGTGTCCTCCGTGTGTGTGTGTGTAAGGGGGGGATGTCTTTCAAAAGAAATCCTAGCCTGCATTTATGCGAGGTTTGGAGAAAACCACAGTAAACTCTGTACAGCTAGGTCGACGTGCGCGACATGGGAACGATATCGGCACTTTTTCTCTATCAACTTTGAGCACAGAACCGCTTGGCTGCTGAATATATCTTTTGAACTGTTTTTGCTTTCTGATTACTATAGCTGCCAACTTTCACGCTTTTTTTATCACCAGTTCATTGACTAGAAATTTTTATTTCATATAAGCAATGAAATCTATAGCAAAAAATTTTAATACATTTCTGTTAAAAATTACAGTTAGCTAAGAAGTGCAATAGTTGAAATTTATAGGATACTAACAAAAGAAATTTTTTTAATTATTTCGTACTAGCAGGCTACGCCCGCTTTGCTGGTCACTATATTTAAACGAATTTTTAAAGGAACTGAATCACCATTTAATTTTTTTTTATGTCACATTATAAATAAAAACTATAAAAAAATTACTTTGAAATCGCTCTGAACCTCGCTTCGGGTACACACTGCCTACAGCAGTTCTTTTTTCGCCCACGCTGTATCGGGCACAGGCTCGCACTGCCTACATAAAGGTCTTTCTCGGACACTTCAATCTTGGTATTTATCGAAGACACGTCTGCTATTATTCAAAATCTACGATTTTAAAGATGACTGTATCTCAGCCTCTATTAAATATTTTAGTTTTTTGCAGCATATATTTTATAACCCTCGCTTTTTACGCTATATTACCATACGATTCCAACCACTATAATAAATAAAATAAAAATTAGATTTTTAAAAAGAAATTAAATTAAAAAATAATAATTATTATTAAACTTAAATTTTAATCCATTTTCCTTTCTGCTATGTACTACCTTATTTTTCTATAAATACTATAAATAATTAAAAAAAAAAAAAAGGAAGAAAATTTAATGGATAATATCTAAAAAGATTAAATAAAAATTTTAAAATTCTGCTTTAAAATCTCTAAATAATTTTAAAATCTCGATGAGGTGCACCCCTGCAGGTTCCCAGGTACCCATCTGCCAAGTTTTGTAGTTTTAGGATTAGTAGCGCGAGCACTAGAGCGCAAACACACACACAGAGACACTTCTCTTTATTTATATAGATAAATCACTTACACTAAATAAATAAATAAATAAATAATTGACTGTAAAAACTGAAAGATACTGCAGAGCTGCCAACCTAATCCGGCAAATTGTTAGTACCCCTTTTTCTACACCACTTAATTTTTAGAGTATTTTTCTTCTTAATTCATCGTAAATACATTTAAAGAGAATTACTGTAAAACTAAAAGTTGTGTATAAAAAGGGGCGGTACTAGCAATTTGCCGAATTAAGTTGGCAGCTCTGATATTGTAAAGAAAAAAAATCTACTGTGAAACTGTTTGGAAAATGGTTAAACCTAAACACTTTTATAAGCCTTCCTTTGAAATCGCAAGATTAAATTTTGCTCCATTATGATTCAATAGCGATTATTACATTTAAACATCATGTTTTGAACTTGAAAATACATAATTAAGCGATTTTAAAGCAGCTCATCGACATTGTCAAAAAATACAAGACATAGTTATCTCGTAACTGCCAGAAACTTTCAAACCTGCCTTGAAGAAAAATTCAGATAATTTGCCGTATAAGTTATATAAGACTTTTTTTCTTTTAAATATCTGAAAAATAATCAGCTTTTGCAGTTCAGTTCAGTTCTTTTTTTTTTTTTTTTTTTTGTGTGTGTGTGTGTGTGTGTGTGTGTGCGCGCGTGAAATATATACATATATATATATATATATATATATATATATATATATATATATATAAAGGGTTTAAATTATATCGATAAAAACATTATTCTAAATTTCTTTTTCAATTTACATCCTTCAATTTTGGCTCCATTATGTTTTAATAAACAATATTATATTCTGCAATACATGTTCTGAATCTAAGATGAAAATAAAAGTGATTTAATTCACAGAAATGAAACATTTATGTGCGAAAATTACTGAAATAAATATAAATATCTGCTTTAATTTATCGTTCTATTCAAACAAATGCATAATCTCGGTATTTCTATATATTGCTTACGTCATTTTATGTAGAGGAGACCACGGCTAGTTGGCGCAGATTTTATTTTTTTAATTTTCTAACTTTTTGTATAATACTTATAGAAATTCTGATAAATACATCGGAAAGCTTAACTGATTGGCTACAAAATCATGTAATAGCCCATCAATTAAATACGTGTTTAAACAATCTAAAAAACCACTTTTTCTAACCAAAAAACCATCCTATACTGTAATCATAAAAATATATATATATACATATATATCCAAACAAGCATTAATCGAAAGAGCATATATAAATATGTTTTTTGGTGCATAAAACAATAGTCCTCGTCAGCTCGTTTCCGAGTTATAAATTCAGGAATTTGCTAATAATCGATGCAACCATGCCTGAATCGATAACACCACGACTTACTGAAATAATGAATGAAATCCAAAACAAGCAGAAATCGAAAGAGCATAGACAAACGTGTACTTTATTGCAATAATCAGTTGCCCATTTCAGCTTTGAGACCCATTCTATCGAGATATAATGCCTGAAAATTCGCTAATGTAGAATCTAAAAATTGACAAAAGTTATGATTCTGACAATTTTTTTCGGAACTCCTCCCACTCCTTTCTCGTTACCACATTTTTACTCAAATTTAAACATAGATTTTTCGAGAACAGGCTCATGACGGCTAACAGTTTATGCGTCAAAAATCACGTTAGATTATGCCCTTCCAAATGAATATAATTTAATTGATTTCTATTACTATTACACTATTGGGATTGTTTCCTGGTGAAAACTGGCAGCTACGCCAACTAACCCCGTCCCCAGGATTCGTTGGCGTTGCTGCGTATGCCCGTGGAGGCGAGTCGGATAATGTGATATGGCTACGGTTTCTTAGGCAGAATTTTGGAGGGAAAACATTTTTTTTTTTTTTTTTTTGAAACATCCTATTTTAATAAAATTGCCAAAAACCTTCTTAAATGTACAAACAATCAATGAATTCTTCAAGAAAAGAAAACTCTGATTAATGTAGCTGCCGATAGTTATTCAAATGGATAGTTATTCAAATGATTTCAACTACGAATGTAGGAGTTGCGCACTCATTTATTTGAGCAAATTGATTCCATTTTTGCTCATTTTTACTTTGATAATACAAAATTGAATCATTCTCATCTGGCTATCTCCATTTTTCTCGCTTTTTTTTTTTTTTTTTTTTTTTTTGAGTATGACGCACATGTGAATCTCAGAGTCTTTGGTTTTGTCAACTTTCGTAAAGCACTCAAGGGATTGGCCAAAATAAAGTCATATATTTTATTCAAAATGTTCAGGAGGCCCTTGATTTTATGAAAGATTCGTTGATGATTGTTTTAGCGAGCTTTCGGACTCATTTTGAGGTTCTCCATGATTTGTAGAAACCGTTGAATGAAAATCCTCACCACTCCCAGATTTAAAAAGAAAAAAAAAATCTGCAGAAAAACTATTTAAAAAAACAATGCCGGTAATCTGAAGGTATTTGAAACAAGAATCATAAAATCTGCAGAATAACTGCAGTTTGGAAGCAAAATGTTTGCATATAATCCCCCCCCCCCCTTAAACTTATTGTTCCAAATAAATATCTTCATATTATCTGTAGTTTTTTGCCGTTTTTCTTCATTATCTATATATATATTTATTTTTTTTATTTATTTTTTATTTTATTTTTTTTATTTTTTTAGCTGGGCTGTCTTGGAAGGAAACTGAGAATGATAGCTCTTTATTTTAGAGAGGTTCTTCAGACTTTGACTATTACGAAGATAAGTTGTACTATGACATAGCTATATTTTAGTTATACCAGTTGACCTTATACCTAACTATGCCAACTAGCCCACAGGGATGCCCAATATAAATGGTTACTACAGAATCCTAAACATCAGAAACAAAAGACTGTGATATACGAATGCAACCTTAGTTAATCACAGATTTGAAAACCGCTATTAGCAGCGCCTCAATTTAATCGACAGATGCACCAAACCAAAAAAATATACGATCAAAAAATTTACTCAACAGACAGAAAAATTATAAAACAGAAATTTTTCTTATATGACGCTTCCAAGTAGACTGAATTTACAGTTGATGGTGCACGTATATATATACATTCTCCACTAGTAAAATGACAGCGCTCAATCCCCATTGTGGCAGGAAATGAAAGCTGTTGTGTTTTCCGATGTATAACACGCAGGTTTGTTAAATCAGTTATACACCGGAAATTTAAATTGACAGCAAAAGCTATCTTTTAACAAGCTTTCGTTTCGTAAAAATATAGCTTTATTTATAACTTAAATTTTATGGTGTGTAACTCATTTATGTCACCTGCGCGTTATACGCCGGAAAATACGGTAAGTGCTAACGTTCCCCTTATGTCCACTTACCCTGGTCTTCCCTACATACATGCAACAACTTTCAATATAAAGCAGTTTTGTAGCCTATGAAACAATCATTTATGATTTGCTAATGAAAGAAATATATTTCTCAAGTGGTATGAAACATATATTGGTTCTTTAAACTTTCGAGGATTTTCAAAATATTAAAATTGTGAAACAATCATCTACAAAATAAAAATATTTAAAAAATCTAGTACGTTAGGTCCATCACAAACTATTCTTCCACTTTTTACTATAAAATTTCCCCCAGTACAACTTATTCATCAAAGTTATTTTCTATGATGATAGTAGACGATTTTCATCTCATTGTGTACATTTATACAAAATTTTGTCTTATACTGTCATCTTAAAATTTATATTAAAAAGGAGGATTTACAGTGCCACCTGTTGAATGATTTATCCCAAATTATATTTAGCGCCAGTTTAAATCAAGGTTCAACTAAATAATTAATTTTGGTTAAATTCCTTTCACTGGTTTGTGAGATACATTAGCCACAAAATTTTGATAACACAAACACAGACAGACGTTTTCTAAAAATGGTTAAATTTTTGGTGCGCGACTCATTTTCATCACATGCACGTTACAGGCCGAAAAACTGAACAGGACATCTGAAAACGGGAAAATCCATCTAAAACACGAGTTCTAAAAATTTTACGAACCCTATACTTTTTTTTTTATGTTTTTACAATAAAATAATAACTTAAATGTTAAATATTAGAAAATTTAATCATTGCTCCAGTAAAAACGATTTTTTCTCTAAATTAAAACTATTATTTCTTGAAATAATTTCTGAAATATCTGTCACACACACAGTCTGTTCGCAAATAAAATACCATATTAAATAATCGTTTTCTGTTGTTATAGTTACTTGTACCATTTACTGTACATTTGCTGAATAATTTTGTAATAAAATCAATCTTATGCTTTCCAGAATATTTTTTCGGGAATAAATGATCCATGTATTCCACAAAATAATAATTTATCATAAGCGCATTAAGCCTGGTGTATGATAAACAGGAAAAACATTAAGCTGTACAAGTTCGAAGAAGCGCATTTTCGCCAGAAATTTATGTTAGAAATCTGATATGAATATGAAAAATGATGTCGGGGATAAAGGTCAAGATAAATAATATAAATTAATTGTTTTTTCATGCTGATCTCTTAAAAACACGATTTGATTACACTGTCAAATATATGTTATATATTTCTTCTCCTTGTTTATATATTCCAGAAATTTAAAAGAAAAAAAATTTTTCAAGATATATTTTGGAGATTGTTTCTTATTTTTTGTGTGGTAATAATTTGAATTTATTTATTAAGTAAAATTTACGATTCAAAATATGTTTATTTGAATTAAACATCAAGAAAAATGACAGTTACGAAATGAACCAAAGGCAATTTTTAATGTTGCATTAATGTACATATAGCAAGAATTTTAATACAACTAACCATTGCAGCAATAAATTATTAATTACAGAATATTAATCCCCATATTTGTATAAACAGCATACAATGTTCTGTAAATAATTTTGGAATACGAAATTAGAATATATAATTCTTTTTTTTTTTTCCTTTTTTAATCTGCCAATTATAATTCGTACAGTATCATACCAGTTGAGATCTATTAAATATCGAACGAAAAAGTAAATTAGTCAGTCGTATATAGAACTTGAAGACTACTATTTACTTCGCAAATTTTAAAAACTACTCATTGGAAAAGAGTATTAAAAATCCCTGATGATGCTTTACTATTTAAAAGCGAAAAGTACAGGTATGCATTTAAAGTATAGTAACTAATGTTATAGAATATGGTATGATTAACTTTCTGATTTACAGGGCTACACTAAAATATTCAGAGAGATCAAAAGCTGTAATTATAATCTAACGATTGTCTACTCTTCCGATTGTCTACCTTTCTATCTGTTTGTCTCCGGCTCCTATCATACGTGAATATTTTGAGAATTGTTTATAAATGTTATCCTCAAGTTCCCTATGGAATGTTCCCTATTTAAAATGTCATTAATAGGTTCTGTACAACTAGTTTGTTTACAGGGACAACAACAAAAAAAAAGCCAATGTATTACGTTTTAGGACAGAATGTTTTAAAAGTTATATTTAAAAAACTTTCTACTACAAAAATCTTAAAAGCATTGACATGTATTATTAATATTCTAAAATATATTTTTGTATAGAATATGATATGATTAACTTTCAGATTTACAGGGCTACAGTAAAATATTCAGAGAGTTTAAAAGCTGTAATTATAATCTAACGGCTGCATTTTCTTTTGCGTTAAGCCTTTTTAACACTTTCCAAAATGCCTAAGAGTAATTTTAAAATCAATTAGTCTGTATGTATATTTTTCAGTCCTTCTGTCTGTTGTTTGATAACGTAGGCAAAGAATATTAAAAGTTATTCGATACAACAATTACGTACAGTTGGAAAGTGTTACTAATCAATTCGTACTGCATGATTTTTCTTTCTTGTTTTATACATATTTTTTGCAATTTTTTTAGATTTTGTTTATAAAAGACGCTGTACTCGATTTCTGTTAAAAAAATGTTTCTTATCAGATATCTGTTATCTGGAAATAATCGTTAAGCATTGAAAAGATAGATAATTAAGCATTAAATTTTTATTCCAAATCTTGAATTTAAGACATTTTATGTTACAATAGAAATTTTAAAAGCACTGAATAACTATTTAATGATCAGGAATTAAGCCCATTTGCAAAAAGATTTGCGAAAGTTTCAAAGTACATACAATTTGATTTACTTTAAGTCGTTATTTAATTGAAAAAGAAAAAAAATTAAGAAAGAAATTATTTTCCTATTTACAATGCATGTAAACCAAAAAGAATTGCTACACTATTATAACATAAAATATATAACGAGTAATATAAGTAGAATACTGTAATAATACAAGAACTTTAAAAAAAAAAGAACATGCAAACATTCTTTGCAAAGTATATAGCAAATTTGTGAGTTTATGTCTTTCGCATAAAGACAATTTACTGAGGGAATATATATTTCCAAACACATAAAGAAAGAAGTTTCTAGGATATTACATTCTTTCTTAATGTACTAAATTATTTACACTCTATTCAATAAACACACACTCATTTATAAAAATCAACATAGAAATTGTAAAGGATAAGTAATTTTGTTATATTTAATCGATGTGGTTAATAGGAACGGGCATAAACCTATTTTGTAATATATAAACATTTAACACAATGGCTTAGCGATTATGGCGCGAGAAATGGTATTATATAGTAATAATACACAGTGGAAAGACAGCTACTTTTTCTGTAAAGTGAAAATGAAAATTTATGAGCCATGTAACAGGATGCAACATTTGTGAGAAAGTAAATATGAGATATTAAAAGAGAAAAATGATGTGAAAGTGTCAGTAACTGCGATGGGGTTATTATATTTTCTTGCTTCTAAAAGTTGTTCTTAGATTTTTCTCTTTAAATAATGCATTGAAAAATTATGAAGAAAATTCGCCAAAATGATTTAAGAAGAGGTATTAGCTTTTAAGAATAATTGTAATGTAGTTGTTGCATATATTATAAATGCGTATGGTGCATATAGCTATTTCAAAAACAAATAAAATTATGTTTTGTGACTTCAACGAAGTCACGAAACGAAGATAAAAGAAGAAAGTTGAGTTATATTAGATATTAGGCATTAGATCTTTTCCTTACAATCGTATCAAAAACAATGATTTTCAATTTTTCTTTTGTACAAATGTCATTATTATGCATATATATTATTAATGTGTGTAACTTTTGTTTTGTTTAAGAAAATATTTTGAAATACTAAACCATTATGTATATATTTTAATTCTATTTTCTCTCTTTCTCTTTCACTGTAAAATAGTTACTTATGGTATTTGCAAATAATAATAAAAATAACAATAATCTGATGTGGCATGCACACAACTCTCTCTTATCCTGCATTTCAGTTACTATAAAATAGTTTGCAATGTTTTGTAAGATAACAAGTACTGTACATAAACCTAAGTTAAGAAGAATTCAAATTCGATTTAGAAACGATTTAATTTGTCGAATGATTCTCTGTGGAGCAGCTACTCTCCCCCTCAACCCTCTTTTGAATATGGTATCTACATTTATATATAATTCAAATCTGTTATTAAATTAAAAATTTATTATAAATTATTCAAACAACTTTCACTCGCACTTCTGCTTTAAACTTATGAATTCTGATGAAACTTCTTAGACAGTAGCGTCATATTAATTTCAAAATACAACGTTTGTACTGACTGCAATCATTTGTTTTTAAGTTACTCTGATAATAAACATACACAAAAATCAACTGTTAAAAATCTGACTTAAGTATTCGGGAATAAAAGGCGGAGAATACGACCCCTGGCAGTTACACAGTTACAGCTGGTAACATTTCTGTACGTGGTTGTGGCATGTGAGCTGCTTCAATCTTGTTGTATAACATGGTACAAAATGTTTTACAGTGTTCAAGTGGCATGAAATGTATATTGGTTCCTTAAATTGAACAACTTTTAATGCATACAAATTCTGTAAACTATAAAGCATGGCAATTTCCTAATAAATATATATATATATATATTTTTTTTTACAAGCGGCATGAAATATATATTAACCCCTTACCTGCCGAAGAAATTTACGAGATTCACTTCAAAGGGCCACTGTTCTCTTTCAACTCTGAAATGCGTAAATCTTTAGAAAACACTGTCAAGATCACCTTCAGGGTTACTTTATTGCACTGTCAAATAGTGTCAGTAGTTTCAGTGTAACAGTACCATACAAAGGAATGTACTTTAGAAAAACTTATATATATTGAAGGACATAGCTGTCGACTTTTGCGATTTTTTAACACCACTTTAAATGATTAAATAAAATATAAATTGTATACCAATTTTTATTTTATTTAATCAATGAAAACTAATACAGAAATTTATAAAGATTTCCATTTAAAATTACTGGTTAATGACCAGTATAGCATAAAAGCATAAAAGTTGAACACTGTTAACCCTTTCATGATCCCTACTTAATTTCTTTTGAAAACTGCTAAACTAATTTTTAAAAATGGTTATTAGGCACATAGCTAATCATTAACACGTAAAAAGGATATTTTTTTTAATTTTCATGAATTTTTTTATTTTAATGATTTATATGTTAACTTTTTTAAATTCAAATAATATTTAATTTAATAAATAAATAAAAGATTTTTGTAAATAAACATTATAAATTACAAAAACTGACAACAGCTGTTTCAATTCAAAATAGCCCTTAATTAAGTGAAAAAAAAAAATAGACACAAATGTATCATCTAAGCAGCAAGGCCGCACACGCGCCTACTAATACATTTCAAAGTGAGTTACTCATTTAGTTTCCTTTGAAACATCATTTGGTGAATTTCGGAATAGTGCTACTCTCTATTGTACAGAAAAGGAACAAAAATTTAAAAACCTATTAATACAAGGAAAAAAAGATTAAAAATTTGCTCCATAATAAAAAATAATAATAAATAAATAAAAGAAAAATATGTTAAATAATGTCAAATATTTGATTTCGAAACCCAAAAATAAACAGGTCGACGTGTAAAATTTTGATTTTATAATTTTGGCGGATCTTTATGTTTTTTCGTGTGCTGAAACTGAAAATGAAGCCAGTTTTCCTCTATCACGTATAAATTTTTGTCAATACAGGGTGCCTGCCTATACAATTTCTTCCATTACTCTTTCCCCAATATAATTATATGATAAGTTTTATAGTATGTTTCCATGATTAATTAATTATGGATACCTATTATTGTAATTGTGAGGCACTAATGCGATTTAAAACCATACCAATCAACCAACCAACCAACTGTTATGATGGTATATGTAAGAAATTGTGTTGGTTAACACCCTGTATTGGCAAAACTCTATACGTGATAGAGAAAAATGGGCAGCATTTTCGGTTTCAGCATATCAAAAAAACATAAAGATCAGCTGAAATCATCAAATCAAATTTTTTCAACTTCATTTTTGTAGGCCTGTGATATTATAGGGTTAAAAGTATATTTTTAAATTATTTTAGAAAAAAAATATTTCACTAAAAAATAAAAATAATAATTAATTAATTTAATTAATTAAATTTCCTTGAAGTGAATGATATATTAACGGCAAAAATTTCTACCGGCAAGCATATTTCAAAATTCGTAAACATAAAAAGTCTTACAAGTAATTTTCTCTCTATCACGATTCAATAACGAGTATTACGTTCGTATGATATGAGGAGAATTTGAAAAAAAATATAACTTATAAGAGAGATTTTAAAATGGCTCATCAACTGTCTAAAAATACAAGATATGTCTATTTTGGTATTAAACGGATACTTGCAAACGTGCTTTGAAAAGGGGATTTAAAATCGTACATAAAAATAGATTTATATATAGAGTTCTGTTAACATATTTTTAAAGTGAAATTGCATTATGAGAGCGCATCTCCTTTTAAATATCCCCAAAACAAATAGCTCTTGCATTTGAGGCTTAAAATATCAAGTGGTTTAAAGTATATCAGCTAAAAAAAAAAGAGAAAAAAAGCCTTAAGTGTTTATTTATTTATTTATTTTTCAATACAAAGAAAAGAAACATTGTAAACAAGTAGTTTAAAATTGTATCATTCCCAGCATGATTCCAAATTTCCTTTTTCAATTTCTATCATTCAATTTTGGCTTCATTATGTTTCAATAAACACTATCGTATCTAGTACACATGTTCTGAATCCGAAAGACATGCTAAGATCGTAAAATGGCATACAAGTATAACTAAAAATGCAAGGAAGGTTTCACATATTTTTCGGAGACTTACAAACGTGATTTGGATACTTCAGTCAAGTAAATTGCTTTATTGATGTAGCAACATATATGAAATTTTCTCTTACGAAGAGATATCAACATATATATATCTTACTAGCAGGCAACACCCGCTTCGCTGGTCCCTATTTTTAAATGAATCACTATAATGAATTCTCAAAATTGCATTAATTTTTATCACGTGAAAAAAAAGAGAGAAACAAAATCTGAGTAGGAAAAATGTCGCACCGGGTTCTCACTGCCTTCGGAAAAAATTCCCAAAATGCTCTAACCCTTATTTCTATTATTTTCCCACTGCGCCCCCCCCCCTCCTGTCTATCCTAATAATTTTACAAATTTGAAAATATCCGCAGTCGATTTGTAAGTATCAAAAACCTCTATGCACAAGTTTTGAACGATATATCTCTATTTTTATTTTTTTGCCGCTCTACTCCCCCCCCCCTTCCCGCCATCCCAATAATTTTAAAAATTCGAAAATATCCGCAATCGATTTGTAAGTATCGAAAACATCTATATACCAATTTTGAACGATCTAACTCTATTTTTATTTTTTTTGCCCCCCCTCTCCCCTCCCCCTTTCCCGGCCCTCCTAATAACTTTACACTTTCGAAAATATCCCCATTCGACTTGCAGGCATCTAAAACCTATCTGTACCAATTTTGAACGGCATAACTACATTTCTATTTGTTTTTTGCCCCATAGCCCCCCCTTGCTGCCCCACCCCCCTTCCCACCCCTCCTAATAATTTTACAAATTCGAAAATATCCGAAATCGATTTGTAGGTATCGAAAACCTCTATATACCAATTTTGAACGATCTAACTCTATTTTTATTTTTTGCCCTCCTCTCCCCTCCCCCCTTCCTGCCCCTCCTAATAACTTTACACAATCGAAAATATCCTCATTCGACTTGCAGGCCTCTAAAACCTATCTGTATCAATTTTGAACGCCCTAACTGTATTTTTATTTGTTTTTGCCCCTCAGCCACCTCCCCTCCCCCTGCTGCCCCACCTGGGGGCTGAATTTCTAAAATTCCAGAAATTGGTTTTTAGATATCTGCATTAGCAATATTTTAGAGCAAAAATTTCACGCATATCTATTTTTTTGTTTGAGATATATAGGATTATGCGAAATCACGTTTTACGCATGTGAAATCACGTTTTGCCCCCCCCCCCGCCCCCCTTGGGGGACCGAATTTTGAAAATTCCAGAAATTAGTTTTTTGACATTTGTATTAGCTATATTTTAAAGCAAAAATTTTACGGATATCTGTTTTTTTGTTTGAGATATGAAGGATTTTGTGAAATCACGTTTTGCCCCCCCCTCCCCCCCTTGGGGGGGCGAATTTTGTAAAATCGCTTCTTAGTGGATGCCTACGTCATAGAAAGAACATTGTCACAAAATTTCATGCTTCTAGGTCCAGGGGTTTGGTCTAGGCGTTGATAGATCACCCCCTCACTCACTCACTCACTCAGGAAGTGTTCTTTTATATATATAGATTTCACGTAAATAAAATATCTACACGCCAGATTTACTCATATATATATATATATATATATATATATATAATATTTCATTTAAAATTTATTTATGTTGGTATCTTCATATATCTTTTGTCTGCTGAGTGTTACAATGGTACTAAATAATTCATATTATATATATATATATATACAGTCGGTAACAAAAGTGTCCGAACACTAGCAAAAATTCCTAGGTAAAAAAGTACACTTCATACGGTTTTGTTAAATAGATCCTTATCGAATCATGTTCTTACACTGACTAAGAACAAGATTCGACAAAGATTTATTTAACAAAACCGTATGAAGTGTACTTTTTTTACATAGGAATTTTTGCTAGTGTTCGGACACTTTTGTTACCGACTGTATATATATATATATATATTATTGTATATAGTATATATTGTACATAGCATACGTATTGGTTAGTATACAATATTATTGCTTACAGTGATATATATATATATCGCGGTATACAATCATTTATAGATAATTTCTGCATTTTCCTATAACTTATGCTTATTTAAATGTTTACATCATTTAATATACTTGCATACATCAACTTTCCATTGTATAGCAGTTCTGTGACATATTAAACATTCACTTACAATTTGTTAATATTTTTTTTCTTCATGTAGCATTAATTGTATATTTATTTTTCAAGCTGTCTTGATTTTAAAAAAATACTTAGAACTTATATGGCGCAGTTTTAAGGTATTGGTATTAGAGTTGAAGTCGATTAACTATACGATTGTCCTGTGTCTAGGTAGTATGCCTTGCGTGGGGTATATCAAAGACGCCCTAATCGCTAGTTACACGTTTCAGAGAAAACCACGGAAATCTCCGAACGACTAGGTCAACAAGTACGCCATGCTAACGAGCTTGACACTTCTAGTCTACCCGCTCTCTGCGCAGAGTCGCACGACCACTGGTGGGATTTCAATTTACGGTGTATATCATTTTAAATATTTTTGTAGTTCGGTTAATATAGCTGCGAACTGCTAAGCTTTTTTGTTTTTTTATCATTAATTTATTGATTACAAATTTTTATTTTATGAAAGCTTTGAAATCTGTTACAGAAATTTATAAGTTATTTGTATTATAATTTCTGGTACCTAAGAAGTGTAAAAGTTAACCATTTTTTAGAACACAATTAAACGAAATGTTTAAAATTATTTTATTTAAATCATTTACACTATAAATAAATAAATAAATTGAACTGAATGATATTGTAAAAGAAAAAAAATATTACTACCGAACGGTTTCGAATTTGGTTAGGCCTAAACAGTCTTATAAACCTTCATTTGAAATCGCAAAATTAGGTTTTAACTCCATTATGATTCAATAAAGATTATTGCATTCAAACGGTGTGCTCTGAAATTGAAAATACATGACAAAGAAATTGTAACCCTTTAACTACTGATGATACTTGTACCATTAGATTAAAACGCTTATAAAATCAAGTTGATGGAAGAAATGCCAAAGATATTTATAAGTTTTTGTATAGAATTTTTAATCTCACTAGATGGTATTAGACGCTACATGTAGCCTCTTTGTTCCAGAAAAAATTTATAGAGTGCTGTCGTTGTTTCTGTTTGGTATTTTTCATTTTCTTAACATGTGTTATAATTAATTCATATATCATCTCAGGAACCTACCTTCAATCGTAAAAGTAATGTAAAGAACATAAAAAGTAAACACTTTTTTACATATTTTTAAGGTCCATAATATGTTTTTCGATCTCCATGTATCAATAGTACAGTGTAAAGTATCACCTCACTAAGTCCTCATTAAGTACCATGTAGATGTGATATGCATTACTTTTATTGAAGATATTTTTAAAAATTACTCTTAAGTAACTAAAATAAATATGTAATGCATTTTTTGTATGTTTCATAATGCGGTAAATAAAGGGCTAAAACAGCTCATCAACATTGTCTAATTATAAAAGATAGCTAGCGTAGTTTGCAAGTTTCCGACTAGCTACCTCGTAACTACCGGAAACTTGCAAACGTGCCTTGAAAAGGGAATTCAAGTACTCATTAAGTACTCTATAGATGTGATATGCATTGCTTTTATTGAAGATATTTTTAAAAATTACTCTTAAGTAACTAAAATAAATATGTAATGCATTTTTTGTCTGTTTCATAATGCGGTAAATAAAGGGCTAAAACAGCTCATCAACATTGTCTAATTATAAAAGATAGCTAGCGTAGTTTGCAAGTTTCCGACTAGCTACCTCGTAACTGCCGGAAACTTGCAAACGTGCCTTGAAAAGGGAATTCAAGTACTCATTAAGTACTCTATAGATGTGATATGCATTGCTTTTATTGAAGATATTTTTAAAAATTACTCTTAAGTAACTAAAATAAATATGTAATGCATTTTTTGTCTGTTTCATAATGCGGTAAATAAAGGGTTAAAACAGCTCATCAACATTGTCTAAAACATAAAAGATATCAAGCGTAGTCTGCAAGTTTCCGGCTACCTATATCGTAACTGCTGAAAACTTGCAAACGAGCATTAAAAAGGGAATTCAGATAATTTGACATGTTGTTATAATAACCTTGTAGGATATATAGATATAGATTCATATCCAGTAGAACCTCGATCCATCGTTTTTTAAGGGGTGCGTGAAAAAAAAAAAAAAAAAAAAAAAAAAGGGACTAAAGTGAAAGTTGTACCTTAAGGGACTAATGTGAAAGTTGTACCTCACGGAACTAATGTGCAAGTTGCACCGAACGAACAAACTATTTCTTTCAACGAAAATGCCTACTAACCCTGGACGATAGGTCTAATATATCGTATCATATTATATATCGTATTTATCGTAATATAACTCAATACTTATTTCGCTTCCTTCTTCGACTCGTTTTAATACGCATTTTTTATATGTATGAGCAGCCCCCGAAAAAAAAAAACATTAAATTCATTTTTTTACTTATTTTTATTTCATATTATTTCACGCGCACTTTTTATTTCCTAATTCAAAATTATTAAAAAAAACTTTTTCGATATCGCTTGTAACGATACTGATTATTATTAATTTTCTTTTCTTTTTCTTTCAATAATAATAATAATAATTAAAAAAAAAAAAAAAAAAGATTTTGAGGAAATTCTGGCAAAAGCAAAATTTAATTTAGGACGGACGACTATTAGTATTTTTTTTTTTTTTTTTTTTTCAAATTATAACATCGCTTTCAAATTTTTCAATTATATTTTCGATAAATTTTAGATTTCGACAAATGTCCAACTATCGAAATCGACAACGCAAAAATCCCAGATTGAGACTAATAGGCCCTGAGTCCTAAAAAAAAAAGATGAAAGCCGGAAAACGAATAATTCAAGTTAAAGTCAAAACATGAATAAAACAATGTTAGTGAAGTAATACACGCAATATATATAGTATACTACTAATAAAAACTAATTACTCTCCAAACTGTCAAAAAAATAAACCAAAGTTGTAAAATATTAAGTGATATTTATTCTTAAAAATCAGCAATTTTATGTTGGATTTTTTGTTCATTCTATAAATTAAGCGGGGATTTTCCTGATTTACAACATTCTCTGGTCATTTTCTGTAATTTCATATGCATAAAAAAAAAAAATAAATAAATAAATAAATAAAAAAAAATCGTGCATTTTCAAATGCCGTAATGCAAACACACTTGGCACTGACGTAGTCTCAACCTCAGGAATGTGAAAAAATGTAGTAGCTGGCCCAAGCTGGCCATACTGGATGCATCCATTCTCCTCTTTACACGAAGTACAATAACTTATTCTCCAAGCAACAACACGCGATCCGCATTCAGTAATTCACACACATATATTACAATATCTACACAATCCCTATCGGATACATGCCATCACAATTTTGATCCTCTGTAAAGGAGGAAAAGAGTTATTTTAGGATAAAAGAAGTAATTCTAGTTTGAATGCCATATGGAATCGCTTGATTTTCAATTTCATTTCGATCAGGAGAAAAATTTTATAACGATGAATGCGGGAAAACGACTTTTTGAAGCTCGATTTATGCGGGTTCCGTTAACATTATTTAAATACTGTCTGTGTAGGGACCATAGAAATAAAACGATCAATGCGGGAAAACGATGGATGCGGGAACGTTAGATCGAGGTTTTACTGTATAAAGTTACAATACATATTTTGAAAGTAAAAGAAAAAAGCGCATGTTTTTTTAAATATTCTGAAAAATAAATAACTTTTGCAGTTGTGCCTTTTTTTTTTTTGTGTGTGTGTGTGTGTGTATGTGAAATAAAAAGAAACATATAATTTAAAATTGTATAAATAAAAATATGGTTCCAAATTTCCTTTTTCAATTTTTATCATTCAATTTTGGCCCCATTATATTTCAGTAGACAATATTACATCCTGCAATACGTTTTTTGAATCTGAGATACATGACAAGATCGCAAAATGGCTTACAAGCTTATCTAAAAATGCAAAACGGGTATCAGGTATTTTTCGAAGACTTACGAACGTGATGTGGATACTCTATTCAAATAATTTGCTTTGTTGATGTAGCAGCGTGCAAGAAATTTCCTCTTGTGAAAAG
Organism: Salticus scenicus; assembly: GCA_963930645.1. NCBI lineage: Eukaryota > Metazoa > Arthropoda > Arachnida > Araneae > Salticidae > Salticus > Salticus scenicus. The sequence goes on from OZ005649.1 coordinate 50,099,844, forward strand.
ATATCAATGAAAATTTAAAAAAATCTCTCATTTCACACAAATAAAATATTTATCGGTGAAAACTAGTGATTTTTTTTTTTTAATTTATCGTTGTATTCAAACAAATGACACCATTAATGCATAATCTCAATATTTCCATACATACCATGCCTACTTATATCCTTACGTCCTTTTATGTACGTAGATGTAACAAATTTCAATATACAGCAGATCTGTGATCTATGAAACATTCATTTATGATCTTCAAATGAAAATACTATTTATTTTTTTCAACATACAGTCGGTAACAAAAGTGTCCGAACACTAGCAAAAATTCCTATGTAAAAAAAGTACACTTCATACGGTTTTGTTAAATAAATCCTTATCGAATCGTATTCTTACACTGACTAAGAACATGATTCGAAAAGAATTTATTTAACAAAACCGTATGAAGTGTGCCTTTTTTACATAGGAATTTTTGCTAGTATTCGGACATTTTTGTTACCGACTGTATATTGATTCGTTAAACTTTTGGGAATTTTTAAAATATTAAAAAATTGTGTGTTACAGAAAAAGAAAAAAAAAAATAATTTAGTAAGTTGTATCCATTACAAAACAGTCTTCCATTTTTTTACTATGCAGATTCATGCAGTGCAACTTATTCATTAAAGTTTTTTTTCTATCCAGACGGTTTTCAAATCAGTGGTAATGCAGACGGTTTTGTCGATCAAACTTGAATGCAGACGGTTTTCGTCTCATTGTGTACATTTATACGAAATTTTGTCCTATATACTGCCATTTTAAAATCAAAAAAAGAAAAGAAGAAGGAGGGTCGATATCGCCACCTGTTGAGTGATCTATCCCAAATTCTAATTAGCACCAATTTAAGTCAAGGTCCAATTAAAAAACTAAATTTGATTTTATTCCTTCCACTAGTGCATGAGGTACAGTGGCTACAAAATTTTGATGACTCGAACACAGATAGACTTTCCCTAAAAATTGACAAATCGTGTTCAGGATAACTGAAAATGAAAAAATCAATCGAAAACTTGATCGAAAAGTTTCAAGAGCCCTGTACCTTTTCTCGTGACTTTACAAGAAAATAGTAATTTAAATATTAATTGCTAGAAAAATCATTCCACCAATACCAACGATATTTTCTCTAAATTAAAACTATTATTTCTTTAAGTAAATTCTGAAATGTCTGTCACAACCTGTTCAGAAATAAAATACCATATTAAATAATTGTTTTCTGTTGTCATAGTTACTTGTACAATTTACTCTACATATGCTGAATAATTTTGTAATAAACTCTATCTTATGCTTCCCAGAATATTTTTTCGGGAATAAATGATCCATGTTTTCCACAAAATAATAATTTATCATAAGCGCATTAAGCCTGGCGTATGATAAACAGGAAAAAGCATTAAGCTATACAAGTTCAAAGAAGCACATTTTCCCCAGAAATTTATGTTAGAAATCTGATATGAATATCAAAAATGACGTCGGGGAATAAAGGTTAAAATAAATAATATAAATTAATAGTTTTTTCCTGCTGATCTCTTAAAAACACGATTTTATTACATTATCAAATTTCTGTTATGTATATTGTTTCCTTGTTCATATATTCCACTTTAAAAGAAACAAAAAATTATACTTTTACAAGATATATTTAGGAGATTGTTTTTTATTAGTGCTAGAGGCCTATTTCAGTCGGTACAGTTGTCGAATTTTTATACGTCACTCTTAATAGTGCTAAGGGCCTATTTCAGTCGGTTTCTTGAATGGGGATTTATTGAATGAAGTCCCCCCAAGGCACAACTTTGACATGAGTCCCCCCCAAGGTACCCCTATTTCAGTCGGTACAGCGTTGTCGAATTTTTATACGTCACTCTTAATAGTGCTAAGGGCCTATTTCAAACGGTTCATTGAATGGGGATTTATTGAATGAAGTCCCCCCAAGGCACAACTTTGACATGAGTCCCCCCCAAGGCACAACTTTGACATGAGTCCCCCCCAAGGTACAACTTTGACATGAGTCCCCCCCCCAAGGCACACCTTTGACATGAGTCCCCCCCAAAGCACACCTCCCCCTCATTGGGAAAAAGAGAAAAAACGTTGTTTTGCGGCTATAAGACAGTTTGGACTTCCAACGTTATTTGTTACAGTATCTGCAGCTGAAACACATTGGTTTGATTTAATGAAAACTTTATCATGGAATTTAGATCGTCACGAATTAACTAAAGAAGAATTTGTCGATATTAACAAGTTTAGCAGTAGGCCTTTGGCACTAAATTAAAATCTGTCAATGTCAGATTTTCATGTTTTAAATAATGAAATAATGTCGTGTCTGTATATTTATTTATTTATTTATTTATTTATTTATTTATTTATTTATTGTGCTAATCATTTGAATTTATTTATTAAGTAAAATTTGCGATTTAAAATATGTTTATTTGAATTTATAATCATTAAGAGAAATAACAGTTGCATTAATGTAAAACATATAAAAAAAAAAAAAAAAAAAAAAAAAAAAAAACTTGACTCATCTCGTATGTATATTAAGAAAGTAATTTAAAATTTTTAATACAACTGAATATTACAACGTTGTTAACCGCGAAATATTAATCCTCTTTATTTGTATAAACAGCACATATTAATCTATAAATAATTGTAAAATAAAAAATTATAATATAAATTTCAATATTTTTTTTAATATGTAAATTATAATTCCTACGAACTCCATTTCATGCAGTTGGGATATATTAAATATCGAACAAAAAAGGAAATTAGTCAATCCCACATAGAATTTGAAGACTAATATTTAGTTCGCAAATTTCAATTGAAAGCTCAGCTTTTTTTTCTTAAAATTTATTCCATTATTCTGTCTGTAAGGCGCGTGTGATTCCACCCCTTTCCAAAGAAAGGGGGAGGGGGGATCACTAATGGACATGCTCCGCAATATTCGCAGTCTTTTGTAAGCCTATACGTTTCAGCATAGTAGGTCCCTATGGGGAGAAGTCCAATCGTTCCTATAGTAAGACCAACACAATGTCCCTCAGGGAACATAGGAAGGCAGAAACCAATAGGAAAGACTGGGGCCAATTATTTGAACCATTAACACTACGAGACAGTTTTGTTACCGATGAGACATTATTATGCGCATCATTCAGAACAGTGACCCACTTAAATTTCTTGTTTGCTCCAGAAACACAAAGCATATAGACTTCTTCGTTACACATACACATGCCTAGTTCATAGAATTTTCTTATTCACCGAGGTGTGTAGCTTGATTAGACGAAGACTGACCATTAAATTGATCTTATCCAGTCTGTCTGGAATTAGTTAGGCCCTATATTTATCTATGAGGTCAAAGACTCAAGTCAACATCAATGGATCCAAGAAAAATGAAGGATACTGGTGTAAAGGATCGCCAAAAAATCTTTATTCGAAAAATATACCTTCTTTTAGGTCAGGTGAAAAGGACCTTCGGGTATCTGTCCATATATAAGCTATAGTATTATGAGCACCCGGTGACTTCTTTTGTCATTCTGTCTTGATTGCTATCCCTGCACCATTGCTCCCACCACGAGTAACTTGAGTAACATCTTCTCTACATAAAATTGATTTTACCTTGAATCATATTCTAGAAGGTTTAGAAGCTAGACTGTAAAAACCCGACATTTGGAATCGATCTGTGGATAACCTATTGAAACATTGGAATACAAGGAACCATCCAAGAGGACATTATCCAGAGATGGAGTTCGTTAGTACCTACACCAAACGTGCCTAGATTCGGTTTGTCTTCCTGGATACAGGGGCCGATTCGGGAACGCTAAAAGAGCTGTCGCGCTGAATAAAGAAAACTCGGTTATTTCTGTTTTTGTTGGGAAAAAGATCCTTAAATGCTAATATAAATTATTATATTTAACAATTAATAATAGCAATAATGACAAGTTTCAACTTGGAAACAATATTATTTAATATATATACGTATGTACTATGTATGTATGTATAGCAATCGGCATCTTGAGGGAAAATCGTAATATATGAAGGATGTTTTTTCAGTAATTACATAAGTTTTTACTTTTTTCGCTCTATATTTTCCAATGATTTTTAGATCTTGATAATAAGGGATTCTATGCTCAATTTCTATTAAAAGTTTTCTTTTTCTTATCAAATATCTAATATCTGGAAATAATCGATATCCGGAAATAATCGTTAAGCATTAAAAAGTTATATTCCAAAAGCCAGAATTCAAGAAATTCTCGGTTATGATAGAAATTTTAAAAGCACTGAATTATTATAACTGTTTAATGATAAGCAATTAAGCTCATATGCAAAAGTTTTTGCATAAGTGTTAAATTACTTAAATTTGATTTACTTTAACTCGCAATTTAGCTGAAAAAAGAGGAGCAAAGAAAAAAATTATATTCCTATTTCTAATGAATGCAAACAAAACACAATGACTACGCTATTATACCATAAAATATATAACGAAAAATATAAATAGAATACTGTAATAATACAAAAATTAAAAAAAAAAAATTGCAATCATTCTTTGCAAATTATATAGCAAATTTATGAGTTTATATCTTTCGCATAAAGACAATTTACTGCGGGAGTATATATTTCCAAACACATAAAGAAAGGAGTTTCTGTGATATTACATTCTTTCTTAATGTACTAAATTATTTATGGTTCATTCATAAACACACACCCATTTATAAAAATCAACATAGAAATTACAAAGGATAAGTAATTTTGCTATATTTTACTGATGTGGTTAATAGGAACGGGCATAAACACATTTTGTAATACATAAACATTTAACACAATGGCTTAGCAATTATGGCGCGAGAAATGATATTATATAATAATAATACACAGTGGAAAGACAGCTACTTTTTCTGTAAAGGGAAAATGAAAATTTATGTGCCATGTAATAGGATGCAACAATTGTGAGAAACTAAATATGAGATAGTAAGAGAGAAAAATGGTGTGAAAGTGTCAGTAACTGCGATGGGGTTATTATATTTTCTTGCTTCTAAAAGTTGTTCTTAGATTTTTCTCTTTAAAAAATGCATGGAAAAATTATGAAGAAATTTCGCCTAAAATGGTTTAAGCGGGGTGTAATTAACTTTTAAGAATAATTTGAATGTAGTTGTCGTATATATTATACGATGGTGCGTTTAGCTATTTCAGAAACAAATAAAATTATTTTTTGTGACTTCATTGATTAAATTATGTAAATGCAGAAACGAAAATTAAAGAAGAAAGTTGAATTTTAATACATTTTTTGCATTAGATTTTTACCTTCCATTCGCAACAAAATCAATGATTTCTAATTTTTCTTTCATAAAATTGTCATTATGATGCACTTATATTATTAAAGTATGTAAATTTTGTTTTGTTTAGGAAAATATTTTGAAATGCTTAATCATATATACACATATTTTAATTAAATTTTCTCTCTCTCACTGGCAACTATTTGTTTATGTTTATATGCAAATATTGATGATGATAATAATAATAATAACACAGTCGAACCTCGTGAACGTGAACACTGTTAACGTGAATTACATTTAACATGAACTGTTTCCACAATCCCCGTCAAAATGAAGATTAGTTTAGTTATGTGAATATCAGTTACTGATAACCTGAACTACTGATAACATGAACAAATTTTTTATCCCCTTTGAGATTCTCGTTAACCCGTTAACGCCCGAATTAACTTTGCAAAATATTATTAGCTAATTATTTCACTTCTAAATTAATATAAACCACAGTCAGTAAAATATATTAACTTAAACAATTCTTCTGATAGTTTTAAATTTAAAGCCCATCATCATTTATTGACGTTTAGTGTTCTAGCGAGAAAACTTCGAGATAGAAAAACTTTGAGATAACAGATTGATTTCCTATTATATGTTGACAAAGATCTCGAAAATAAAGTATTATAATATATATTATTATTCAACTTGATTTAAGTTAGTATACCTGCGCAAAATGCAAATATATGTGCGACGAAGGAAAAATCATAAAATGACTATCCAAATTATGAAATAGTAATAAATAGTAGGCACGTAAAACTTTCAGGGATCATTTAGAGTGACGCTATAAACTGTCACTAAAGAGCAGAAATCATTCCAAAAAACCACAAAAAATATACGTGTCATTTTATTAACTGTCCTCAAATGAGGACACTGGGCGCTAACGGGTTAAGTTAGTTCGACAGAAATAATATGATGTGGCACTCACACGGCCTTCTCTTACTCTGTATTTCAATACTATAAAGACAGATTGCAAATTTTTGTAAGATAACAAGTATTTTATATAAAACTACATTAAAAAGATTTCAAATTAGGTTTAGAAACGATATAATTTGACGAATATTTCTGTGTTAGGGCAGCTAGCACCAACTTTACTTCCATTTGAATGTAGTACCTACATTTATATAGAATTCAAGGCTGTTATTAAATTTAAAAGTTTATTCCAAATTATTCAAACAACTTTCACTCTCACCACTCCTTTAAAGTTATTGGTATTGATCAAACTTTTCAAGTAGCAGCCTCATATCAACTTTCAAATATGACATTTGAATTCACTGCAATTATTTGGTTTTTTTTATTTTTTTTTAGTTACGCTGTTAATAAACATACACAAAAATCCATATTTAAAAACTTAACTTTAGTATCAAGGGAACCTCAAAGCGTGTAATTATACAGAAAGTAGCGCTGGAAATGTAACTTGAAAAATGCTTTACTAATTGTATAGATATAAATAATTAATTTTCATTTCTGAGCAGTATTTCTGGACATGGCAAAATATAGTAAACCAATTAAATTCTCTCAAAAAAAGGAGGAGTGGGGGATATTTTCGTTTAGTTACTAGTAGCCCTATGTGTCTTCTATAGATTATGTAGATATCACATTGTATACTTAAATATAGCCCTATATTAATAACACACAGCAGAATCTCAAATGCAGTTCCGAAGTATAGTCTCACTATAAAAATCTCTAAAATCCTGATTTTCCGATTCAGTGAACCTCAAAACGTGCAAATATAATAAAAGCTCAATTTCGAAAATTCAACCCAAAATTAATACTTTCTCTACCACAGATATGGGAACGATAATGCAATGGGTAATAATAAACGCGACGATGTAATTTAAACATATAATCATAATGACCCGTTAGTAGTCGCTAGTTGGTCGATTTGCCGCCCATCCTTTCAGTGTTGCAAGATTTTTTTATTCAATAGCCACCAAAAAGTTTTAGAAATGGCATTTGATATCTATAAAAAGCAAATAAAATCGAAGGAACGTCGATCACATAACTTCTTAAAATTATTGGTGAGAGTTAAATAAAAAGTGCGTAATCTGTAATAGGTGGCGCTGTCTCTAGCGACTACTAACGGGATAAATGGTAAAGAAATTATTTTAAAATGCAGAAACAGTATTCTATACAACTGGAAATTTCCCTTCCTTTCTATATTAAATGAAGATTTAACAATTGATTTTAAATTTGATATTGGAAAACGTATCTTCCTTCTGTTTCATGAGTCATTCAATACTTTTCTTTTCTTTCAACAGTATCATGGGTGTAAATAAGATACAAAAGAAGCACTCTTCTCCCTCTCATTTTTCATAAATATAAAATTTACTTTAAAAAAAAAATAGTACGTATTTATATATATGCATTGTTAATATCGATTAACACGTTGAGCGCCATGTCAGCCATTCTAGATTCTAGACATTTTGTCATATATCTCTAAGAACTGAAGGAATCATCTTGAAACTTTAGGAGTGTGCAGAACATGTTATACTTCAAACATTTCAGTGAAAGTTTTACTCCGAAAGTAAAAGTATTACCAATAAAAAATTAAAACGTTGCGCGCCCTGTCAGCCATCGGTGGCTGAAAGTGTCAAATATGATATAAAGCCGCGTCAACCATCGGTGTCGGATATAAAATAGGATATAAAACTAAAAATATTACTTAAAATAATAAATCCGTTCATATATCAATCGCGCATTTTTAATTTGTAACGAACCCGACTATCTCAAAAAGGAACTTGACCTAATTAAAGACTTTACTAGAAAAGCAGGATACCCGGATAAGATAGTTAATAAATTAATTTAAAATTAAATTAAAAATCTAGATTACATTCCCAGTTTTCAAAAACAACCCCTTAAATTTACCTCTTCTATTCCATACGATCGCGGAGCCTCCAACAAAATTAAAAATGTAGCAAATAAATACGGCGTAAATATCCCCATTAAACCTAACAGAAATATTTTCCAATTAATCAGAAGCGATAAAGACCCCATCCCCCCTTTAGAAAGTGCAGGAATTTATAAAATCCCATTCATAATTGAAGATAATAAACATGGGTCATATATAGGTGTTACCAAGAGAAAAATCAAAACTAGAATTAATGAACATAAAAATGATATAAAAACCGGAAAATATAATACAGCATTAGCTAAAACTTACAATAAACAAAACATTAAAATCGATTTTGATAAATCCACTAAAATAGCCAACTACGACGATTACAACTACGCGATGTTCAGAGAATCGATTGAAATTTCCACCAATCAGGATGTATGCAACGACAGCAGCGCAGTAGCCCCAGGCGCCACCTATTGGCAAAGCAAACTCAAGATCATTCCAATTTAAGTCTTCCACACAGAAGGTTGTCGTTCTGAAGAGGACCGGGTACCCGGTTGAAAAATTTAAACGTCGCACGAAGTAATGTTTAGGTTTTTTATATAATATTTTTAAGTAAAAATATTCTTAATTTTTATTTATTACAGGATGAATCATTATGAAATTTTAATAGATTTTAAGAATTTGCGTGGCGCTCAACGTATTAACTGAACTTGCTCCAGTTTTCAGCAAGGTTTATGCATATTCTCTATCTAAATGATAAATAAATATTTGAAAATCAAAGTATTTTTTCAATATTTCATTCAAATCAACTGTAAAATATACCTTTTAAAAGTGATACTCCTTTTTATATAATAAGTTTCTTTTTTGAAAAAAAAAAAAAAGAAAAGTGACATGATTAACAATATGATTATTGATGATCTTTCCAAATATCCCTCATAGAATTGCACAAACTTTTGCATGCAAAATGTGAAAATATGCTGAATTAATTTTGAGGCATAACCCATAAGATGTTTCTGTCAGGGACAAGGCATTGTCCCAATGCCCTTAGATTTGAGAGGACCTCACCCTCAAAAGCTGTAAAGTAATCGAATACAAGTTCACATGATATTATGTCTAGTAAATACAAAAACTGGTTAAAACTCTATTTCTACTCTGTAAATAGAAGCATCTTGAATTTAGATAGATATGTGTTTGAAATACCAACTTAGACAAGAAAGGTCTGAAATATGTAAGTATGTACAATTTCAGGCAACACATGCGTCTGAATTTAAGACACATAAGCGTTTTTTTTTTTTTTTTTTTTTTTTTTTTTCTTTTGTAAATGGACTGAGTAAAGTGTCTGAATAATGTTGGTACGTCTGAAATTCAAATATAATACAGTTCAGACACTTAGGATTTCAAACACTTGTATTATTGCACAACTTTTTGTATGGAATCTATTTTAGCTACATACACAAGGTGTTTAAAATTCTTTTCACACTCACTAAATATAATATTATTTTATGCAATAAGTTCTTGAGCTATTTAAACAAATTTAGCTTTATGAAATTGAATTTTTAAAGAAATAAATGCTAGAGACGTATATCTTCTGCGCATGGAATTACGATTGAAGCAATTGACAAAACAACATATTAAAATACGAACCTTATTTCGTAAAAAAAAAAAAAAAAAAGACTTGGATAATAATAATAATAATAATAACACTAATAATATATTAGGTGTCTTAAATGAGTTTTATTATTATTATTATTATTAATTTATTTTATTTTATTTATTTATTTATTAAATCCGATACAGATACCCTCTGATTTTTTTTTTTTTTTTTTCTATTCAACAATAAACATTTTTTAGCAAAATATCAGCTTTCTGGGAGAATGTTAATACGCACCGAATTGAGGGGAAAATCCTAATATAGATTTTAAAACTTTCCCGTCAATTCAACACGTGTTAACATTATCTCAGAGAGCTGAACTTTTGCTAAAAAGTATTTAGTGTCAAATAGAAAAATATTAGAGAGTATGCGTATCGGATTTAAGAAAAAAAAAAAAAGCAAATATTCACTTCATTTAAGGGACACCTTTATATATATATATATATGTATGTGTATATGTATGTATGTATCAGGTAAGCAAATAACATAAAATTAAGAAAGCGAATTTGTAACTGAATAATATTGAATAATTTGTATGTAATTATTGCTTAATTTTTTATTTCGATTTACACACTTTACTTCAAAAACATATCTTGTATCGTCAGAACAAAATGCGCGTTTAAATTCCGTTTCGGTGAGCACGAAAACCATGTTAAAAATGGCAATTTAGGACATTCTACCTTAGCCAAACATAGTTTTCTGAGTAACCATAATTTCAATTTTTCCGAAGCCACCATCATTGAAAAATGTACCTCAGTACCCGATCTGGATTTTTGGAAAGCTTTCTTTATTTACAAAAACTCTAACTCACTTGTAAATAAACCTCAGCCCCATCGATTTTCCCTAAAATTTGGTTACAATTTGTTTATAAATACAACCCCCATTTTCCCCTTCCACCCTTCCTTCTGAAATAGTTTCTGTACTGCGTTTCTTATTGGTCCCAACTTCAATTGTCTCCCTTCGGGTGTTGTATTTATACCCGTGACTTTCTGAACCAAGTCTTGAACCATGCTTTCTTGGAAAAATTTTGGGTTTTAATTCCTCTTTTTTTTTTTTTTTTTCCCCAAATTTTTATGTACTTACTGTCATTCACTACAGTATGTTTGTGAATCTCAACCAAATAAAAATTGTGCCTCTATTTTAAGGTAAATACAAGCCTTTACGTTTATCTCTCAATGGCTTAGTTGGTAAGAGCGTCATGTTAGTAATCCGTTGGTCCCGCGTTCGATACCCTGGAGTGTTAATTTTTACAGACAATTAGTAGAAAAATATCAATTGATAAAAGAAAATTTATCGTTGAATACACAGTATTCTAATAATGTTTGAAAAGTTTTTTTAAGAAGCCTTTTTCTTACATCTCTTTTTAGAAGCAAAAAGAAGTTTTTTGTAGACTACAAGAGCCCTCTATTGAACGGAATATTCACTAAAATGTCAATGAAACAATTAACAATACAAAATAAAAATGATTAGGAAAAACACATAAACATTAACCAAATCAGTACAATGTTAAGTTATAATATAAAAAATAATAATAAACTAAAATAATAATATAAAGGTGCCTCAAACGAATAATTAAATTGCAGATATTGGCCCTTAATCAGAAAATGAAATCACAAAACTTATAGGCGATCATGTGGTGCTGCCATCTGTTGTGAATTTTAAGAAATAATTTCTCTTTTTTTAACACAGTTCAAATTTCCCCAATTTTGGTTGATAAACAAAAAAGTTACTTTTTTTTTTTTTCCAGATTAAATCTTATTCTAACTTCGAAAAGATTTATATGATACGCAAAAATAAGAATTTGTGTTTTAAAAGTTTTTTTAAATAGATTATTTCCTCGTTAATACTCAGGAAGGAATCTTAAAAAATTCCGAAACGACCGTACAGTTTTAAATTTTCTCGCATTTGTGCTTATAACGTTGTTTTTACTTTTATTAGAAATATATGTTAGACTTTAGATATATTATCGATAATTTTATTTTAAAAAATACTAATTAAAAGGTAAATTTACAATATACGAGTATTTGACGAATACTGCATATCAATATTAAACAAACCCCACCACCTGCCAATCAATGTGGCATGGTTGGTTAGACGTTGGCTTGAGTAAGCGTTTAAATTTTTTGGTCGAAAGATCATGCTACACTTTAATAATTTTAAGCTTTGTTCACCGTTACCGTTAAACTTCATTTTTCCACTCCTTGTTAATGTAAACTAACACGAATTAACTCGTTTACAAATTGGAAGTTGACGTTCCGTTAATTCTTATAACATTCTTTCTAATATGTAGATAATATGTGGCAACTTTTATCATACAAAATTATTTAAAATATTATTTTTATTCAGAAGTTCTCGGAAAAGAATAAATACAAAATAATAGCTGATCATACGAAATCTTGAGTGTAAGACTACCTGTAAACAATGTCTTAAACAATGTCATAATGTTCTATCATAAATATGAATTTGTATTCAAGTAAGGGATATTATATGATAATTTATAAACCAAAGGACATCATATGATAATTTAGGAAAGTAAATTATTTTTAAAAACAAAGAAAACTAAATAAGGCATCATTACAATAAATTTGGTGTATACCAAATTTATTGTAATGATGCATTGGGTAATAAAAATAATAATATCATCATTAAATATTGTAATGATGCATTTATTTATTTATTTATTTATTTATTTTTTTTTTTTTTTTTTTTTCCCAAACAAAAAATATATTTTTTTCAGCTTTACAACTGTAGAGAAATACAATTACACACAAAAAAAAATTGTTCATTTGAAAATATTTTTCATATTTTTTCTATTGAAATAATAAGACGTTATCTGCGATTTGAAGTTATCATGTTTATCTTTAACAAAGAAAATATTTAGATTTAACTAAATTCTTAAAACTATATTAAAATGTTTTTACGCTTGAATATTTATGCAAGTAATCTTCAAAATTTTCATATGTTATTAAAATTAAAAGTTCGTTATACTTTTTTGAAAGAAAGAGAACTTTGTCACTAGCGAAAAAATTTTAAATATTTATGCATGAAATTCCAATAATACATTTCAAGCCATGCAGTGAAATGTTTTCCACGTTAATCCATATTTCATATATCTTCTGTGTAAATATATCTTTCAAATTAAATTCACTTTCAGTCATTCCTACCATATTTCTTTAATATTGCTTCAAAGGAAAAACTATATATCCGTTCAACATATTTTTGCTTCAATAACTTCATGATATGGATGAAAAATTACTTTCCGAAAAATGGCAACGGAAGGAAACAAGTCTCAGTGGCTTATCCAAAGCTTCGTTCGATCCATTTATCAATAAAAAATGCAAATACGTCAAGATATTTCATTAAATAAAAAAAGGGGTAGAAAACTGAAAATTTCCAAAATTTTTAAATATATTTTCTTACTCAAAATTTTTGTCTCTACTCCTTATAACCTAGAATTATGCTGTCAGGCTTTTTTTTTTTTTTTTTTTTCCAAGATCGTTAGAATAAAAGAAAATCTTAATTTTTCCATTTTTATTTTATTGAAATCAAACTCAATAGGTTTTAAGATATTTTAAACTTATTTCAGATATTAAATACCGTGTTTTTGCAACTGAATAATTATTGAGCCTTTTTAATGTCTTCTAATATTTTTATTATGTCTTGGATTATACCTTAAATGTTTGTAAAAGTTTTATCTTTAAAAAACGTATATGCTAACACCAGACATATGATTTCCGCGTTTGTTTCATACCAGTATTTTTCAACGATAATCACTATCCAATTCAATCACAAAAAATTGTTGTAAAAGTATGTAAAAAATATTTCTATACAAAAATAATGGTATGAAAATTAGAGGAAATCTCATCCCTGTGCATATAATGTCATAACTAACTTCAACATATCTATCTCAGAAACTAACTTTAACCAGAAATTTTAATTTTTGTAATAAAATGATTTTTTACTCTTTTATAATACAAGACTTGATATCCGCAGAGCAATACTTTTTTTTTCCTACACTGTTTCTGCACAAATATTGTTATAGTATTTTTACAGTGATTATTTTTGATAAACAAGACACAAATTTGTGTTCGAAAATGAGTTTTTTTTTTTTTTTTTTTTTTTTTTTTTTTTTTTAATTTGAATGAAATAAATATTCATTTAAAACTATTATTAAAGTCACTGATTGAATTTATAACATATCAGTAGATCAATGAATTATGAAATGAGATTAATTAATTATTGTGCAGCATTTCTGTCAAATTTCTTTTTTTTTTTTTTTTTTTAATCTTCATTATTTAAAATTTTTATCTCACCTGCATAAAAAGTACTTAGATATCAATACAATCGTGAAACACTGGTAGAAAGTGGATAGCTTAAAGTTCTAACTAAGCTTTAAATATAGCAATTAATTGTGATACATGAAGCATCAAATTAATTTCGAAATTCCCGAAAAGAATGGTGTAAATCTGAAATGTTCTCCAAATAAATTTATGTATATATACAGGGCGCCCACCTGTATATATACAGGGCGACCGTATTTACCCTTTGAATTGCTGATAAGCTGCCCCTATAATCATAAAATTTGTGTCTAGGAAAAGAGACTATACTCTACTAGATGCAACCACTTTTTGCTTCAACCGGTGGAAAATGGTATAGTTAGCATTCCTATCCCGAAAACGGACAAGATAAGGGAGAAATATGAATTACAAAGTTGTAGAGCATTATCGATTTAGTATGAAAATATACCTTGTAGATATAAATCCTGAAAACAGAGCGTTTAAATCGTGCATTTTGTTCACGATTTCTTACACAGTGAGGGTTCATAACGATCTTAGAAAGAAAAAAGATAACAATTCAATTATAAATACCTTTATTTCCGATGTTCAAATTTCTGTCTGTTAGCTGCAATGCACATTTGGATCCTTGTTTTAACCTTACGTTGCACATGTTGTAACTTAGTAGTTGACACGTATGCTATTTAAAGTTAAAACAGGGGTCTAGATGTACTTTGTAGTTGGTGGACTAAAATTTTAACATCGAAAATAAAAGTGTCTTGTGATAACAAGGGTTTTTTTTTTTTTTTTTCTAAGACAATTTCTTTACATCACAATGTAGGAAATCGCGAAAAAACATATGCTCGTTTCAAACGATTTGTTTTTAGCATTCACGTATTTTCGTTCTAAATAGATGATACTTTACAACTTTGTAATTCACTTTTTTATCCTATCTTGTACCGTTTCACAGATGTATAATGAACAAGATATCGCATATGTGTTTTGGTTTCGGTTTAAAAAGTCCAGGAATGTTGAATATAGGGTTATAACAATGCTGCAATCTGATTGGTTGGGAATATGTTGACGCAATTTTTGAATCGTCTCATCTCTCTGTCAGGCAGTCAGTGCATCAACAGCTATAACAAACAGCGATAAATGCACCAAGAATGGATACCCTACTCAAAAGTACGGTATTGCAAGCATCAAGCGCTGGCAATTCGTTAGGCGAAGAATATAAGCCTTTATTTCAGTATAAAGATGCACCATCTTCTTTTATTATTAGTCTATGTACCGTTTTCGGTATAAGAATGCCAATTTCGCCATTTTCCATTAGGTAGCGCTGTAAACAATCGCATCCAGCAGTGCACATCCACTTTGGGGCCCTCCGTGGCCGAGTGGTTATGTCACCACACTGCTATTCGCCTTTGAGCGAAGAAGAGCGGGTTCTGTTCCCGCGCTGGCCCTGGGTGTTTTTCCATTTCTTCGTATTGTAATTCTGTCATGTGCTATTTGTAATTATCTGACGGAGATTTACAAGCGGACTACGAGTGAAGCATACAAATCTGGTGTATATGTTATCAATAAACGAACATCCACCTTGCTATACCTAGACACCACTTTTATGACTACAGCTAATGCCGTTCAGCAATTAAAAAAAAAACGGAACGGACATTGGTGGGTACCCTGTACATATATCCGTAATCTAAACCTATAAAGGAAATTTGTTATTTATCATCTTATAGAAATAAATTTTAAACAAAATAATTTATTTATCTTTATTTATTTACTTATTGGGGGGGGGGGGGGTACTATCTATACCATTTAAACTTTAATTAATTTGTTAGCTAATTAAATCTAAATTAATTAATTAACTTATTATTAGTTGCTTATAACTTAAATTAACTAATTATTAACCCTTTGCTAAAGTTATTTCACTTCAATCCTCCGGTCAGTGTTGCCAATTTACAGATTTTTGTTCAATATCCACCGCTAAAATTTAACTTTAACAGTTATACCTATTCACTTCGAAGGTTACTCATAAATTATTTATATCAAATATCACTCCTCAAAATTATTGGTAGTAGTTGAATTAAAGAATTTTCTAACGCTGTTAAGATCATTTGGGTCGTCAGAGAATTAATTAAATTATTTGCACAAAGCACAACTAATATGCGACTAAAGTGCATGATTTAAAATATTTATTTTTTTAAATGATTGTTTTTTTTTTTGTTTATATATATATATATATATATATTTGTAACTTTTCTAAAAATTATGCATTTTCTTCCATAAAATAATTTTCAACTACATTAAGCAAAATTATTAAGACCATATTCCCACAGACAAATCAAATATTTGTTCATCAACCATATAGACATCGTCCATCCTTTTTCTTGTATCATTTTAAGTTTAAATTCAACTTCTAACCATCAAAATTCGATTTCTTTTCAAACATTTCTCTGAGACAAATGCTTTCAGTTACTCATAAACAAAAAGTTTTCTTTGGCAAATCAGTGACAATTTATACAACTTAGGTTGAAATCTTGAACTCCCACATTCATTTAAATCTCGAATCAGCTCTTTATGTACGAGTATAATTGGAATATAGAATTCATTTACAAAAATAAAAATACTTTTAAATTTAAAATACATGTGTATGTGAAAGTATCTATATATTAATACGTGAAGCAAAAACTTTGTACCCCTTTTTACGAAAATTGCGCGGACGGAGGATTATGAAATTTCGCACACTTACAGTTTATATAGAGAAGAAGTGCAGAATGCTAATATTTTTTAAAAATACAACGACAAAGACGAGAAATTGGAACATTTGTGAAACGACAAAGGTGCAATTCAAAGCCTATATTATCGGGTTTCATTTCCAGATTAAAATTAGCATTTTCATTTTTTTATACTGTTGCCAAAATTTTGAAATTTCAATTAATAATAAAAAGTTAATATGTTAATAACAATAATAAAAGTTAATAACAATGAGTTACTTTTTTAAATAGCCAGTTTCATCTGAAAGAGTTATCGCAGAATGCTAATATTTTTTAAAAACACACAAGTTTTGCATTATATATATACTAATTAATCAACTCAACTCAACTCAACTCATTCAATTTGTATAGATCAGTTTCTAAAGAAATCAACCTAAAATAAAAAAAAATAACGATTTTTTCTACTGACGATGAAAGTTTTTTTCTACTTTTATTATGCCTCGACATAGAACATTAACGGGTCGGATTGAGAGACAAAGAAGAAGGAATCTATATTTGCGGACACATAATAATAATAGTAATGAAAATACAAATAGTGTTAATATTATACAGAATGAAGAAGTGAATTTGACAGATAAATTTAAATGTGCACGAAATGTCATTCCAAAAGTTTTTTATAGTTATGATTGTGGATTAATGGATTTGGAATGCAGGTTTTGCAATGCGAAACATTTTGAATCTGAAGTCACTTTAGGTGACAGAACTGCATTCACTTCATGTTGTCATAAGGGTAAAGCACATTTCTCAGAAAATATATTGAACTCCGTTATTTTAGCGCCTACAAATGATGATTGTACTTTGATTAATACTGATATACTTAATCAAATTCCTGGTGAACAGCGAACATATCATAGCTATGATAAAATAATTTGTGATAATGACAATGCCATCAATAACTATCCGGTAGAGTTTTTAAATTCTTTGACTATTAGTGGTTTACCACCACATAAGTTAGTATTGAAAGTTAATTGCATCGTTTTGCTGATCAGAAACTTAAATACAAAGGAAGCATTAGTCAATGGAACAAGAATGCGCATCAAATTTATGCATCGACATGCAATTGACTGCGAAGTTTTAACTGGGACCGCACGCAGTAAGAGAATTTTGATTCCACGTATAAATTTAACATACTCCGGAACTACTTTACCATTTAACCTTCAAAGAACTCAATTTCCTATAATACCTGCATTTGCGATGACAATAAACAAGTCTCAAGGACAAACATTCGAAAAAATTGGAATTTTATTGAATCGACCAGTTTTTACACATGGGCAATTGTATGTCGCAGCAAGTAGAGTTCGATCATTCGACGGTTTGAGATTTTATATTTCCGAATATAATGGTCAAGGACATTTAGCAAACGACGAAAGAGTTTTTACAAAAAACATCGTTTACAGAGAAGTTTTGTAACATTAATTAAATTATCGAAATATGTATGTCAAGTTCAATGGACAGCATCGCATGTCTTTTTGTTTCAATAAAAAAAAATTAAAAAAAGGCATTCTTTATTTTAATCATTTTTTGGATTTTTTTTATTTAAATTTCATATAATTTTTTGAAAAAACTAGGTAAATTAACAGTGTAGCCTTGGCAAAATCTGTGATTATAGAAGTATAGTCTTTGACAATAGAACCTTAATAATGTTTAAACTTATAATTTTAATTAATTATGGTCGAATTTCGACCACTGGGCGACCACTAGTATACATAGCTATGTGAAAATTGTAATTTTTGTTTTTTATAAATTTGCAATACATGGTGGGACATGACATATTGTAAACTTAAATATAAAACTTAATACAAAATCAAGTATACAATATAGGAGAGTGAGGTTTGTGCTACAGTGAATATAAAAATGAAAAGTTTAATTTCAGCAAATGAAAAGCTTAGATACAAATTTTGCTGATAGGTGGAGTTGTACCTTAAAAGCATTAAGAGAAAACTCAAATCATGCAATTAAAATAAATTCTCTACAATATTCCAAAAGGTACGTCTTTTAACCCTTTGCGCTCGGCATATTTTCCGTAAGATACGCCTTTTGGCGTTCCTTTAAAACGTCACACGTATAGTTTCCAAATTACTACCTTTTGGCTACCGAAAAATTGTAATAATTTGTTTTATTTTACTTCATCATTAAATAAAATAAATCTTTCTGTTAAAATTTTCCGGTAGCCGAAAGGTAGCCTATAATTACACGTTTTAGAAAAATAACATTTCATTTGCAGAGGAACACCTTAAGGCGTGGCTCGATTTTTTAATGTCCCCTCAGAAGGGACATACGAGCGATAAGGGTTAAGGCTCGAAATACAAGTAAACGGTAGTCCAATTAAATAACGTACGTTATTCACGGTTTTAGTAATAAATATCGTAGAGAAGCATTCAATTTGTCTTTCACATAGTTCCATTAAATATATATATGTATACAGTGGTGGACATAATTATAAGACACCTATCTAATTTGACAAATAGTGAAAGAAAAGATTCAGAGCTTAAAAATGTTTTATCAAATACGTCAAAAACATAAATTTATTCTGTTATCATATATAATTATTTTATAATAATGATATTTTAATACAATTTAATGAAAAAACTTTAAAAAATAATGGACAAAATTGTAAGACACCAACCGTTTTTTCCAAATACAGTGGTCACCATAATTAGCAGAAACTAATGGTCTAAAAGAAAATCCTCTAACATGGTTATTCAATATTTGGTGGAGCCGCCATTGTGTTTTATAACATGAAAGAGGCGATTCGGCATCGAATCTATCAATTCTAACAAAATATCGCAAGACAGTTCTTTCCAAGACAGTTCCTCTATCGCAAGACAGTTCCTCCCATTTCGGTAAACCGCACGAGCTAAGATCCCCCACAACTTTTCGATGGGATTTAAGTCTGGAGTGCGAGAAGGCCACGGGAGAACATTGATATTTTGCTCTGAAAGCCACTTTTTTGTTTCGTGTGATGCATGAATCGGCACGTTATCGTGCTGAAAAGTGTAGTTTTCGCTACAAAAACGTTCACCGTATATGGCTAGTTGATTTTTAAGAAGATTCTTATATTTTTCGGAATTCATTCTTGAATGCACAAAAACAATACCCGTTTTCCCTTGAGCCGAAAAACCAGCCCAAACCATTACTGAGCCTCCACTCATTAGTACATAAGGAGACTTCTGTAAATCATGCATATAATATTGAAACCCGTCAGGACCATCCAGGTTAAACTTTTTTTCATCACAAAATAACACAGAGTACCATCTGGAGGTCCAGGCCATAGTTTGTTTAGCGAAGTTTAGACGCTCCATTTTGTGCCGGCTTAGAAGCGATGGTTTTTTCTTCATTTTTTTATATTTCACATAGGACGCATTATGCAACACCCTGCGAATGGTTCTCCTTGAACAATTCAGTTTCAAAGCATTTTTAGTGTCTGTAGTGGTCATCTTATTCTGTGCAGCGAGCGAAAGCACATGGCGTCTGTCTCTCGAGGACAAGCAAGGAGTACGTCCAGATCTTTTAATCACCGATCCACTAATTCCTCTTTTCAAAACATTTCTAATTGCACATCTGGAGCATTTAATAACTTTTGAAATATTATTAATTGAAGCACCAGTTCCATTTAATTTCCAAATTTCGCGAATTTCACTTTCTTTTAATTCTGTACCTTGTGGCATGTTTGTAAATGTGTGAAAACGGTTATCGTCTGCTTTAGTTAACTGCTGACGTCATGATAGTGTGCAGAAAATTTGCATATAATTCACATTATCTTCGAATAAAGCAGGTGTTTTAATTAAAATGTTAGGGTGTCTTATAATTTTGTCCATGGTATTTTTAATTTTTTTTTATTAAACTCTATAAAATAATCATTTTTGTAAAACAATTACGTGTGATAACAGAATAAATTTATGTTTTTGACGTATTTGATAAAACATTTTTAAGCTCTGAATCTTTTCTTTCACTATTTGTCAAATTAGATAGGTGTCTTATCATTATGTCCACCACTGTAATATCAAAAGTTGTTAAGCCTTAGGATCGAGACTGTCACAGCAAAACTATAAGAAACTCCACATAAACAAAATATAGGGTAAACAGGGCATAAAAAAAACATCATAATAATAAAGTTTTTTTTTTTTTTTTTGGCCATTGTAGTTAAATCATATTCGTATTCTCGTAAGTCACATAATTTATTTTATATTAAAATTTCAATTATGTGGGGACTTTTGACGTGTCCTCGATAGTCTGATGATATTGTTAACAGTGTATTTTTAGAGTTTATTTATTTACTTATTTTTAATGTGACAGTTATCTATAAAGGACAATATCAAAACGTTCTGATTTCTTTACTTGTAATATTAATAATAATTCGCACCAGTTTTAACAATAAATTTTTGTTGTTTCTGTTTGTTAACACTTAACAAACGGATTATACTGTCTGTTTCGGTTTCCGGAATTTTTTAAAGGAATTAAATAAACATGTATATATAGGCGTGGTAGTTTTATTGAATAAGTACTATTTTTGAATAAAATTGTATAATGTTTGCATTTACATGTCTAGTAGGCCATATGAATGTGATATTTTATAAAACATCCACTTTTACGAAATGAAACTTGCATAATTGAATTGACATATCATAGTCAATAAATTTTCCATGTAACCCCGCCCTTTAAAACAGCAAACGTAAACCTACGTTGCCCGACTTAATCAGTCATAACGTAAAGCAGAGCTGCCAACCTAACCCGGCAAATTGTTAGTACCGCCTCTTTTTCTACACCACTTAATTTTTAGAGTATTTGTTTTCTTCATTCATCGTAAATATATTTGAAGAGAATTACTCTAAAAATTAAGTGGTGTAGGAAAAGGGGCGGTGCTAACAATTTGCCGGATTTGGTTGGCAGCTCTGCGAAAAGACGTAGATTCACGTGGCCCGTCCGTTGTGTTAAAATCTAATACGTAGGGATACTTTTGATTTATTGTCAATGTGCAATTTCTCTCTCTCTATTTTTAAACCAGATCCTTTTTGTTAAAGTATGTTATAGATGGTCTTATGAGCTTAGGGTAGTCGTACTCTCCGCCCTTCTTTCAGGACACTCTCAGAGATGAGAAATTTCTGCCTGTTTTGTCACCACTAATTTCGTGCAGAAATACCTCTCATGGTTCGTACGGCCACGCCTTTTTTCATGGACTTTCCCACCAGTATTTTCATACAATATATTTCCTTATAAGTTTTAAGGCTTCCTTAATATCCAATTTTGCTAAATAATAATACTGGTGCAGAAAATTAAGAAAATTCAAGGACTGTACGAACTATGCCTCTGATATATTTATAGTAATGTGCCATGATTATACTATATAGATATTATTAAAAAAGAAAAAAAAAAAGAAAGAAAGGAAGGAAAGAAAAGAAAGAGAAGAAATACTGGTAGCAATAAATTTGAAAATTTCTCATTCATAAGAATGTCCTGAAAAAAGGGCGGAGAGTACGACCCCAGGCTTAGGGGAATAATATTCCAGTGAGTATTGTGGTTATTTTTCATATCTTTATTAAATTCATTACTGGTTATTTTTATTTTAGTTGTTTATTCATTATTTTTAGTTCTTGTGGATAATTGTAGAATTCCATCATCTATTTTCTTGCATTCTACAAATTTCTTACTATATATATATATATATATATATATATATAGTGCATTAATGTATTAATTTCTTCAAAAATCATTTAATTTTTATTTATTAAGTTTATAAACAAGTTATTACTAACCGCTTGCATTTTTTGCAACTTTCACTGACAGACTATTTTAAATTAGTTTTCAGTTAATGTTCTTCCACGATCTTAAAATTTATGAAATTGAATGTTTTTGTGAACATTTGATTCTATTTCTTATAATTTTTAGATTTTTTTTTTCTCTCTTGCTCAATTGATTTCATTGTGTCATAAGTAAACCAGGCATTATTTTTTGGCTTTAAGACTACAGATAGATAGAAATTTACCTTTATTTGCAAACAATAATGCAATTTATGCCCCTGATGAAGTGCAAAGTATTGTCACACTTTCATATTTTTCTGGATTATGATTATATATATATATATATATATATAATAGATATCGTAATAAGATTAAATCATAAAATTCAGCTATTAATAGAACTAAGACAATAACAGCACACTAAAATATAGAACTGAATTTAATATATATATATATACTTTTTTTTTCTCCTAATGAGACTTATACTTCTTACATGATAATATAATATTGGATTGGGAATTGTTCCCTTTTTCCTTCGATATATTTGAAAAGGTTTTCACACATATACATACGTCATGCACGCACACACACACACATATTAATTTTTAACGATTAGATGAACCAAAAATTTCATTTGAAAATTAAAATAGTTTAATAAAATAATTTAATAAAATAAAAAAAAAAAAAAAAAAGTTTACATACAAATTTAATTTTTAAAAAAAATTTTAAAAATTTTAATTTTTCTTATAACTTTTATATCGTTACTATAACTTTTAAAGTTTCATCAAAAAAATAATTTTTACTACATCTAGCACAGCCAATACGATCATATTCTGGCAAATTGATCAAATATTTACACGCCAACCATCAAACTAAGATTTTCATCCCTTTTCTTGTATCATTTTAAATTTAAATTTAAATTCCGTGTGTCAGAGTTCAATATCTTCTCAAACATTTTTCTTCTCGCTCCACAACCGTGTACGTATATATACCGTCAAATATGTACAAAATTTAAAAATTCACAGTAAAAGAAGCAATGATTAGAAAAAATTGGATTAAAAAGAGACAATGGACTTTTTTTTTTATTCCATGTATTAAAAAAAAAAACTTCAAAATTAGCTAAAAAAAAGGCCATTGAAATGACATAAGTTTTAACATTAAAATTTAAAATAGTGGTGTACATTTAAATTTAAAATATGCTTAGGAGTTTTGTGATAAAGAAGAGAAAATTAACAAATCTTTGAGACTGTAAATTATTTTTAACTATAAAACTGCGTGAGAAAATATTCTGTAAATATGGACATTTTTGTAGTTAATACACAGAAAAAAAAAAAAAAATAAATAACGTTCAGATATTTTAATATACAGTCGGAGGGAAAAAAACACGCGAAATTTGCTATAATTTCCTTTGACGCAGAAAAATCTAATGGACATCATTAAACAGGAAATTAAATGCACGTTTTGAAAATGATGTCAAATTTTGAATTAGAGGCCATCTACATATTGAAATGAGTGCCAACTTTGACTATCTCAATAGCAACACACAATTTTGACTTCATATTCGAATTTCTGAGAGTCTGGCAGTGCAGAAAAGTATACAATTTGTATGCTTTACGTTCAATATTCATAGAGTTACAATTCAAAATGTGTTAGAGGGTTATCTATAAATGTAGAAAGATAAAATTAAGATCCTACAAGAAACAGACAAAATTTTACAATTTCATACCAGAAATATTTCAAGAGAAAAATTAATATAAAATTTAATAAAAATAACGCCTTGAACGCTACACGCGAATTAAGGAAATTCCTTTGAGGCCACAAGTGCTGCTTAGAAGCATGTTATGCTTATCGTGTTTCAATAAAATCCGTTACAATGCCTTAATGAAATAATTCTGTAATAAATGAAAATTAAGTAAATTTTTAATAAATTGTCAGTAATTACTTAAAACTATGTAATTTTTTTAGTTTTATATCACACTGTCAGCCACCGATGACTGACATGGCGCTGAACGTGTTAACATATACTTGCCAACATTCTTGTAATATCCAGTAATGTTGTTAGTCTCACCCATTTTTTCACCAGTAAGCTTTGAGACTGATGTTCTGCAGATGTAATTACGATTAAATAAGAAAAAAAAAATGTTCTAAAAAGATACTGGTGTAAAAAAGAAGGCGGGGCTAACAATACTACGGAATATTAATTAGTATGTTGGTGAATGGCAAGTATGCGTTAACATCTTTACAGTATTTTAATTATCCCGAATTGAGTTTTTTAGAACGTATATACTTAAATACTTTTTTAGATAATACATTTTAGGTATATTTAAATACATAACACTTACGATTAGTCAGACAATGCTCTTTGAAAAATGTGCGATATTTTTCAATTAAAAAGCGTCTATCATGGCTGTACTGATCACCAATAAAGCTTAAATTTTCTATTGTAAATGTGACATAATATACGAACTGAAATAATATAGCTATGCATATGTTACCGTTAGAGCTCGAAATCCGTTGATGTGCAGTGTGGTGAATAATTAAAACATATTATGATTTTTTTTTTTTTTTTTTTTTTAAATCAGACCACATGATCCCATTTTAAAAAATTGCGTTGTTCAAATACTAAAATATCTGCAATAACCCAATTTTTTTTAAATAACTTCCAAATCTATCAATCTTACTTATATATCAATTTATTATTATTATTATATCTGTATTCATTTATTTATTTATTTTATTATTATTTTTTTAACTTTTCAAATCTTATCCTTCAACCTAGAAAAACATTAATTAAATCTATACACATTCATCTAAATTTAAAAAATATATACATAGACACAACATATAGTATTAATTATCAAATATACCATTTAATTATCAATTGGTAAAAATGCTGGGATATATATATTATTACTCAATTTATCATTCATCAATTTAAAGAGGATGTTTGCCACAAAATAAAATTGAATAGCCACTTACCCTTAAACGGATGCGGCACTTCCGGAAATTATTATTATTAGATAACAGCGTATAATCCATAGTTTGTATTAGCACTATCCACACACATAAAGAGTTCACATACGGAATTTACGAAGTTCACACTTATGAAAATTGTCATGAAATATAATTATTACACACGAAGATCGTTGAGTGCACATACAATATTTATTTTGTTTGAAAAATCTAATTATAGCACACGAAGATCGTTGAGTGCACATACAATATTTATTTTGTTTGAAGAATCTAATTATCACACACGAAGATCGTTTAGTCCAGGCCTGTCCAACCCAAAACACTTGGTGGGCCGCATTGGAAATCTATTTTATTCATTCGGGCCGCACCATAATTACATTCATAATCCCCCCCCCCCTCCTTTCCCGACTAATTTTGTCATAAACTAGTGTAGAAATACGCGGCTGGTGCCAATCGAACCTACTTTAGAACGTTTTAGTTGCATTTTCCTTAGGGGGTGTCTACATATTAAAAC
Source organism: Salticus scenicus (assembly GCA_963930645.1). Taxonomy (NCBI): domain Eukaryota; kingdom Metazoa; phylum Arthropoda; class Arachnida; order Araneae; family Salticidae; genus Salticus; species Salticus scenicus. Next base: position 50,125,928 of record OZ005649.1, read on the forward strand.
TGGCATCAACTTCATTTTTTTTCAAAGGCAACCCCCATTTTCTAGAAGCTTTTTGGATTATTTGGAACAAATCAGCCCAGATAATGGCATAGTTTATAAATTTCTCTCAATTTTTTACAGACTGTAATTTGCTAAAATATGGTGATGCTAATGTTAAATGGAGTAACAAACATTAATTCATATCTTCAAATCTCATTTTTTTACACGTTAGAATGAAATAATCTAAATATATTCCATGCATATTTCTGATTAAAAGCATTTTTTTAATTATTAAAATGATTAATAAATTCATGGTATAAAAAATAATGAGATTATGACCTACATTAATTTTTGCACGAATATAACGGGCATCATCAAAAATATTGGTTTCCAAATTTACAGTTCATTCCTATCATTATTTTTCGAATTATAGTGGTATTTGAATTTTTATTGCTCCGGGGCTATCACTCGTTATCATCTGTGTCGTATATTACTTTGCATACGCATTCAAGTATGTTTATACTTGACATACATCGTATTTAACACATCGTTTCTTAATTAGCATTATTTTACATTATTTTATTGTTAAAATTGTTATACTTTTTTTTCCGGTTATTAGCTGAATAGATATAATACTTTTCTGTGTGATGTCATAATTTATTTATTTATTTTTTATTTATTTATTTCTTTACTACTTTTAATGTAGGGATTTACCCCTAACACATTTTTGCTTGTAACTCTATGTAGACTTGATATAAAGAATATAAACTATGTACTTTTTTCCGAACCGCATTGACCTCAGAAATTCGAATATGGAGTCAAAAATGGGTGCTACTATTCGAAAAAAAAAAAAAAAAATTAAGTTTGTGCAATTTATGTAAATGACACCCTAAACAAAATTTAACTATTGCATTAAAAACCAGATGTTATTACCAATCGATAGACATCAGCCGCATGTTTATACGATAATTTATAGTGAAATTAGTCGGGGTAGGAGATATTTATTATTATTATTATTATTATTATTATTTTATGACTGTACATGCGTATATATGCATATATGTTTGTGAGTATATGAATCATGTATGTATATACTTTTTTCGGGGAAGGGCAAGGTGAAAATTCGGAGCAGAATACATTAATTTAAATTATTTCCATTCATAAATTAACAATAGAATAGTGAAAAATTAATAACTATACATTAAAAACTATAATAAAAAGAATGAATAGGATCTAATAATATTTCATTACAACAGTTCTTTAGCTACCATGATCGTTGAAAGGTATTTTCACTTTGTAAAGTCAGAACGTATTTATTCATTTTTAATCTGTTAACCAAAGTTGTCAAACTTCAAATATCGTTAGTCTTCTCGCGGGCCGCAAGAAGCTACGCGGTGGGCCGCATGCGGCCCGCGGGCCGCGGGTTGGCCACCCCTGGTTTAGTCTACACATATAAAAAATTTTCATAGATGAAAAAAAAATTTTTTTTCGTATTATAGTTCATATAGTTCATAAAATAAACTAATTCTTTGCTCCATTTCGAGGTATGAGGGATCATCCCGAAAATAGTCTCTTCAAATATATGAAGAATGTTAATATTATATTTCAAGGAGCATATTTATCAAAACCGAAACACTGGTCTACAGTGGTTCGGTAACAACGGTCAAATTATTATTTTTATTATTAACTAGCCGCCTTCGGCGACTAGCTGGTTCGCGATCCCTGAAAAATCCGACTTTACGAAACTCCCGCTCGGTGGCACCTGCGGCGCCTTTTTCCCCGTTTCAGGTCTAATAACAGCTTATTAATAAATAGTGAAAATAATATTAATTTAAATGGAACGTGAATGAAAATTTGAAAAAGTTTGAAAATTGCAATTTTTATCCCCACTATGAAACACGTGATATCTTAATTGGTTACATTTATTTCCTTTTTTATCGTAGACAGTTGTCTCGCATGTGTTTTGTTTCCGATCGAGACAGCTTAGAAAATCGTCTGCTGATAGAATGTTTCTTTTTAAGCAATTATTCGATCGACATGGGTCGACATTTTAATTAATATCTTCGCAACTAATTAAAATTTTTAAATCCTGTTTTCACTATCAACTTCGGAAGGCTTCTGAGCACCCGTATGTCAAATTTTATACTTCTGCATTCAGTAGAGGCTGAACGTATAGATGCTCAGACAGAGAGACAGACATCTTCTTTTATTATTATAGATAGATTCCAATTTTTATTTAAATATCTGCAAGTAAAAATGTCCCACCACGTCACATTTTTCTGTTAGAGTATCAGAAAATGGCAGTTTTTACGATTTTCACAGTATCACAGGTGGCAACCCTTCCTGCTGGCAACCCAGAGTCCTGGCAACTCAAAGTCCCGGCAACCATGTTTGTCCCATTTTTTTTGTTAAAGTATCGGAAAATGGCAAATTTCACTATATATATTTTTTTTAACGATTTTTACAATACAGTCGACAGCAAAAGTATCCGAGCACTAGCCAGTAATTCCGATATCAAAAAAGTACATTTAATACTATTTTGTTAAATAAATCCTTGTCGAATCATGTCTTTAGACTGACTAAGAACATGACTCAACAAGGATTTATTTAACAAAGCAGTATTAAGGGTACTTTTTTCAGACAGGGATTATTGCTAGTGTTCAGGTACTTTTGCTGCCGACTGTATCACGCATCACCTTTCATGCTATCAACCTTGCCTCCAGGCCATCCTCTCTGCTGGCAACCCCTGTTTGGAAACCCTGCATTCGTACCTTATCTTTTTTTTTTTTTTTTTTTCTGGTATTCTAGTTAACAGATATTCTTTGTTAAGTATGATTGTGATGTTTTATAGTTAAAATTCATGTTCAAAATGGCAAATTTTCAGTGTAGAACTTGTAAAACCGTACCCGATAAGTTTTGCTGCATTTGTGAACTATTCATATTAAAATCACAAGGTAGACATTTAACACAAGACGTAAAAAAGCCTATTTTTTGTATTTTGGTTTTAAAATAATAAATAATAGCAATTCAATCATTTAGTGTATTTTCCATGTTTTTACGTTCTACTTAGTCTACAATATGTATATTATCTCCATATTAACAGTATTCCATGCTAAATTAATAATATTGATACTAATAATGCATGTCTTCTAAAGACTTTTTTACATTGCTTCCAGTACAGATTAAATCGTAACAAAAAAACTGTACGTTTTACAGATTTTTCACTATTATTTTTAAATTCAGCACTGCAGAATAAGTTGAAAATAGCTGATTTCATTTCTGTTACCCCCAAAAAATATTTTTTTGTCGACTAGTGTGATTTCAAATTCGACTAAGATGAAAATTCATATTTCTTCTTTTTTTTTTTTTTTTTTTTACATTCTTTAAAACTGCTTAGCGAGAAAGATTCCGAGGGATTTTTTAATAATATTTTTGACTCATCAAAACATCTTCGAGAGATCTTCTAACCATCATTTTTTTTAGACTCATTGAGAGGGGCTGAACCTTTCTTTTTCTTTTTTATTTATTTATTTTTATTGGTAGCTTGCTTCAACAATAGGTAAGAATCTCATTAGAAATTTCCCTCTCTCTCGCTCTTTTCTTTGAATTTTGCTGTCCGCACCTCCAAAGGCCGCACGATGGTTTTACAGCATAGCATCCCTGGAGCATCATTTCAATTTCTTCTCTTTAGAAACATCTGCTCTGTCCGTGGGGTGGTCCAGGTCCAAACCTCCTGTTTCTCCCTTTTTATTTTAGTGTTAGTTTTATTGCTTTATGGTTTAAAAGCGTCCATTTTCCCATCCACATAAAATAGCGGAAGGAAGAAAGCTTTATCACAAACCCATCTCTTTTATTTATACATCTAAATAATTCTTTATGTTGGTAAGTGGCTATTTGTGGCACTTTACATGATATGGGAATTAGGATATTTCCCATATTATTATCCCCCGTCACATAAGTATAAGAAAACAGTGTAATATCATAGAAGATACATCTTGATAGCATGACAAAAAATTAAATGAACAAATTCTAGTATACTATAATAATATACTTTGTTTGGATAGATATATGTACATACAAAATTGCTTGAACTAAAAACATAAAATCCTAATACCTATTATATATATATATATATATTGAAATACATTAATATAATCAGTGCAAAAATGTTTTTATGAAATTTAAAGATGACTCAACTTCAGTATCAAAACAATTCCTCGGATCACAAGCTGAGACATATATATATATATATATATATATTCTTTAAAATAAACATAAAATAATAATAATAATAATAATACTTTGTTTACATATATGTACATTATTTCATTTACTTGAAATATAAGTGGCAATATTCAACTCGGTTTGTAGCAAACAATTATTCTTTCTTTTATCTAAAATTCGTACTTTCTCGTTATTGCCATGCTTAAAAATCGAAGAAAAGAGAAAAAGAAATGTATATGATATGATATGATATGGTCATAACTAGAATTTTAGAAAGAGAGGGTATTAAACTTAAATTTCTTTTTGCATTCGTATTGCAGTCTATGTTTCTATCTATTTTAACTCCTATTATTGCCCCTACTCTAAATGTAACTCCTACTGTATACTTATGCATGCTACAGACCAAAGAGTCTGTTAGTCCCGACCATTTATATCGTTCAGCATTTTCTTGTGTAACCAAAAACGTCGCTAAGAGAGGAATATTTTTTATCTACTGTTGTACAGTGAAATGAACTTTCTACGTCATTAGGGATTATATTGAGTGGACAAGAGAAAATCCTACTTTTTATTTTATTTTATTTTTATTTTATTTATTTATTTATTTTATTTATTTATTTATTTATTTATTTTTTGCTGAATTAAACAAATACACACATATTTATATCTATATATTCTTAATGCTTCTTTGTATCTAGGTTAATTCCTTCTTAATGATCCTGTTTATTTCTACTGTGTTTTTATTAATATTTCTTTATTTATTCCCTTCACTCTTCCTTTGTGGTTAATTCCCGATTCAATTAGCGAGGCCCCCCAGGGTTAGCCTATCTGCCACCACTGCCCGCAACATTGGCATTTAGAGCTTCCTTGGCACTAATTGAACAAGGCTCAGCCTTTAGAACAGTAAAAAAAAAAAATCTCATATTAGAGTGTTTTTTTTTTTTTTTAAGTCTAAACCTTATTATTATTATTATTATTATTATTTAAGGTGTAATTATCTATTGGATTATTTATTAAGGCTGTAGCCTAGTAATTCTGGTTTGTGATGACTCGTCCTTAAATGACTGCAGTACACATTCCGTATTCTCTTTATACCTTTTATTTGGTATATATAATTTTTAGTACTTCTTCATTGATCGTAGTTTAGACTGCATTGGAGTTTACCCTGTATTCTCGTTAATTTTTTTCTGCCTGAGGCGTAAACCTCTGTCTCTAACGCCGTTTTATTTTATTTATTTATTTTTAAACTAAGTTTATCAGTTATTTTCCTATCCAAGGCACTATACGCATTTTTTTTTTTTTTTTTTTTTTTTATGTCTCCATATCTATATTCCAATGGTGAACAAACCCTCACTTTTGAAAGAAAATAATCTATATATAAATGACTATATCTATTGTACATCTGTCATATGCACTAATTCATATTTACACCATTATATCCATCTCTTAAACTTCCATTTCTTTATTTATTCTTTGTATATCTATATCCAATGTGTATATTGATATTTTAATATGATCGTGTATACCTCTTTTCTGTTAAATTTCTACGTAATCTTTATTTGTTTACAAATATTTTTGTACAAATTTACTTTTTTTTTTTTTTTTTTTTTTTTTTTTTTTTAAACAAATGATTTGTACATAACACATACATACACATATTTATTTCTATGATCATGTCATGTAGCAACATGTTTCATATTAATTTTAATTACATCAATCCTACGTTTTAATAGTAGAGGAAATTGTTTAAAGCAAAATACTCATTTTATTGGAGTCACTTTGTGTGTCTGTGGAAGGGAGGAGAGGGGGGGGGGGGACTCTATTTAATCTTTTTTTTTTTTTTTTTTTTTTTTTTAAATCGCCTTTTCAATTAATTTTGATTTTCTATTATTATTATTTTCTGCGTAAATAAACTTAATTTTATTTTACACTCTTGTAATTATTGCTTATTATCTTCATTATCCCTCAATAAATTATCGCTTGGAATTTTAAACAGCTTTGTAATATGCCGTTTTATTTTTTTACCCATTGGGTTGTCTTTAGGTGTCAAAAACATATTATTATTCCGCAGTTTTCTTGAGACCACATATGGTTCCGCAAATTTAGGTTGTAATGCCCCTGTTTTACCCATTAATTTTAAATACACTTCATCATTTAAATCTAATTTAACATATTTCTTTGTAAGATTTATTTTATCATATTCGTTGAGTGTTTGTCTTGCGTTTTCTTGAGCAATTTTTCGAACTTCATTAATATTATAATTCAATCCTTTTACATACTGATTTATATTTGTCATTCGTGGTTGATCAAAATTATTAAAGGGGTTACGTATTTCCCTTCCAAAAAATAGTAGTGCGGGGGTGTACTCAGTCGATCGATGTTGCTGTGTATTATACGCTAGTTTAAAGAACTTTAATTGTACATCCCAGTCGAAAGACCTATTGCATATCGATGCAATTGAATTTTTCATAGTTCTATGCACCCGTTCTATTAACTCCTTAACGCGCGCTGTCCTCGCTGCGAGGACGCAAAATTTAAGATCCAGCTGCAAAAATTCATCCCGGAAAATTTTTAGCAAAAATTTACGTTTATAACATATAAGAAAAGGCCGTTTTTTTAACCTTAAAATTTAAAATTTCTTTTAGTTTAATTTAGTTCATGAATTCCGGTGGCAGTATAATTTAAATCATCAGTATTGTCTTGCGCCGCAAAGGGTTAATGCATTGCTCCTGGGTAAATATGTACTACTGTGTCTACCTTCGATATTTAAAGATGTTAAATATTTTTTAAATAATTTACTTTTGAAGGATGGTCCATTGTCCACTTGTAATGTCTGGCATAAGCCAAATCTTCCAAAATAGTTAATAAAGCATGATATAATAGATTCTGTATTCGTATTTGGTAAAGGAAAAATTTCTATAAATCCCGAAAATCTATCAATTACAGTAAGGATGAATCTATTCTTTTTATACGATAATGGTAGGGGTCCTACAATGTCGCATTGTAAATAAGAACCTGGTGGGTCATTTCTTTCAATTTTGGTTAATTTAGGGTCACAAGTCGGTCTACTCTTAAAAGTATTGCATACACTTTGCTACATAATATTTGACCGTATTGTACATGCCAATCCAATAAAATCTGGTTTTTACGGTATGAAACGTTTTTGCGAAACCAAAATGGGGTTTATGGCCCACTTCCATAATTTTTTGCCTTAATCTATATGGTGCTATGTAAATCGGATTATCATACTGGTTTTCATTATTTTTTAATACCAATATTTCATTATCAATTAAATGATATTTCTTTTTTAATTTCGTACTTGTACCATTAATTAGTGCTTGCCTTATTTTACTGATCTGTGTCCTTATACAGTTCTTTTTTTTATATTTTCCCTTGTTAGACCTTTTTCCACCGTGAAAATATCTATCTCCTTAGTTTGTTGGTGGGTTAAATTATTTAAATGGCGACTCATAAAATCTGCAGGATTATTTTTTCTTTGTATAAATTTAATAGAATTATCAAAATTTTGTATATTAAAAAACCAACGATTAATTAAATCTGATTGGTTTTCCAGACTTATATGATACGTTAATGCTTTACTATCCGTCAGAATATTTTTTTTTTCCTAACACTAAATGTTTGAAGAACATTAAAGAATCATGAATACTGAGCAATTCCCAATTTCATCGATGGGTATTTACATTCAGTCTGTTTTAATTTTCTGGCAAAATATTCTATTGGAATTAATTCGCCTTGATCATTCTTTTGTGCTAAAATGCCGCAGATCGCTATTTTTGAAAGGTCACTTGTAAGATAAAATTCTTTATTAAAATCCGGAGCTTCCTCTAAAGTGCTGCTATCTACCAAGCAGAAAAAAAAAAAAAATCCATTAAACCAAGAGAAAATTATTTTTAAGACTCTGGTGTGAAACAACTACCATGACTTCCATTACCCACTATTAAGCGTATTATGCATTTTTTGGAGATAATGTGATCAGAAGACATAAAACTGACCTAACGAAGTACACACCTAAAAATTTTCCGGTAAGAGAAAGCTGATAAACGTGTAAAAACGTATAAAACAGATTTACATAGTGAATTAAAAATAATAAGGGAAAAAAACTGGTTGAGCCATTTTTTGAAACATTAATTTGCGAGATCTAAAACGGACCTAACCTAGTCAGGATGGCTGTTAAATTTCCTGTAATAACCACGTAATGCATTAGAAAGGATATTTAGAATGGGTTTATATAATAATTTTCAAGAAAATCGTTGGACCCGTATTTAAAATACCAACTTTTACAAAACTTGGTATGCTCAACTGATGATAAAAAACAATAATTTCATAGAAAAGGATATCAAAAAGGGGGTTAATAATGACGAGTTTGAAAAGAATCTGTATAGTAATTTTTGACAGAAAGTACTTGCGAGACCTGAAATTGAGCTATTTATACAGGACGTCAATCAGTTTTCCTGAACTAACCAACTAATTCATATGCATATTACAATGCATCTAATAGAGTGTTTGTTCATATAGCAACTTTAAAGAAAATTGCTAGAGCTCTTTTTGAGATACGGACTTAGGGCGCCCATTTCTGGTTCCCGATGTCCCACTTCTGGTCTTTCAATTTTCACTAAAAGTTGGAAAAATCATCTGTACACCAGAGCTGTCTCAATCCTGAATTTTCGTAGTTCGATCTTTATTAGTTTTGGAGATATGATAGTCAGAAGATTCCCCACATACATACACACTGATTAATTGCCCAAAACTACTTTTTTGGACTCAGGAGACCTTAAATCATGTAAATCAGGTGAAAACTCGATATCGAATATTCGGTCCGAATATAATATTTCCATTACCTACGATAGTCGTGTAATGTAAGCAATAATTGCTGTATTAAAAAAAAAAAAAAAAAAAAAAAAAAGGTGTAAATGGTGTCAAGTGTTTGGTTTCGTTGCAAAAGAAAAACAAATAAATGCTGAATTAGCTTTTCATGAAAATTATGTGAAAGATTTCATTAAAAAATTTCTTCTTTTACTTTACTATTTAAAATGTTAATAATTTTTATATTGATGGAAAAGTTTTGTTATCAATAAAATGCATTAACTGTTTTTCGCTAATACTGCTAATCCTTCTCTTTCAGCTGAAATATTCCGTAAATATCGGAGATGCCAGCTGCAACATCCTTTCAGCGATACATTTATTATCACTTTGAAGTAGAAACATTAGTGGGTTGGATATCATTTTTAAGATAAGTGGATTGGGAGTAAAATGATACAAGCAAATTATCTAAAATAATTACCTAAACTATTTTTAGCTGTTTTGTTATTTCATAACGATTTTAAGCAATTGCTCCTGAAAAAAGTTTTTTTTTTTTTTTTTTTTTTTTTTTTTTTTTATTGTGGCCATCACAAAACTTTCTTCAACATTTTCCTATACAAATTCACGAGCAGAAATTATTTATGAAAACTATTTTCTATGATGAATGCGGACGATTTTCATTTCAGAAAAGTATAACAGTAAATAACGAAAGTCAATTTCGTGTCACCATCAGTAAAAATATCCTTTTTTTTTTTTTTTTTTCTTTTTCCAATTGTTGTTGCTGTTGTTAAAAATGAAAAAAATCGATGAATTTGTCTTAAGTTAGATATTAAGTTCACTCATTCGTTTTAAAGGAATTGATCAGCTCTTTTAAAAGATCCTATATCGAAAATTTACATCCCTCAGGTGGGTATTTTCCCACTGAGAGTTAAGTGATGCCTTTACCGTGTAATATTTTTCCTGGTTGACTATTACTGTTATAAGTATTATTATTATTATTATTATTTCACGCTGAAAAGTAAAAAATAATTATGAAGGATTTTATGCGAGATTTTGTCCTATGCTAAAATATTAAAAATTTTGAAAAATGGGATGTCAGCGTCACCTGTTTAGAGATTGATTTCTAAATACTTTCAGCACGAATTTCGATCAAGGTCCAACTAAATATCAAGTCTGGTTAAATTTTGTCTATTTGTACGTGAGATACAACATCCATAAAATTTTTCATACACACAGACAGACATTTTCTAAAAATAGTCAAATCATGTTCAAGAAACCTCAAAACGTGTAAATCCATTGAATACCCTAAGTCAAAAAATTTTAAGAAACCAATAATTCCTTCACTGAGAAAAAAAATATGTCGCCTTCATCTAGAATGAATAAGTGGTCATTTTCTAAATCCCTTAACTATAGAAATATGATTTCTGAGCTATGCGCATAAGGCACGCGAATAAACTGAACAGACGAAATGATTGAGAATTTCTAGTCTACACATTATATAGTCTAAACAATATTCTGAATCTTTTGTATTGCGAGAATTCTCGCTTGATTTTCCAGAATTGGGTCATAAACCAAGATTATAGTTGCTGAAACCCGCCTCTTGTATTCGCATTTATTTGCAGATTTTTAAATTTTGCCCTCGAGAATATAGGCAAATGCTCTTGAATTCTAATAGGGGTTTCTAGAACTCGCTTTCAAAGGGGACTAGAATTTATAAGGATGACATGGAACTATTTTTTCTAGAGCCACAATTTAGATTCTAGATGTTTGTTACAGAATTTTTTCTCAGTGTTGTATTTAATAGAAAAGCGAATAAAAATCCATTATTATAACTTTCCATGAGTTGTAACTTGCATCTATAACTGGGAAATTTAATTTTAATTTAATTATTTCATTTTATTTATCTATATATTTATTTGTGAGTGTGCAACTTTTTAAAAGATAATTTAAAACAAAATGTTTTCTTTAGTTACGTTTTTTGAAACCCGCTATTAAATTCGCAATAAAGTTTCAGTTAAACATTAAAAAAAAAAAAAAAAAAAAAAAAAAAAAAAAGAGTCGAGAAAAAAATAATAAGTTTTATAAGAAATGTTTCCGTGATCAAAAAATAATTGCTTTTTGTAGTGTTTTTAATATTTCTACTTCGAATGAAATATTTCGTAAATATCGGAGATGTCATCTGCAGCACTTCTTCAGAAATATTTTTATCATCATTTTTAAAAGGATTAAATTTTAATGAATATGTGTCAGAAAACAAATATTGTAATTTCATTATCTGAAATATTTTTTTTAATACTCCGCATCAAGGCCGTAGGCAAGGGGGGGGGGGGCGACGTGCCCAAGCCCCCCCCCCTTCCCCGAAATAAATGATGAAAGACTGATTTCGTGTAGTATGTATCAGGCAAACATTGCTGTCTTGAAAAAAAAAAGTATTTAAAAATAATTTAATGAAACCTATTAATTTAATTAAATTTCCCATTACGTTCTTTCTTCTCTATATTTAAGCTCTAGAGCGCCGTAAAACCCATTCAACCTTAATCTCGATATATTTATTCGCTAATTTCATCCACCTTCTTGTGAAAGCTATAATGGACTGTCCTACGTCATGAATTCAATCTTTTTACTTTCTTCTGTATTCAATAGAAGAAAGTATTGGATTCGAAAAAAAATTTTGATTTCCGGTTTTCGATGGATTTACATGTTTTGAGAGAACCAGAACACGATTTGACCATTTTTAGAAAATGTCTGTCGGTGTGTGACAAATATTTTGTTCCAATTGTATCTCAGGAACTACTGCACTGCACAGAATTACATATACATTTATATGCAGCTGTACACTGACATAAATTAGTGCCTAACACTTTTTGGTGAAAATTGTCCAACAGGTGGCGTTGCCGTCTGAATTTTTCTCAGTTTTTAACTTGGCGGTATAGTACAAAATTTCTTATAAATGTACACAATAAGAATTATTTATCATAGTAATAATCAAGTAGGCAAAAAATTTTGGACACATAGGAGCAACGCTTCTCCCTGGGGGTGAATTCCCCTTCCCCGGAGGGGGACAGTTATTCGGTATGGGTATCTTTTAAAAGAACTCGTCAGTATTTTTAAGACTAACAGTTGAACTATTAATGTATGATAATTTGAATCTAAGTTTTCCTTTTTTTCCCTTCATTTTTAACAAAACGAAAAAGGGCAAAAAACATTTTTAAAGATATTGTTAGTGAACATAAAATTGACTTTCTTTGGACATATTAAGTGTTACATTTCTATTAGAAACAAAACATCTGCATTCATCATGGAAATTCATTTTAATAAATAAAAGTTTAAAAAAAAATGATTGGTATTGAGTGAATTTGTATAGGAAAATATAGGCGAAAGATTTGTGTGCAAGGCCTGATTAAAGCAGGGGCATGTAAGACATGTGACCTGAATAGCAAGGGCCATATAACTCTCCCTGAAAATGCCATTTAGCCTTTTATGCCCTAAAAATGGTATCATATAGTGCAAATTCTGATATATTACTCCCATAAACAGGTATATATGTACCTGGGTTTATTGGTGCACAGTGCGAGGAGGCGGGTTCACGAAACTATGTGTGCCCCGGATCTCGCATGAAGTTAATCAGGGTCTTTTTGTGTAGGGTCTGATTAACTTCGTGAGAGGCCCGGGGTAAACACACTTTTATGGGCTCTACCCCCACCATTCTTACTGTGCAGGAATCAGCAAAAGTACATGTATATACCTGTATATGAAACTAAAATAACAAAATTTTGCATTTTATGATACCACTTTTGTCATTTTTGGAGGCAAAATGGCATTTTCAGGGCCAGTTTAAGGGCTCTTTGCTACTCAGAGCCCGGGGCACCATGTGCCCCTGTGTTAATCAGGCCCTTGTTTGCGTGTGCGTATGTTTTTTTTCTTTGGGTATGCGTAATATTATATCATATTCGATGACCTTGTATTAGAAATGTGATGGGCCCCTCCCGAAAAAAAATCCTGGCTACGGCCTTGCTCCGCATTATTTTATTGTGATTTTTCAGCAGATATTATGATAAAATATTATTATACGAAGAATTGAATATAAGTACATGATGCAATAATTAGTCTTAAATTTCTTCGTTTGTTTTTCCCTTTTCTATTATTTTAAGCTGTGTACTATGAGAGGAAATTTTTGAAACATATTAGAATGGTAAAAACCTTAATTTACTTTTTTATCTATTAACAAAAATTCTATTAAAATGTACACATATTATAAAATTCTTTCTTGGACAGAATTTAATTTAGGACACGTGTCTTATTGTTGACAGAGGCTTTTTCTTTTTCCGTATCTGTAAACTTTTTGTTACAAATTATTTATATCATTTAAAAGTAATATCATAGCTGCCAACCCTGGAGTTCTTCTAACACCGCTATTCTAATAGAAATATTTTTGGGTTTTTTCCTAACGGAAAATCTGCAATTTAACTAAAGGAAAATTATTCTAAAAAAAAAAAAAAAGAGAGGGAGAGAGAAGGAAAAGTTGCATTAGAAAATCTAGAAAGATGGCATTTAAGCAAAATAATGGTGTGCTGTAAATAGTGATGACATTTTTGTCGGGTCTTTTTTGACCTGGGGGTATTTTATCCTGCGGCAATTTCTTCTTTTTTTTGGTCTGGATAATTTGTCGGGGCTGTTTTCTCTTTGGACTGTTTTATTTTAAGTCCATTTCGTCGGGCTAATTTGTGCTTGAGCTATTTTATCACATTAATTTTCCGGGAAGTATTTATCTGAACTATTTTGTTAGGCTATTTTGACGGGCTAGCCGTTTGGGTATTTTGTCGGAGCTATTTTATCCTGGGATTATTTTGTCCTGAGATCATTTTATCCTGCAGCTTTTTTTTTTTTTTTTTTTTTTTTTTGTTGTTGTTGTTCTGAGACGCATTTTATCAAGTAGCTATCTAATCCTGAGGCTATTTCGTCAGTTTTTTTTTTTTTTTTTTTTTTTTAGGTCAGTTTTTTTTTTTTTTTTTTTTTTTTTTGAGGCAATTTTTGTTTTGGGACTATTTCATCAGGCTATTTTGTTGTGAAACATTTAAAAGTGAAGTTAGAAAATTAGAAAAGTAACAGACTAAATGCGACTACAGGGACTTGGGGACTAAAGAGTTAGTTTTTGTAATTTCAAAAAAATAGATTTTTTAAATTTAAACATGCTATATCATAAATGCTTAGATTTTTTAAGACATTTTGTAATTATAAGTTCATTCGAAGCTTTTATCTCTGCGACCAATGGTTGGAGAGATAAAGGCCTTCTCACAACTTTACTTTGTACCCTGTATATACATATATATATATGTATACTATAAATACATTTAAAACTTTATAATTCATATATACAATAGAACGTCCAAAAATAGTTAAATATTATTAAATTTCTTAATTTTTCTACATCCAATATTAAATTAATATTTAAGTATTTGAAACTAAGCAATTCAAGAATGTAATTTTTAAAATAAAATATGAGTTATAATAGAAATAAATAAATAATTTCATGTTATAAATTAAACTAATATTATTTTTTCAACTTAAAAAAATTAGGTAATTTTAAATCGAAAAACGTTATCTTTGAATTTAAAAAGACTTTAGTTTTATATGAAGAATTGTTTAGTTCTGCCATCTACAATTTTAAAAGCTAAATAAAAACAAAATACTTACATTTTACACTTATAAGAAACATTTATAAGTGAAAAATATTGTATGTATTAAAAATAAAATATATACTAATCATTATTTCATTTTATATCATTACACTGAATACATTTAAATATTAGAAGTGCTACATTTTATAATTTAGAGGGTAAATAAAATATATGCTAATTATTACATTTATTATATAACTATTAGCTTATACAACTATATTCCAAAAACCAAACAGAAAGGGGTTACTATAAGTAACAATTAATGATTATTTTTATGATGTTTTGCTCAAGCTTCAAGAAAAATAAGTTCCTGTATAAATTATGCCAGTAGATTATTTTAGTTGAATTAAACTTAAAAGTACATTTACTACCCCAGCAATGATTCTTATGGTCAATTTCTTAATTTCTTGTTTCTGAATATAACTCATACATCCTTTAAGATGGAATTTAAGCCTGCATTGACCAGTATAAGATAATCCACACAGGCAAGACACCAGGCGTGAAGCCATCTAACATACATAAAATCTTGAACACTGCTACTAGTATGCAGATAGAAAAGATTTATTAATGCTATATTATATGGCTATCTGTAATAAGAGATATTTGGAGAGTTTTTAATACAATATAAGACAAATTAAACATTCAAAATAAGAAATTTCTATAGAAACCAAATAATTTAACAGGAAATTCAGAGACAGAAATTTTTCAAAAATCCTGAATTCAGGGATAGCCCCTGAAAAATTTCACCTCTGGAGACACTATAAAAAGGGCCCGATTAAGCTTTGAAGCTAGGGGAAGTTCAGCATCATTTCGGGGGCCCCTTTCATTTTGGAAAATCTTGTTTTCCTGTTACATATTGTAATATAAAAATGCTATAGACCAAAAAATAATGTGTATTTATTTTTATTATTTTCATATATCTGGATGGTTTCTACACAGAACATTAAAATCATACAACTTTTTAATTAAGAACATTCAGATTTTTGAGGTTAAATAATAGATTTTTCCCGAAATAGTGAGTGTTTTGTCTTGTTTTAGGTAACATTTCGCAGAAAAAAATTCAATCTCAGTGTGAAAATAGGAAACAAAAGATTCAAGACCATGTTTTTAATCCTTATGGGGCCCCCTCTTAAATTTTACAGGGGAAGCTTGTGCTTCCTGAGCCTTTTGGATAAGGCCCTGACTATAGATAGAACAAGACAAGAATTGTTGATATCAATAGGGTCTCTTAACATGGAAATCGCGAGTTTGTAGGTGAAAAAAAATTATTTTGTAATTATGGTGTTGCAGAGCTTTAGCAATGGCAAAATTTGAATTAGGAGGAAAAAGGCAAGAGATGAATAATATTGATATTAGAAAAGGAAATAAATTTAGGAAAAATATTTAAGCTACAATTAAAAAATAACCTATCTATTGTAGAATATAAATATTATAACAACCTCTGTCAATGGTAATGGCTTTTACACATTTAATTACAGAATTGAATGATTCGGAATCTGAACAAATGTTGAGGGCATAATAAAATTATACTTTTAAAAAATTAAAGAACACGCTTTTATTGAAATGTGAACTAAAAAGCACAAAACATCTATTTTTATAGTATTAAAATGCAAGGTAAGAAAAAATCGTGTGAGTGACACACCGTAATATTTACATCTTTAATAAAAAAATTAATTGATTAATTGTTGCCACTCAACGTTATACAAATATGGCCAAAGCCTGTGCCACATACGATAGAGCTTTATATATATATATATATATATATATATATATTTTTTTTTTTGCTCCTAGAACCTGCCCCTCATGGGATGGGAGCTTGGAAACACTTGTATGTAGTATTGTCATCGACTATGAAGTCGTGTGCAAAATTTCAGGTCAGTCGAACGAACAGAAGTAGTCAAAAATTGAATTGCAAGATTCCGTTACATACATTAATAGTAAGCATAAAAAACAGCTATTTTTTAGTAGGTGTTTAACATGAACAAAACTGTAAGAGGGCAAAACGGGAGAGTTAATAAAACTACAAAGATTTTATGATAGACAGTAGTAGAGAATTCTTATTCAGTAAAAGAGGGGAAAACTACAACACTCTCTTTCTTTGATATTCTTGTTTCTTGTGCTGAAAAAAGTTCCTCCCCTATTGTTTATCTCAAAATCTTTGAAGTTTCATTACTTCCCCATACTCATGTCATCCACCTACTTCAAAAATTGCTGCTTTTTATTTTCCGAACACATGCTCTGAAAGAAAAATATTGTAATTATTAAAAAATTCAACTATGAGATTTTGGTGCATGTATATATTTTGTGGTCTTCTGAATTGATGTTTGCTATTTTTTATAGTGAAGTATGTGCGCCTGTGCATGTGTGTGAAAAAAACATAGTAGTGTCTGAAAGTCTGTTCTGACTGAGCTAAAAATTGACCAGCAAGTAATAAGAAATCATTGCATGATCTGTATAGTATAGTTTTTTATGAGTGTAGGATTTAAAGTTTAGGATTGATCTAAAATAATCTACACTCATAATAATCCATATAAATTTTTATCAGTGTAGGACTTAAGTTTTTTACAAAGACACAAAATAGAATTCTTATACAAAATCAAATCGTCTCAAATTATTTTAAGTTTTTTTTATTATGTTAAATTATTTAAAGCATACAAAAAACTGATATAGGTCATATTGCTTTGCTAACATGTGATCATTATAGAAAATAATGTATCACTCATAGCTCTTTTACAGGGAGGCTTAAAATACTGTACACACATAACACCCTATTAGTTTTACTTACCTGAAATTCCTTAAATTATTTGAAAGAGATTAAAA
The DNA here is from genome assembly GCA_963930645.1 of Salticus scenicus. Classification (NCBI taxonomy): domain Eukaryota; kingdom Metazoa; phylum Arthropoda; class Arachnida; order Araneae; family Salticidae; genus Salticus; species Salticus scenicus. The sequence goes on from OZ005649.1 coordinate 50,143,447, forward strand.
TTGATATAAGTTTTAAAGTTTTGTTGCGGAATGAACGTTACTGAAAATTACATACCTACAATTTTTATTTTTTATAAGGATGCACAAAAGAATTCATATGCATTACCATTTATTATACAAATATTTAAATTTGAGAAGAAATATTCAAATACCCAATTACACTACTTAAGTTTAAATTATACGTTTATACTTGCATCCTTGCTTCAGGACATTTTCAGCAATTCTGGTTTGCTTTCGAAAAACAGCATCTTTTCTTTGTTTTACTAACCAAAATTTGTTAAAACTAACCAAATTGACCACTTAAATATTAACTTTAATAGTCCTAAATCCTAAAAAAAATAGTGCATTTTGTAAATCAGTCATGAAACAGTGAAGATCCTGACCAAAAAACATTTGCAATTTATCCGACCCAAGCCTCATCAATGGCATTTGGCACAATACACTAAGTTAGAAGAGGAAACAAAGAAAAGACAGAGATTTACAATAGATAGAGATTTGCAGAGTTGCAATAGATCTCCATAAATGAAGTATAAAAGTATAATTTAAACTTAAATATTATGAATCGTTTCACCTTAAATTTAAATATTTAACCTTATTATACTTTTTACTTTTGATATTTTACTGATTGAATCAATGATTTAAATTTTTTAAATGCCTGGTAACTACTAAATGTTCAAAAAGTCACACAGAACCACTCCAACCTTTTACAGTTTTATAGTAAAAAATTACAAAACTCACTAGTATAAAAGAATTGATAAGGTTTAAGAAGTTGCTTCAATATAAAACTTCTCGAAATCAAGCAAATCAACAATAATAGCTGTAAGTTAAAACATTATATACATAAAGATCGATTAATATACAGTATCCAAGCATTTTGGTTATTTCTTAGTAGTAAATAAATATTTTAAAATAACCCTTGTATATTGTTATTATATTAAACGTTGTAAAGAAGCTATTCACTGAGAGTTTACACTGTACCTATTCTTGTTGACAGCGACAGCCTATGTGATTTTATGAGGAAATTCATTTAATAATTCATTACCTAATCAATTTCTTAAAATTCTGTTTTCACATTATTCAGAAAATTCCCAACCGTTAAATTTGTTCTTTTATCCCAAAGATTGATTCTTTGAATTTTTAATACTTCATTTTATTTAAAGCTGTAAAGTGGAGAAAATGAATTCAGTGCATTCTTTAGCTTCAAAATGAAATATTCAGAATTTAAAAAGAAACAATTTTCGAAAAACATGAAATTTAAAGGTTATCAATTTAAAAGTAACTAAAACGCAAAAACTATTAAAAATTTTACTTTAAAAGAACATTTTTTGCAACTGTCTTCAGTTACCTAAGAATAGTTGGACTTTTTCCTGGTTATATTCCCTGCTTCCTTTCAGCAGGACACACCATCTAGCATCAATTTGGATTGGTTCAGCAATGTTGCAAGTTGCTTCATCCACTAGAACCTCTATTGCTTCACAATTAATGCATAATAGTGATTACTATAATTTGCGAACTTTTTGACTTTTTCAAAATTTATTTTAATATTGTTGTGATGGAATCGAATTTCCATGTGACAGAGAGAGGCAAGATTTAATTAATTTTGTCATGTTTGGATACTTTATTACTCCAAGAACATCTCTCTTTTCTGAAACAGCAGACCAATATTCACAAATATCAAAATTTTTAGATTAATGTTCCTTTCCTTTTGTTAAATTTTCCAGCATGTACAAAGTATATTCTGCCTTAACTTTGTCACAAAATTTAGCATCTTTAGAAACTTTTGGCATTTGCTCAGCTATTCAACAAACAACATCTTTCGCCTTTGAATTGTTTTGATAACTTAGAGAAATATACTGCAACTCTCTCAGCAATGGATTAGAGATGGGTAATTTTGACTGAGATACTTTAATATAACAGCTTCTAACGTCATGTAAAAAGTCCTTGTCATCAGGATACTTAACCAATTTTTTTGCTACATATCCGATATCTAATTTTTTCAGAGGAAGTCAGTTATCAGCATCTTGACACTTTATATTAGTTAGAGAAAGACCTTCTTTTTGACCAATGACATCAGGTTTCAAAAGTTTATACAAAATTCTCCTTAAAAGCTCACTTTGCTTGATATATAGGATATGTATGAGAGGCGACTCCTTTTGAAAAATTGTTAAATCTGATGACAAAATATCGAATAAATATACAACAAAATGGATATAGAGAAGATTTTTCGAATCTTTCAAAAAATTTGATATATGGGTGAATTTTTCAACTTGTTTGCATTTTGATTTTGGTAAAAATATTAAAAAATATTCTCTGAAACCTTCATACTGTTCCAAAATTCTGCTGCACACAGGTTCAACAGTTAACCATCTGTTTTCAATATGGCGTAAAAACAAATGATTACTATCTTCAAAAAATTCTTCTTGGATCTCATGGTAATCCTCTCTTCTCGCGACAGAAATTTTGAACCATTGAAAAACTGAAAGCACAAAGTTTTCTACATCAGTACGAAGACCATCAATACCTTTTTACAAGGCACTGTGAACAACATACAAGCTACATGTGCCTATGTTCACCAAATTATCAATTTCAAGGAAAAATGTGAATTTGATTTTTTTTTTTAAATGCTAAATTAACATTGGGGCCATCCATTGAGCACTGCAGAAGCTTATCTAACTTAAGATTATTTTCGGAAATGAAATTCATAATTTTTTCTAGGATAATATCTGCACTGGCATGGCCTAAAAAAAACCTAATCACAATGAAAATTTACCACTTTTTCATACTTCTCTGACCAGTACCTGATGTATACATCCATTTGTTTTTTCACTTGTTTGGTACTTGTCTCATCAAAATATAGAGGGTAAAAAGCTTTGCTTGGTGTGTAATCAGAAAATATTTTCTGGCAAAAATACAGAGCCAATCCAAATTTTACGATATATCTTGCTTTTGCATCAGACAGTTCCACATTTTTAGCAATTTCAGAGTCACTGAATGCAAAACTTATTATTTTTCCCAAATCGTTGATTGATGAAAATGAATAATTGCACTTTATTGCTGTTAATAAGACAATCCCTTCAGCTTTAATAACTTTCTCACTTAACGTTACCGGCATTCACGTTTTATTTTCCATCGTTAGTTTCAACATTGTTGTCAAACAGGCTTTTTTTTCCATCACTGCACTCTGTTGAGATGGGTACAAAAGTACTTTGGCCAGATAATGATTTTATGTGACTTTGATGTTTCTCACTTTTGGCATGTGATTCAATTTGCTTGAAACCTATATTCGAAATACTAAATTGTTTATTGCATGGTCGGCAAAACACAGAATAAATATTGTCGGCACATCCTTCACACCAGCTGCTAACAAGCAGTCCAACGTCAAACGTTCTTTGAAGCCACAGTTCCGAAAATTTAGTAGATCTCAACATTTTTTATTTTTTTGAAAAATAAGTTTTTGGTAAAATATCAAAGTTTCTAGCAAAATAACAAAGGTTTTAAATTATTATTCACATGATCAATAAATAACACTCAATACGAACCTGGATTAATGCTGATTAAAACGGCACAATCAGAATGTACAATTGTACGATTAACATTTGCATTTGCACGGAATAGAATTGTCATAGAACTGTAATAAAACTTCTTAATACATGTGTATTTGTAACAAACAAAACAAGGAAGCTAAACTAGTGCAGTTGTTGCCATTTGTAATATAACTATATCGCTGACCATGGTGACAAATAACAAACGTTGGTTGTGAGAAAAATCCCTACTTCAAACTGATACGCTAGCCATTTACATGACATCATACCCTCAACCAATGGCAGATAAGGCATGTCCAATGTAATTTGCGCTTACTACGCACTTGAACTAATGATTGCTCATAGCATCAAAATATTTACGATGTTATCAAGTTAAGGATTTAATGATTTAATTGCCAAAGAGATATTAAAATGAAGATAAGGTAATCACTAAAAAAATCAGGAATTTTAGGACAACTTATCATATTTAAAGGCATTTCAGGGTGTTTTTTAAATTTTAAGGAATTTCAGGATGTGCACAACCCCTAAATCTGTCAAGACTCCAAAATTCTCTATGTTCTGTTAAAATAATGACTCTGAGGGTTACCAAAGTCGAGAAGCCATCCTCATTTGCGAAGGATCAAAACTGTAATGGCATTCTCTGGACCACTGTACAGGGGAAATACCAGACCAACACCAACTGCCTAATGCATAAACTCTAGTGTGACTCTAAACCTATTTAACCTCAACCTTATCCAAGTTGTAAGCAAGACATTTTATGTTACACTTTAGGGATTCTTCAATTTGTAGGCTTTGAAATCTGATGCATTTCTTTACAACCTTGCATAATTTTTTTAAGTAAAAAATGCCCAATGCAAAAATTGAAAAAGATGTATCTATTTTTTTAAAATATTTAAAAGATAAGGTGAGAAATCAAATCTGAAATTTTATATTTTTTGACTGCTTAAAAATTATGTATTAAGATTTTAAGTAAGTTCTCGCAGTTTTCAAACATTCTGAAACTCTTGTGTCATCTACTTGCAACGATTTTGCAAGTTCAGCATTCAGCTACTGTTTGACATGAGTCTCCATTAAATAATTCCTCCAGTTCTTCATTTTCAAACTTTTTCGGTGCACCAGAGCATTTTTTATCTCCAAGATCAAAATCATAATTTTTGAAGCATCAAAACCAATCTCTGAATATTGTTTCTGACAGAGCATGCTCATTATAAGTCTCAACAAGAACATTGTGTGTTTCAGCTATAGATTTCTTTTGAACAAAATAGTGCAGTAAAATTCCTCGCAAATACTCTTTGCTTGGCACAAAACTTAACAGTTTTAGAACTAAGAAAAAATAAAAACATTGTTTACACTGTGGTGAACTAACACACACCGAATTTCAAGCTTACTGACAGCTCTTCCTTGTAGATGCATTACCATCTGAAATTATAAACACACAGTCCTGGTAATGCCATCTGTTAGTAAATAGTGAGAACTTATTCAAGGTATTAATATTAAAAAGATAAGCACATTATTAGAAAGTACAAAAGTTGATATAAATGATCACCTAATTATATCGAAAACACGTTAGATGCAACAATTTATAAAAATGTCTAAAAACAAATAAAATTACACTTTTATTTCTTAACAAAGAGGATTCAAATTGTGATGACATGACTCCAGATCATCCCTAGAAGTGAATCTCAAATTGTTCCAAATTGCATAAGAGTAGAATAGTACAATGTTAAACCCATTGAACCTCAACCTTTTCTCGTTTCCTGTGGGGTTATTATTAATTCAATGGTTCATGGCATATTTCCCAAGTCCCCAGTGACAGAAAGTTTTGTAGCTGTCTGCGACAGGCTTTTATAATTTCATAATCTGTCTGCGAAATTTGTGTGTAATCAGGGGTAAAAATGCCTTACACTTAAAAAACCTGAAAGCTGATAGCGGCAATCTTGGAGTTGGGGGGGGCAATTTTTTATGTCTGCAGACAAAGACTCTCCAAAAGTTGCTGGCAATTTTAATTTATTAGTACAGACAAAGAGTGTCCGAAAATTGCAGACTAATTTTTTTTTATTTTAGTTCAGATAAAAATTGTCTGCAAGCTGTTTTTCTGTGCCCGCGACTATGTCGCTGTGTTTCTGTCACTGGGCCCAAGTCTAATAAAAGGAATATGGTTGTTACAGATTGGCTCAAAGATTTTTGTGCATTCTCCGATGCTCTCATTTCGGTCTTTAAAGAAAAACAGCTTTGTATTTTAATATTGAAGATATTAAACAATATCTCTATAAAAAGAGTTAATTAAATACGTGTCATTTGTTATTTTTATTAAAAACACGTAAAATTAATTCTTATTTAAAAATTTTTTGAAATATTATCCTACGCTTTTCGCTTTGAAATTCCAAAGCATCATTAGGGATTTTTATTACTGAATTAAATGAGCAGTTTTTTAAATAATTTTCCTTTCACAGTCAACAGTTAAGTCTTCTAATAATGTGAATAGCAGCAAAGTCAATTTGAAGTCAGTTGAAGGTTGGACTAAGGAGCAATGGAAAGTAAGAGAAGCTGGAACTATTGGAAAATCACATGAGGCTACTGTAAGAGAAAAACCGTAATGAACTAGCACAAATACACTATTAGCTATTTTATAATATTGTGCTAAATTATTGGCAAAATTGCAGCATCTTTAGAATTTATTGTATTTTTGCGGATGTAAAGTTCTTGGATAGTAGGTGGTGCTGTAATTTTGGCGTTATCCCATATAGGGTTAGTGTTTGGGTTAGCATAAATGAAGTCGACCAGAGTAGAACTATTTTCTTCTTTAACATTACGTATATGTTCTTGTATTCTTTTGTTTAAAGTCCTCTTAGTTTGTCCAATATAATAGAAAAGTTCTTTGTTGTTTTGAATGGGAATTTGATAGATGCCTCCAGTGGATCCATTTAAGTTGCGGTCATGAAGTGTTAATTGTTTAATAGTTAAAGGAGAACTAAATGGGATAAATAAATTAAATTTACGTTGTATATAATGTTTAAAGCTATATACAGAAAGGGAGACTATTAGTATAATGCAATTTTAGAGATGAATCTAGAGTGTAATTAATAGGTTAAATTGGCATGCGATTTTTTATTCTATTAACTATTTTTATAATACTAGATTTACTATATCCTGCAGCATTACCTATTTGAATAATTTTGTTGATTTGTAGAAGTTGTTGAAGATACATTAAATTCAGTAAATAAATAAACTAATCATTAATGACAAATTTTATTGAATACAAAAAAGATAATTTAACATACATGAAGCAGCTCCAAAATTTTTTTTTAAAAAGTAACCAGTAAAATCATAAAAACAATAATATAAATCATGTTACACTGAACAAGATTCTATATGAATATGTATCATTAAATGTAAAAGTATCTAAATTATTTAAACAAAAGGACATGCTATAAAGCTAAATAAACTACATAAAATCGGATATATTCATATGCAATAATCAAATAAATATCATGAATTACAAAGTGAATGTGATAATTATATAATTGCTCTTACATATGCAATAAAGCAAACTACGCTACGTATTCCTAAGTATCACAGATTAAATAAGCAAAAATTTAAAAGAAAAAAACTACAACAAAGTGAATTTAACAATGGATAATACAATAGCTCAATGGCTAAAATTTTTATAATGTACTCATGTTTTAAATACATATGTAATGAGAAATTAGATAATCAAAGAAAACAAAGCTTCATATAATTTTTTTTTATACACATTGATGCACAAACACATATTTATGAAATGTTCACATTTTTATATATCACATGAAACGTGCTACAGTATTTATGCTTGCTTTATAATTAGTTTTAAGATAAATAAATATAAAACGACAATGTGTACATTTATTTATAAAATTTCAAGATAAATTTCTTCTCTTGTTAATAACAATTACACACATACAAGGTTTAAATCAGAATAAAAAATTTTAGATAATTGGTTAAAAGAAAAACAAAAACCATGGATAACCTTTAGACCAAATATAGTTATAGAACGAAAACAATGATAGTAATAAACAATCTTCTTAATTAAAAAACAAAAAAAATATATATATATATATATATATATATATATGAAAATAAAATTGTTAATTTTAAAACAGTACAACATATATAAGACAATATTTTTAAGAAAAACAACTTAAAATATTGCTAAAATATATATTCTAACAAAAATTAATTCTTTAATTGCATTAGGAGAAGGGCAAAATTATGAGGTTTCTTTCACTGTACAATTTTTACAATGCACTAAAATTATGAATATTTCAAAATGAGCTTAAAAATATAAACTTTTTAGTCCAGTGGTTCAAAAGATTAAATCAGGGTTGGTTGTATTTTGAAAATAGTGGTTTTTAATGTGTTGTTCAAAACATTTATTTCAAAACTGTTCAAACTGGCCAAAACTGCATTGTGAAGTGAAATTGTATTTTGACAATAAAATATATAAACTAATGTATCTAACTAAATATAATGCCCAAGGTTATTTTTTTTTCCTCTTAAATATTTAAATATATATATATATATATATATATAATTATTACACACACATATATATATATATAATATGTCAGTTTGTTACAATGCAGTAACAATAAAATAAATAAATACTGTCAAACACAATTCTTAAATTTCTACTACACACTTTTTTTTTTTTTTCTACATCACTAAAAGTTGATATTTCATAGGACACAGTGGCAAAAACCACAGCTTTCAATGCGCTGTTCATTACTTTTTTTTTTTATTATTATTAAAATTGTTTAAATTGACCAAAAAAACATTGTGCAGTGAAACTGTATTTTGACAGTATAATTTATAAATTAATATATCTACATAATATGTCTAGGTTTTTTTTTTTTTTTTATAAACATTAAATCTTTATTTATTTATTGTTAGGTAAGTTTATCTGCAGAGGGCTAAGAAAACAATTTTTGTCTTTTGCATTTCACATGCATTTCTTTCTTTTTAATCTCAAATATTTTCATTAGCATATGTGTTGGACACTTTGAGATAGTTTTGGACAGTAAAAACTACTTGTCTTGTTGTAAGCCAGTTTAAAGTGTCCAAAAACGCAATCGGGTTATATATATAAAAAAATAATAGAATAAAATCTGAAAATGGATATCATATAACATAATTTCACATTTTTAGGGTAATTTAAATCTTTACATAATTCTACATTATGTATACAAATTTGAAAATCAAATGGATTGCAAAAATAAGTTTAACCATATCATAAATAGATAATATGAATCAGCAGGGTGTCTACTAGGTCATGAAAGTCATGAAAAGGTCATGAAAATCAACAATAGGTCATGAAATTCGACTGTCGGCTAGAGTCACATATTGGTTCAGGTAACCCAATTTCGCTGGTCGGGTTGAACAATTTTTTTCTCTCGCAGTTTGGGTTGAGTTGATTAAATTTTTTTCCCCAATGAATCAGGTCGATTTGAGAATATCTTTCAAAATAACTTCTTTAATGGGCAAAAACATAATTCGGCATTGCATCCTTTCATGCATTGTTACTTTGCTTGTAGCACTCGTGCCCACTTTGTTCGCCTGATGAATGGTTGTTTTTTTTTCAACCAGAAACAATTGTTGCAAGTTTATTGCATTTTATGGTGTTTATTCAAAGTTTTGTACTTATTACTAAACTTGAAGAACATTTTGTACACTTGAAGTAACATAACACACCTAAATGTTTAAAAATTGTTTATCCATTTTTCATATTTTAGAACTTTTAACTTGGTGCATTAGTAATTACATTTTAAATTATTTACCAGTTGTATAGCAATAAAAATTTACTTAAAGTTAAATTGCAAGATTTTTAGATGAATTATTAACTTTCATTTTAGGTTTTGAGTCGGGTGTGGGTCATTAAAATTCTCTGTTATGGGTTCATGTCGATTTTCAGGTTACTATTATTTAGTAGCGTAACTATATAAACCTGATTATAAACCTAATATAGTCATTTGTATCTTTAAAAAACAAAATTATGTTCTATAAAAATCTACAGGCATTCTAACTTTTGTTGCCCCCCCCCCCCCCCCAAAAAAAAAAAAAAAAAAAAAAAATTTTTTTTTTTACTTAACATTTAAATTTTCTAAAATATATGTATGCTCAAAATATTTTGTTAATCAAAACAGTATTAATGTATAACTGAATGAACTAAATTTTTCTAATTCAGAATGTATTCTGTTTTGAAGTATAGGAAAGACATCGAAATGCAAAGTTTAAGTTTTATAGTTATATTTTTTTTAGTTTAATAATTTTATTCTTCTATTCTTAGTCTTTTCGGTGGAAAAAAAAATGTTTGTAGATTTGAAAAAAAATGTTAATACATATATTCCTATTCTTAATGCAAAGAAAATAAATGACAATTTTCAAATCTCCCTGATAGTTACAATATTATAACATTGTACAAATAGTGTATATATGTATGTAGTTATATATGTCTGTTTTAGATTGATTTCCATTACTATTTACTTAGATTGCTAATAAAAAGAAAGTTTTCAGTTTTTTTTTTTTTTTTTTTTTAATCAGTTAATATTGTTGTTAAACAATAATTTAAAAAATAAAGCAAGGTGATATATCAGTAAAAAAAAAAAAGAATATATTAATTTAAAAAGAAAGGTTGGATATGTCGATAAATAAGGTCATGAAAATTTTTTTGAGGTCATGAATTTTTTTTCTGTCAAGTCAGTAGACACCCTGATCAGGACTCGAAAAATCTCAAATTTTTTACATGCACGAACATCTACATTACATTTGTTTATTTCTTGGGTGTCTGTTGTACTTTTCAGTATCTGCTAAAGTTTTCTCCTACTGTCACTGCAGGATTCCAATTGTGGTGACTTAAAAAATTATCATCTATTCATTTTAGGCAAATGTATAATGCAAAACAATTGCTAATTTTGAAAATCAAAACATAACAAATTGCTATACACTAAAGTTGGATGTTTGTTTACATTTCCATCGCTCATTAGTTCATTGATATAACAGTTGCCTTTCCCATTTTCGAAAATTGGGGTTAACACCCAGACTTAGGTGAAACATCATTCAGAGACCAATGAGCGCTGATCTGATCTTGGGCAAGGCTAAACTAAATTTGCCGCTCGCTCACACTAATTGTATCCATGCTGTAGTGCAATCTTCAGATCTATTTTAGAAGTAGAAAGCGGTAGTGGATCACTAAACTCATTGAAATAATGGCGGCCAAATGTTCACATTAATATGATCTGTTTTGAAGTAAAAAAATGAAGTGAGGATTTTTTTTTTTTTTTTAAATCTAATAGCAAGTATGTTAAGGGATGCTGGTGATTTTTCAATGTAATAAAAAACAATTTAATTTTAAAAGCATGTCTTTTATTTAATATTTACATGTCCAACTGGGCATGTAAGGTTAAAAAAATCATGTGCAATCTAAATTTTTACATGCTCCAGGCATGTAGGGCAAAATAATTTTTGAGCCTTGATATAAATAAGGTTTATCACAAATTAATAATCATTTGTATGGTAGATATTGAATTTTTTGTGGCATGTGATCAAGTTAATTTGTACATAATGAAACCAAACAACACAAGCAAAAAATAAAATGCTTCATTTGTTCAGGAAATACTTCACATTTCTCATAAAACACTTACAGTACATTAAAACCTTTTTCAGTCACACAGGATTTTTTTTAATTTAGCAAATGCATAATGCAGCATTAATGCTTCATATATTTTCACATCTGTCAACTAAATCTGAGCATCATTTAGAACTTTTTGTGATAAAACACTTCAGAAATTTTTTAAAAAGTTCTGAAATCATCTAAAAGTGTAACAAGAGGCAAAACAAACATTCTACAAAATACAGATTTTTGATAAAAATCAATAACAACATACAGAAATAGAAGAAAATTATAAAAATAGAAAAGCAGATATTTTGATAAGATTTATCAATGAGTAAGGAGAATATTTATTTTTTCTCTTTCTAACCATATCAGTTATAGATAGCATAAAATAACCTCCATTTTAAGCTTTCTAAATCAATATGATTAAAAGGAAAAAGGAAATTTAGTAATTAGTTATAGATGAGTGTTTATGAAGGATTACGAAATTCTACAATTAAGAAAAATATCTTCCACTTACTTTTCAGATAATAGAAAAGCAAAGTTGAAAATATCAATAAAACTAAGATAATTTTTAGAAAAAAATGAAAGAAAAAACTCAGCAAAGTTTGCAGACATGAAATATTTTATTCTATCTTCTGTAAGAGATTTTGTGAAAAACACAATTAAAAACTTTACACAACACTCATTTTATAAATTACTCTAGTTCAATTTAACATGCCACACAAAGCATTACTTAAAATGAGTAACATATAAACAAAAACATGTATAGACATATTTTTATACAAATCACATGGTATATAAAAATTATTAATGAATATAACACCAAGTGGAAATCAAGATCAATCAAGAGGTAGTTTGGATTTTTTAAAAGAAGTACATCAGTTAGCCTTAATGTACAGATGGGAAAAGCCAAATAATAATTTAAAAAAAAAAATACATTACTGGTATTTGTGTGATTTATTTAGGAAATCTGTGTTTTATGATCAGGTTAGTTTAGCATTAGTGTTGCCTGAAACCAGTTCTGGCAACTAAAATGTGCTATATTTGTTTTCAATGAAAGTTAGATAGGGTGATAGGTTGCATTTTCATTTTAACCCTAGATAACTGAACTTAAATCATGAATCAGTGTTATTTTGCAACTAATCATTCAACTAATAGACTGACTACAAATTAAAAACAAGCATATTTTTCTATTTTCCTTCATTTATTTCAGATAGCTTAATGGTACCTTAAGAGAAATATTATAGTATTTGAATTAAAAAAACAGAAAGATGGTAAAAATTAGCATTTGCATTTTTGACAAATGAAAGGGTGAAACTTATTATAAATCAGAATCTGACTATTGCATGGGCACTCAGGGCCTGTGGATACAAAATTTTACTGATAGTTAAAAATATCGGGTTTGAATCTCGTAGTTATTTCCTCTAATTCAATTGTGATTTACTTATACGAATAAAATTTCAAAACAAAATCTGTCATTGTGCTGACTGGAGTAATTTTATTTACCTCTGGGACCAAAAGCATGAAATAGATAAGTTGCAGTTTCCTTTCTTGACCCAAATACTTTTTACAATTTCACACCTTTGCTAAGGGGGCATAAAATATTTTAAGTGCCCCAGGTACAAAAAGTTGTCATTTGGCCCTGATTTGAGCATCTCCAATTCGCAAATTTTGAAGAGATGGGTAATCTCTTAAAAGAATGTTTAGTTATCTAGGGCAATTAAAGACATAATTCCTGATTTTCTCGGGGATTAAAAATTGACACAAAAAAATAGATCGAACTTTTCTGTAGCACTTGCAGATTAATAAAAAGATTCCTACTTGTAGAAGTAGAAATATGAAGATAATATTATTAAAAAAAAAAATTAAATATTTTATGTGTTAAGAATTTTAGTAAGTATTTATTCATATGTTGTTTTCTTTTATCAAAGAAACAAACACAATAACAGGACTCTGAAACATTTTATGTAATTTATGAGGTATTATATATATATAACATTGAGTTTTAAAAATTAATTGTGAACAGGTCATGACAAATAAAATCAATATAAAAGATTGAAATATTTAATAAAATCTATCAATAAGCACATTCAAGTTAATTGTAAATATCTCAGTATGGAAAACATTTAAGTAAATAATCAATGGAGTAGTAGTTACGAAATGGAAAATCATTCCATGAATTTTTTGGAAGATAAAATGATTTATATCTTTTAAAATAATTATTCTATTTATAAAGGCCATACCCAGAAAAAAATTTTGAAAGGGAACTTTTGTACATAATGCTAAGTGTTAAAAATGAAGTATAACTCACAACTTTGCTATTTATTTAGTCAATACTAATAAAGATTTACAATGAGTGCAAAACAAATCTGCATAATCTTAAAATCCTTAAATCAAAAAAAAAAAAAAAAAAAAAAAAAATGGCATATGTTTAAAATTTTCTATAATTTAGACAACATAACATTTACATTAGATACCATAAAAAAATGTAAAATTAACAATGCATTGTGAATATCGTGATTTAAGAGCATACATTATCTACCTATGATGAAAATTAACCTACATTATTTTATGGGAAATTTGTTTATAAAATTATTCATTACCTAATAGGTTTTTTTTTTGTGTTGTTTTGTTTTCACATTCACAACCGTTAAATTTGTTTTGTTTTCTGAAAATTGATGTCTTAAATTCTCAATATTTCATTTTGAGCTTGTAAAGTGAGAAAACACACACACACTTTAGATACTGAGTATTTCTATTAACGAATTTCCATACAGAATAACATGGGTTTTGTCTGTCAGGAAAGATAGGTATGTATTGGTACACTCTAAAAGACTCCGCTTATATATTACTTCTACAACAGCCAAAGTTCACCAGAATCAGCTACAACAAATTCCAGTAAACACAAATCACATTTCAGTTAATATATCAATTGAAATTTATCCAAGATACTCAACTTATCACTTCAATCTTATTTACAAAGTGTCTTTACAAAAAGTAACATTACAACGGGGGGCATTAACATACAAATTAGCATCATTTAAAAAAAGTTTGGTTTAATACAATATCATTTCATACATCAATTACTGATAATAATCCAAAACTATATTAAACATTTTCTATGTACAAAACTGACATAGAAGAAAAACTCCAAATACAGTTGAAATTCAGTTATAACATCCTGAATTATATCATCAATTTGTTTATAACATCAAAAATATTTGTCAAGCTCAATAATTTAGACTTGAAAGATAATACAAGTCTTTTAACCCCAGTTTTATTTATTTATTTATTTAATTTTTTGTTGTTGTTGTTGTTTATTTGTTTTTGCTTTTTATTTATTTATTTTTTTGTTTATTTGTTTGTTTTTGTTTTTAATTACATTAGATTTTTTTTTTTTTTTTCTTTTGAGAGGAACACAGAAAAGTAAAACTGAAGTTACATTATTATATTACTTTTTTTAAAGTACTGAATACTTAACAAAACAGTACATACATTATATTTATCATATGTAATTTTGATATAAATTATTTTAATACATCTATTCTGAATTACTTTAAGTAAAAAGGATTCCTTCCTCTGGAGGGCCGCGATAGCACGCCGGTCTCGTAATTGGAAGATTGCGGGTTCGGTATTCGAGCCGGCCAAAGACTGTCGTGTACATTAATGGTGGCTGGTGCACGTAAAATCTGCCGTGGCTGCAATGTCCTCCATGTTCCCATCAAAAGTTATACCTCTGGGGGTCACCGAAACGAGAGAGCCATCCCTTCCGTGGAGGATCAAAATTGCAATGGCATGTCTCCGGAGCACCTCTAGGGGTGAGTCCCAGACCGTCGCCAATTGCCCATCTGCACAGCACTAGTGCGACGTAAAATCCAACCAACCAACCTTCCACTGGAAAAACTGTATTTTAACAGTATTTTATACAAGAACAGCCCTCTCATATTTTTAATAAAAATGCTATTTCTTCTATTTTTATATCAATTATAGAGAATAGTTTAATTGCTTAAAAAAAAAAAAATGTTGCTTAAAAATTTGGCTATAGCGCAGAAAAGTTTCGGTTTCTTGGATGATGTTATAACCGAGTTTGACTATATCGTGACTGAAACTTTTGTTTGCAATTCTTCAAATTCCAAAATAAAAAGGATTATAGTTCAGTTATAATATTTACAAATTTGCTACAGAGCCATAGATAAAAGGGATAATTTATTCATATAATTTAAAGAAATTTCTAGCATTTACAGTATTTTTATACAAAATTACTAGAAATCTTTAAAAAAAAAAAAAAAAAAAAAAAAAAAAAAAATTATTTGATATTTAAACTGAAAACAATTTACTATCAAATCGAAGTTATTAAAATAAATAACAAATATAATATTTAAAAATACTGTTTTATTAACTTTTTTTGTTTTTCCTTTCACGTTTTACTCATAAATAGGTTTCAAATTTTTATTTTATATCTATTTACATTTTTTAAAAATAAAATGATATAACAATCTAAATTTCTATTTGTACATATTACTGAGTGTATACATACACACATTCATAATCATAAAACATCATTAACATTACAGTATTAAAAAGAGAAAGTCCTTTTTTAATTATATATTTTTAGATAACAATTATGAAATAAAATAAATAAATTATAAATTTTTATGAAAAAAAATGTTTAATCATACAAAAATATAACAAAGCAAACAGAGAAATGCAGAAAAGAGAATATGCTACAGTTAACACTCAAACAGGTCATGTTGATCACAAAACATTTCATCTAAAATGACATACGCTAGTCGCTTTAGCATTAATACAGTTGTCACAAACAAGCTTTTATTGAAATATAATAATACAGAGTAATATATTTTTTTTTTTCTGTTGTTATTTCAAGTATATGAAAGCATTGCACTTTTTTATCGTAAAAATAAGACTGTGTACAAAACACAAACAATGATTTAAAATGCAGAAACCTTCTGCAATCATCAGTATGTGTGGAAATAAAATCAATCTGAATGAGAATCTTTAAAAGGAAAAAAAGTATTTGGCAATCATAAATTTTACTTTGGTTAAATTTTAAAACAAAATTTATAACATATGCTTACCGACATCAGTAATAAATACATATGTATATGTATAAAATATGAAGAATGGCAAAATACAGTTAAAAATCTACAAAAGGTTGCTAAAGCTGCGAGTAAATGACATTTTCTTTGGTCAGGTTATATGTTCTATATGTGTGTAATGATAAAATCAATTATAATAAATAAAAACCTAAAATATTTATTGTAGTTTGTTTATTAAAAGTTAAAACTAATAAAAAGTGTTATTAACATGTTTGCAACCACAAAGTCTGCAAAAATCTTTAGTTTGTATCACACATCAAAGACATGTGGTAGCCAATATGTTAAAATTTCGGTCTTAAAATGGATACATGCATGTTAAAAAAAGAGGGTATGGGGATAGTTTAATAGAATAAGTAACTCAATCCCAATATACAATAAAAAATAAATCTAATGATAATGATAACAGTAGTGGTGATAATAAACAAAACATAAATATACCTAAAATATGATAAGACAATAAACATTGCTACTGAAGATGAGAAAAAATGCAATATAAAATCATACAGTTTCGTAAATTATTAAAAGAGCTTCTTTATAAAACAACATTTTATCAGGAGCTTCAGCTAATATGTAACACACTGCATTAGCAAACCTACAATATAAAATACAGTCCATTTTCAACTGTTCCATAATATCTAATGTATTTGTTACACCGTAGATTAAAAACAAACAGTAAAAACAAGTATTTGTTCTGTTGTAGTATCAGTTAAATGTACTTAGGGTCTTGCTTTAAAACATTTATCACACAACAGAAAAATATGGTTTGTTTTGCTCCTCACCAAAAATGGTTGCTATACTTGTTGAACAGTCACAGTTACAATCCACAACCAAGAATTGATAGAAAAGACAGGATAAAGCACGGTCTAGGATCAAATTTCTTATAGGCTAACAAGGCAATTAAAGGTTAAATGTTGCCACAAGCAAAATCCTGGATGATCTTCAGTAGTTTTACATTGAAGCCGATGATGTTCATGATATAGGGGTCATCTTCAACAGCTGTAATAGTACGATCAGCTAAAGAGCCAATCAGATACCTACAATGAAAAAGACATAATTATAACTAAAAAGTTATTGATAATGCATATTTTGTTTAATCCTTTCAATGTTAGCTACCCCAGTAGCACATAATGTTGTTTTAACGTCGTTATAACTTATTTTTCACTGTTCAGACTATGTGCTACTAGGGCAGTATATCTCTTTAATGATTTATAAAATTAATACTATGCACAGTATAAATATGGGAATTTGGTACTGTATACTACAGACATTTATTAATCTTATTTTTCTGAAAAAGACAAGTTTAACAAACTTTAGTTTTAAAACTTTCTTTATATTGCTAAACAATAAAGAAAAAATCTTTATTATTTATATATATATATACCTATATTTTAACAGTAATCTAACCACATTATGATTAATAAATTATTAAACATGTTTTAATACCTGATAGAATGGAGTAGAAGGCTGATTTTTACCAACTATGTGAAAAATACCAGAGCCAGGAATCGAACCCCGGGCCTTCCGCTTAACACGCGGATGCTCTAACCACTGAGCTACCCTGGCTGATAACCAGCCCGGCACTTCTCACATAATTTACGTTGGCAAGGTCACCGAGTCTGCATTAAAGCAGCTATATCAAGATTATCAAGTGACAAATTTGAATATGGCATAACTCCAAATGGTCACGAAATTTTAATTCAGGAACTTAATTCATCAACCTGGAAATTAATTTCCAGGTTGATGAATTAAGTTCCTGAATTAATGTTTTAATACCCTTGAATTCTTTTGAATTTCACATTTATATTTATTTGTGACTTTACTTCTGTCATGGTTAAAAACAAAGTATATTTCTGTAACTCTGCAGGTTTTTAACAACATAAGAGAAATACACAAAAGCAATCTATTGTAAGCATTTTCTTTCAAAGTAAAGCTATAATTTTGGATTTATCTTTTTCCATAATAAATAACACTTCATTTTAAGGTATCATAATAGAGATTAATCAATATGACAAGTGAGAAAAGACAGGTTGGAAAATGTTTATAAACATTGCAAGCCACATGATTTTTTTTTTTTACTTTTCAAACATATGCTATATTAGAAAATTATTATAATCATGAAAAAATTCAACTATAAAATTTTGATGTATCTACACATTTTGAGATCTCTACGTCTCTAGACAAAGTTTACACGGCAAGTTAAAAAATAAGAAAAAAATGGTAGAGTTATTTTTAAAACACCAATTTCCAAGATCTAAAATTAACCTACCTAAGCAGGACTGTTAATTTTCCTGTAATAACCCCACAATATAAGAGAAAAGATATCTAACATTGATTTATGTAACAACTTTCACGGAAATCGTTAGAGCCATTTTTGAGATACAGACTTATGGTCCCACTTCCAGTTTCTGATAACCCCCTTCTGGTTTTCCAATTTTCACCAAAATTTGGAAAATTCATCTGTACACCAGATCTGTATTAGTTCTGAAGTTTCGTAGTTCTATCTTTATTAGTTTCAGAGATAAGATATAATAGCCAGAAGATTCCACACATACATACATACACACACACACACTGACCATTTGCCAAAAACTACTTTTTTGGACTCTGAAGGCCTTAAAACTTGTAAATCAGGTGAAAACTCGATATTGAATCTTTGGACCGAATACAATACTTCCAACCTACGGTAGTAGGGTAATGGAAGTAAAAAGGCATAATAAACATGTTAATCATCTTTTGATTACATGTATTGTAAGGCATAATTATGATTTATAAATAATATATTACCAGGATTGTTACACTGATTTATAACCAGCACATTAGGTTAAATGTTAATAAATAAATAAATAAATATCTATATTTACAGAAAATAAAAATGACAAAAAATAATTAAGCAAAAAATAAACTTGCTAAATCCATATATTCAAGCAATATATATAGAAGTATTTTCGTCACATTTCATACTAATTAAAGTATTTCATCACTGAACTGGAATGTAAAACACAAATATTGAGATCTTGCTTTACTGGTTCCACAGAAAATATAGTAATTAAAGTGTTATTCCTATTTTTATTTCACCACTGAAGAGTTTACCTTGATATTTGATTTTCACCCAGACTTTGTCTACTATCAATGTAGTTCCAATCATCTTTTTCCAATTTTTTTCTCCAATTTCTCTATTTCTCTAGCCTACTTTCTTGTATATTGGTTGAATCGAAAAATTGTATTGCAATAAGTTCCCAAGAAATATTTCTTATAAAGTTTATGACCATATCTGAAGCAACTTGAAGAATGCATCTTAAGTTATATTGAGGATTTTTTCTATTTTACGTGTCGCAGCTTCATTGTATCTTTGAAAGAGTTTATCATTTAAAGATCTGGAAGAAACATTTCAACATCTATGACTGTTTTTCTAACAACTTCTGCATAACTTCTTTCCAAATTTCTTTTGTTGAGCTACAAATTTTTCAAAGTTTTCATAATCATTCCCCAAGAGAACAAGACAATCAAAAGTTTCTTTTAATGGTAGCTCCATTACTATCAGAGGCATCTTTACGATGCCTTGCTATAGTTCAAATTATCTTACTCAAATCATTGGTCTTTATCTTTGATTTTAAGGTCATAACTGATAACAAGGTGATAATAATAAATCATAAAGTAAAATAAGTTCACTTATTATATAAAAATTATCTATACCCTGACACAAGTTAATAAAAAATCAATCAACACTATAAATTATTCTATACTTAATTTACTTTAACCATTCACATGTTTTTTGAGTCATCCAAGTGTTTCAATAACAGCACATGGATGATGTAAAGCAACGGAATAAGCACCGCAAATTCCTAGCTTTTCTCTTACTAAATTAAATTGTATAAAAGCGGACGCCAATACTACTTATTTACACTTTAAAATTATTAAAGTAGCATATCTTATGCTCGTATAATAATTCCCTATAACATTAAACATAGTAAAATTATTCCTACGGTAAAAAGTAGTTCACTAAAATTAAAAACTCAAACTATATGAAAAAATGCAACTAACATCGTTGCTAACTTTATTCTGTTCCATTTCTTGAATTAAAAAACAAAAATGATGGATGCCACACGCATCACATAATCTTTACATTTTAACAAATTTTGAAGATAGCACGCGCTCATATTTTACATAAAAATTAAAAGCATTAAATTCATTTAATTCTTTTTTTCTTTGACATATTGTTCAGCACGTGAACTTACAAAAAATAGAGGATAAATAATAAACAAATTTATACACTGAAATTGAAAATGGCTCAGTTATAACATCCTCCCATCTTTTGATTATAGGTTATAATCAAAACCAAATGTTGCAGGTGTAGTTCTCAATACATTAGTCTTTCAGGGACTTTAATTCTCCTTCCCGCTTTGCTATATCTGACTGGTTCCTCTTCTGAAGTTACAACGGGTTTAACAGTTTGAGCAGAGGTTTCCTTTGAATGGTATGCTTCTTTCAGTTTTGAACTATTATTTGATGATGTTACTTCTAAAGGATATAATCTTTGAATAGGTCGTAAAAGTTCATGTTGCGATGTTTGAACCTTTACAAGTCGAACTTTCTTATCTTTTCCAGGAATAAGCTCTGTGATACGGCCTACTGGCCAGTGGATTTGTTTCTTGTTGTCAGATCCAATTAATACAATATCTCCGACAGCGATACCCTTTTCTGGCTGTTTTCTATTTGCTCGCTGTATGAGAGCACCCAAATATTCGGATCTGAATCGATCTCTCAAAGCTCTGAGTAGGAACTGCCTGTATCTGAGCCTCTTTGATAGAGAATTTTGTTCAACTGCATCAACATCTGGAAGCTGAATTTCGTGAACATCTTGAAGAAACATAGATGGGGAGATAGGCTTTACAGTCGCATCTTCAGAAAGGTATGTTAGAGGCCTTGAATTCACTACACTTTCAACATCAGCTAAAAGAGTTGTCATTTCTTCGTACGTAAGACAGGCGCGTCCTAAGACTCTTTTAAGAAGGTCTTTTATTACCCTAATCAGCCTCTCCCAGAAGCCACCCCACCACGCCGCCGTTGGCGGGTTAAACTTCCAGTCTATGGAGTTGACAGACCCATATTTTTGTATACGTTGCCAATCTAAGCTTCTCAATAAATTAGCTGCGCCAACAAAATTTGTTCCGTTATCACAGTAGATAACAGAGCATCTTCCTCTGCGAGCCACAAACCTTCTCAAACCCATCAGAAATGCATCTGTTGAAGCAGAGGTCACTAGCTCTAGATGAACAGCTCTATATATAGCACATGTGAAAATCAAAATCCAACTCTTCTTATCGTTCTTAAGATACAAAGGACCAGCCATATCTATGCCTGTAACTTGAAATACGGCAGAATCTTTTACTCTGTTTTCAGGTAGAGGAGCACTAGATGTCCATAAAGCCCTTGAATTAAATCTTTTACAAATCACACAGCTGGCTAACACAAGCTTTACACTCTTTCTTCCGTTGAGGATCCAATACCTTTCTCTAAGCAAATTTAAGAGGATTTGTAACCCCGCATGACAGTTCTTTACATGAATATAAAAAATAAGTCGCTTAACAACTTCATGCTTTGAAGGGAGAATTATGGGATGGAGAAAATCTTCACTATCTTTCCTGTAAGTTATTTTAGTTTTCAAACGAATGACATCTTGCTCATCCTTACAGGTTTGTAATGTCTTCAATCTTTCATCACTTTCCGAAGAGAAAGATTCTTTTTGAACCATACGTAGAGTTTTTATCTCAGCTTCCCGAAATTCAGTAGCCGTCAATTCGCCTTTACTCTTCTTATCAGGATTTAAACAATTATGCTTAAAGCGAAAAATCCAAGCAACTAAACGTATGATTTTTCCATAACTTGAAAAGTAGCTGTAATACCAGTTATTGTTGGATGGAAATTCAGGTTTCGTCAACATACAAGTAGACTTTGACCTTTCTTTCTGAATTTCTTCCTCATTCCAATCTTCATCGGAAGTGTTCATGTGGTTTCTAAATTCTGCTAAATCTTTCATCCAATGTGGGCCCTCCCACCATCTGATTAAAGCTAATTGCTTAGCCTTACAGCCTCTAGACGGCAAGTCTGCTGGATTCTTCTCACTTGGTATATGTTTCCATGATGAAGGACTGCTTAATTTCTGAATCTCTTGAACCCGATTTCTGACAAACACAGACCAGCTCTCATTTCTTGATATCCAAGCAAGCACTGTTGAGGAATCGCTCCAGTAATATCGCTTCATTTCCTGCCAACCCAAAGCATCCACAACAGTTTTCGCCAAACGAGCGCCAATAGTAGCAGCTAATAGCTCCATTCTTGGTACAGTCGTATTTTTTAAATGCGCAACTCGGGACTTGGCAGCAAGCAGAATTATTTCCCCTTGATCTTCTTTTTCTATCCTCAAGAATACTACTGCTGCATAAGCATCTTTACTTCCATCAACGAAAGTATGAATTGTGCATGCATGTAAGTTTTCTGGAGTGATCTGGATATGTCTTGGTATCTTAACATCATTTAAATATTTAAGTTCTTGAAACCATAATAGGAATTCTTTTTGTAAATCACCAGTTATTTCGTCATCCCAATTAATTCCTAATTTCCAAGCTTTCTGTAACATCAATTTAGGATAAAGCATCACCGGAGCAGTAAAACCAAAAGGATCAAAAATTTTATGAACTGCCGATAACATACTTCGCTTTGTAATCCTTTCTGTGTTGAAATCGTTTAGCCATTTCATGTTGACCTCGGAAACCTTATCCCAAATCAGACCCAATACTTGAGTTTCCTTCTGGTTCGACGTTTCATCGTAAATCACCAGTGTATTCCCACTGTCTTAAATCAAAACCACCATTTGCCATTATTTTCTTTGAGTCCGAGATAAATCTCTTTAGATCTTCTTCCCTGTGCACACTAGTGGCGACATTGTTTACATAAAAACTGTGCAAAAGCCTTTGCTTGAAATTTTCCTCAAAACTTGCACTATTTTTGATGTGATATTCAATTACTGATGATAAAAGAAAAGGGCTACACTTTACACCGAAAACGACTCGTGCATGCCTAAATACTCTAAGTTTCTTCTCTTTTAGATCTTTCCACCATAGAAATCGTAGGAAATCTCTATCCCTTTCACAAATGCTAATTTGAAGAAACGCTTTTCTAATATCAGCGGTTACACCAAATTTTCTTTCTCTGAAACGTAGAAGAATATCTGGGATAAGCTCAATCAAATGGGCCACACTGCAGACACTGATTTAAAGATGGATGGTTAGCCAACTTTGCTGAAGCATCGAAAACCGGACGGATAGGTGTTGTACTACTGGTCTCTTTAATAACTGGGTGATGAGGTAAATAATTACCATAAGAGTTCACTTTGGTAGCAGGAACTTCTTCTATGATCCCCTCATTCAACCAGTCCATAAATATATTTTCATATTTTCCGTATATGTTCTTAGATAATAACTTAGAAGTTGTACTTTCCAAATGTCTTACAGCCAAACTCAAGTTATCTGGTAATGCAGATGTGTCGTCAGCCCAAGGAAGACAAATTTCGTAACGACCATCCTTGTTAATTTTTACTGTCTCTAAGAAATGTTCCTTTGTTTGACGGTCAATCTCACTTTTAGATTTCTTTTCTATAGTATCTGTTATTCCGATCAAGTCCAATCTCCATAAGTTTGAGATATCAGCTTCATTTACAAGCAAAGATGTCACCATCATTGCTAAATTATCTGTTGAGACTTCGGTGTGAGGCGCTTTGCCCATCAATGTCCAACCAAGGTATGTTTCTATGGCAACAAGACCAGATGTCAATACTTTTCTTTTGCCAGTTAACATCTTTCCCATAATATCAGCACCAATCAATATTACGATAACTTCATGGCAATGACTTACATCAGATAATTCGATTCCATATTCTTTCAACTCTTTAATCCACGGACCATTAGTGACCGGTTGAATGTTTTCACATATAGTAATTTGATCCATCACATCAAAATTACAGGTGAACTTCTCCTTCATATCCTTAACCTTTATTCTATAACAATTATGTTGGCATTCCTTTGTTGTAACTCCGCCAAACAATGAATGCATCATTTTTTCTTGACGAATGGGAGTATAATTCATATCTTCTGCTATACTTTTCAAAATATAAGATTTTTGGGATGCTGAATCTAACAATAAACGAACTGTTTTCTGCTTGTTTTCGGAGATGAGTTTCACTTTTAAGGTTTGAAGGAATACTTTAGCACTTTGCTTATTAAAATTTGTCATGTTTACTTCACTACTGACTGAATTTTCTTCAACCTTTTCTTGTGCAGTTTTACCTTGAGAATCACGCAAATCGCACATCAAAGGCACATGCTTCTTAGAACAGATAATGCATCTTAAAACTGCTCGACATTTTTTAGCTGTATGATTAGGTAACAAACAAGCGAAGTAGCAATTTTTATCCTTTATAATCTTTTGTATCTCAGATAAACTCAATTTTCGAGCTGAAAAGAATTCAGAGCTCAAATGTTTGCCTTTGCAAAAAATGCATACCCTTTTGAAATCTAAAGTAGAAGACGTTGTTAATAAACCTGCAGCTGTCGATATCTTATTTCGCATATAGTCTGCACTTGCACCGTTTTTCCTTTTAGAATATTTATCATCTTCACGCTTTGTCAAACCGAAGCCCGCTACAGCTAAAGATATTCTCTCTTCACCTTCTACTTCCGTTTTCAAAAAATGCATCAGATTATTAGACCTTCCTTTAGCATCCGTATTAGAAGAAGAGAGATTCGAGCGATTCCAGGCCTTCAAAAAGTCTGCTGGGAAACAAGACTCAACCATAGGGTATAAAATGGAGGCATATTTATCAGTGGTAACACCTAATGTTTCTAGCGCCCGTAAATATGACTCAAGCTTATCATATAATGAAGTTAATGCAAATCTACCTTTTGTTTGCACAGATATTATCAATTTCAATAACTCTCGTACACACACTTCTACTAGAATATCTTCCCTGCCAAAACGAGCCTTTAAACTTCCCACTGCCTTTGAATAATTGGCGCCAGTTGGCGGGAAACTTTCAACAACTTCTCTTGCGCGTGAACCAGCGATTGTTGCTTGTACTAAATACTGGAACTTGTCCTCTGGGGCAATCTCATCATCTTTATCGATTTGTTCAAATTGGCTCCAAAAAGGCAACCAATCCTTAATTTCTCCGCCAAATTTCCTGAATTCCAGCTTAGGTAAAGTAAATTTTCGTCTCATAGTACTATTTTCATAATTACTTAAAATAGCATCAGTTTGAATTTGCCCAGATGATTGTATTCTCGCCAATTCTAAATCATGATTCAATCTTAATTTCTCTTTCTCCAGTTCTGCTTCTTTTTCCAGCTTTAATGCCTCAGCTTCTTTCAAAGCTTGTTTTTCTTCTTTCAAATCTTGTTTTTCTTCTTTCAATTTTCTTTCCGCTATAGCATTTTCTAAGATATCTTTCACAAATTCGGGATCCTTTTCATACTCTTTACTATTTAAAATCAGCTCTTTTAAGCTTGCTATTGTGAACGTCGAAGGCAAAGTCTCTCCAATTTCTTCGGCTACCCATTTCAAATCTTCTTTTTTAAATCCTTTAACGGTTTTAAACATCTTTTTAATCTTAATATAATCAAAATAATTTTACTTCACTTGAAAGGTCCTGTCGCAGTGACTCCAGTATTTTTATGTAAAGCAACGGAATAAGCACCGCAAATTCCTAGCTTTTCACTTACTAAATTAAACTGTATAAAAGCGGACGCCAATACTACTTATTTACACTTTAAAATTATTAAAGTAGCATATCTTATGCTCGTATAATAATTCCCTATAACATTAAACATAGTAAAATTATTCCTACGGTAAAAAGTAGTTCACTAAAATTAAAAACTCAAACTATATGAAAAAATGCAACTAACATCGTTGCTAACTTTATTCTGTTCCATTTCTTGAATTAAAAAACAAAAACGATGAATGCCACACGCATCACATAATCTTTACATTTTAACAAATTTTGAAGATAGCACGCGCTCATATTTTACATAAAAATTAAAAGCATTAAATTCATTTAACTATTTTTTTCTTTGACATATTGTTCAGCACGTGAACTTACAAAAAATAGAGGATAAATAATAAACAAATTTATACACTGAAATTGAAAATGGCTCAGTTATAACAGATGACATAAGAAAATAAGCCTGTGGATGACAAAACACAAATTGTTCTCAGCAAGACAAATCTACAGCTTCCTAGGCTTACCTTCTACCTAGAACTTGCAACTGCAAGATTTATTACTACATATAATAAAAATTTATTTTTATGTGCTTTCTCTAAATCAAGTTAATGATAAGGATTAAAAATACTTCATCAGGCTGTTTAACCCTTTAACGTTCACTACTTAATTTATTTTAAAAATTACTAAACTAATTTTAAAAATGGCTTTTATACACATAGCTGAGCATAAATATTTAAAAAATAAAAAATTAGCAGTATTGTTCCTTTTCGAGAAATTTTCGGTTTGAAACATCTGTAAGTAAACCTTATTAAATTCAAATAGTATTTAATTTAATAAAAAAATCACTTTATAAGTAAACATTATCGACAAGAAAAACTCGTAAAAGTTGCATAGATCCCAACATTTCAATTTATTCCAGAGTATTTTAACCCTTTGCGGCGCAAGGTAATTCGAATCATTTAAATTACACTGCCATCGGAATTTACGAACATAATTAAAATAAAAGAAATTTTAAATTTTCACATTAAAAAAAGGGCCTTTTCTGCTATGTTACAAATGTAAATTTTTGCTAAAAAAATTTCCGGGATGAGTTTTTGCACTTGAGAATTAAAATTAGGTGTTCCATCAGCGGGAACACTGCAACTGAAAGGGTTAATGGATGATCGCTAGTTTTAAAAAGTGGGGAAGGACAATATAATTATGTATATGAGAAATATTGAGTATTGGAGCCTTTTTTAAAGGATCTAGAATTTGATAAGTCAGTTGTATATTGATATTTATGTTATGGATGGAGAGATTGGAAATTGCATGACATCAATGACCTGTTTGATTATCGAGTGTTAGTTTAAGGCAGGTTTTTTTTTTTTTTTTTTAAAGCCCAGCCCGGGTGAGGTTTTTTTTGAGTTTAATTGGGCTTTTTTGGGTTTTATTGGGGTTTTTATATTAAACACAAAATAATACAATCGGGTTTTTAATTTAAATTTTACTTCAAAAGAAAACAGTTTTAGACTAAAAGAAAACTTATTACAAAAATAATAGTAATTACCGTAATTTCGTGTATATAACCCGCGGCGGAAGATAACCCACAGCATAAAAAATTTATCTAAAAATAATTATAACCGAAAGATACCCCACACTAGAAGATACTCCGCACTTCTAAAATCACATGGTCGGCAATCACCGTTTGTAATTTCAATATTAATTGCTATTATTTTAATAATAATTAGGAAAAGTTACAAATAATAAACAAATACACAACTAAATATAAATAATAAACAAATAAATTTACTTACCTATAATGAAAGAGCAAATAATCATAACTTGAAATTTTATTTTTCCGACAGTGAAAATAATGCCTGGACCGGGAGTCGAACCCCGGATCTTTGATTTACAATGTCAAGGCTCTACCAATTGAGCTATCCAGGCCGACACCCCGGTCAGCATTACTCATTCAGACAACCTTTAGGCAGAAACATCTCTGGTCTATCATGTAGATAGCTCGACAGAAATATGCCGCAGGAAATGGAAAACACCATTAGATAATGGGAGAAAGAAATGCAATTTTTATTAAAATCGCACAATCAACTGTGGAAGAAAATCATATTTATTGAAATTTTATTTTTCCGACTGAGTGAAAGTCAAAGATCCGGGGTTCGACTCCCGGCCCAGGCATTATTTTCACTCAGTCGGAAAAATAAAATTTCAATAAATATGATTTTCTTCCACAGTTGATTGTGTGATTTTAATAAAAATCATAACTTATCATTAATCTTTCTCTCTATATAAATTGCTATAAACTGGAGTAACTTCTAATGATTAACACCTTTATTCAATTTACAGGAAAATTATAGATTGTAATAGATTTATTTATAAAATTCATTCAAATCCATCGAATTTGGTTTCTTCCACATCAGAATTAAAATGTTGCAATATTGTTAAGGACAGTTCGTCTTCATCATCCTTATTATCCTCCTCATCAAGTTCCTTTTCAATGTCCTCAGTTTCATCGGCATTATACGTTAACACAATCGCAACCGCTGACGTGATTTCACGTCATTATAACTTCTATAGCTAGTTGCCGCTGACGTAAATTCACGTCTTTTCAGATTCTGTTCCTGGTTACCGATGACACGAATTCACGTCATTTAAAGAATTTCTATGGAAACAATACTTTAGTATTATTTCGACGATATTATTATGGTATTAATTCTTCGATAGTATTATAGGTTCGTTCTAATATTATATGACTAATCTTCATTTCAAACTTCAGATAATTACAAGAATAACATTTTAAAACATTATATTTAATTTTTATGCTCGTTTAAATTTAAAAAGTTTGTGGCAACTAGCTTGAGTTTACTTCAATATTCAACGGTAAACAGTTTTAGAAAAGTGAAAGGTCACGAAAGTGTTAATAATCCAGACTTTTTGAATCCAGATTTTATCGGTTTGATAGTAATAAAGTCCCAAGTTTTTATTACCCATTCAGCTATTTTCACTAGACATGGTTTGATTTTCTCCTTGTTCGCGATAGATACCCCGCACCAGATGATAGCCCGAAGGACATACAAAATCAGGTTTTTTTTATAGATTACCCGCGGGTTATATATGCGAAATTACGGTAATTATAATTAATTAAAAATTAAATTAACAAAACATTCTTAATGTTTGGTTTGGCTTAAACTGAGGAATAAAAGTGAGATGAACTCTTATTTCATTCTATTCAGTATATATCAAAATTTTGAATTTATTTTTAAATTATTTTGTGTAAAATTAAAACTAGTACCAAAAGCAAAATATTTTAACCCTTCCATCTTCCATGTACGATTTTCATTGAAATATGTATTTGTATGGGTAAAGTTGAAAAGTACGCAAAATAAATCTGTTTTTAAAATTTTGTTATAATATTGATACTGACATATTTTATTCATATTTGAAAACTTATTTAACAAAAAAATATATATCATTGCCTATATTCTACACTTTCATGCCAGAGGTCAATCCAGGTTTTTTGGGGCCCATTTTTTGTGAAAAATAAAATATTTGTGCGAAATTTTTACTTCTTTTTACAAAAGGCATAATATACTTGGATGGGGGGGGGGGGGCAATGTCATGTAACACCTTCCATTTTCTAAGTCGTTCTATACAGATGTTTATTATCAAATTAATAGTGTTTCAATGAACTATGCATAGGTAAAACAGGCATATAAAATATTAAAATAATTGTGGAAACACGTAAAAGTTTTATAAAAAGATCATTTTTATAAAACTAATTCTTTTTTATGACTTTGAATTTTGTGAGGGGCAACAAATAAACCCATTTTTTGTCAATATTGAACTTTGTAAGTTCAGTATAATATATTCGTCAGTTATAAATAATATTTGTTGTTAAATTCTTACAATTTTAAGCAAATTATTATTATTAGGGGTGGGAATCGATTAAGAGTTTTAACTGGGTTAATCGTAGTTCATTAATCGATTAATCGGTCGATTAATCGGATTTTTAATCGGTTTCATTTTTCTTTATATAATGTTATTTCAATGATGAATAAAACTCTCATATTGTGTATATATATTATATACATATTATTCACAAGTTTGACTAAAAAAAAAAAAATTTTTTTTCAAAAATTTTTGTCTAGTCAATTAGTATATCTGTTTCATAGCTGAAATTTGAATCAATTTTAATAATTGGTGACTTTAAGTGTTAATTTTATATAAATATTTTCACGTTTAATTTTTTTTTTTTTTTTGATAAATTATTTTTTCAATTCATTTTGAAAGAAACATTAAATGAATTTACACATATTTTAGTTCTATATTTGCAGGCCTTGTCCATCTCGCTCGTCACTATTTTTAAATGAATTCTCAAAATTCCATATCATTATCATAAAAGTCTCAAATTATTATACTTTTAGTTCTTCTTTGTCACTTCGGACTAAAACACAGAATGTTATTCTCTGTTTCTACTTCAATAATTACTATCAGCAATTCTGAACAGACAATAAACGCTTGAAGATATTATGAAACTCTGTTGACATATCCCCCATCAGAGGGATAGTGGAAATCTCAATCCCTTCTTTTCTTTTCTTTTATCTTTAGTATTTCCATTTTTTGAAAGCTTCTTGTTTCTGAGAATACTATTACCCTACCCAACACTTTCTGTAGAAGGCTAAAGACAGGTGGTGTTACTCCAGCATGCACATGAAGCGGCATTTTGTTTAATAATTGTCCTCCCCATATTCTGTATCAACAAAAGTGCAACAACTTCTTTTGAGAGGTTTTATTTTTATTTTTTTTATTTTTGCTTTTGCTTTTTCGTTATTTGATGGATGTTTCTTAGAATGTTTGTTAGGAAAATATGTGAAAAAATATTTTGTAGGTAGAACATTATTTTTACTTTAATTCGTAGTTTGAAAATTTTAATCGGATTTTGAAAATTTTTAATCGAATTAATCGATCCGATTAACTCGATTAAAAAAATTGATCGGGACTAAGCATTGATCGATTAACCGGACCGATTAATCGATTAATCGGCACAGCCCTAATTATTATTATTTTTACATATCATGATTTACAAATACAAAATTTGCAAAACTTTCAACTTTGATCAATTATTCTCTTTCTTTTTTTTAAAACAGTTCATTCGAAAGAGATATTGCAGATTAGAAAAGCTTTTCTTTACCCTTTGCCGTTCAGTGTTCCACTACATGGAACACCTAACTTCACTAGCTTCTCCAACCGTTAAATTCAATTACAAATGCATAATAGGTTAATTTTTACTTTGAACTTTCCTTTTCATCCATAGATGGCATCACTACACAAAGCAATCCATGATATTTAGCTGGGATGCGTTATTTTAAATCCTCGTATTAACAAGAAATTTTGTATTTCTTTTTTTTGTGATACAAAAAAGATTGCTTGAAAAAAGATCTCTATGTTATACCGTTGGCTGTACTCTAAATTATTTATTCTATATTATTTTTAATTTTTTATACAGGAAACATACGAGGAATCATTGAATAAAATAAGGTGTTCCATCTCCTGGAACACTGCAACACTAGGGTTTTTCATATTATGCAACCGAAAACAATGATGAGAGAAGAGTTTACGTACTGTGTTTACGTGCTCTGTTTTCCTCTGTTTGGAGGGAATGACGTCAAGTTATCAGTGCTGCGAGGGAGGGTTGGTTGTTTATTTAAAAAAAAAAAAAAAAAAAAAAAAAAAAAACGCACAAAACTAGTTTCATGTGCAAAAAACCTGCAATGTTGGTTCGTGCTTCTACCAAAAAAGTGTGACGTGCTTCCAAAAATTTCATGAAGCTAAAAAATAGACTAATTGTAAATATTTTTGCACATAGGACTTGTATATATGTATACTAACTGTAAATATCAAATTATTTCATAAAAAATCATATAACCAAGATTTTTTTTCGGGGGGGGAGGGGATAATGGGGTGTAGAGTAGCAGGCCTCCCCGTGATGTACCATGGGTCCTGCTAAATCTACTACACAGGTATAATGCAGTGTTTTTTAATTCATATGCAAAATCTTCTACTCACTTACGTGCTTCACTGCGATGCTATTAGACGCACTTTTCAGAGCTCTAGTGGCGCAGTGTTCGCGCTGATGGAACACCCACAGATTAAAAACGGTAAGTACTATCTTTACAAAATTATACCTGTACACTCCTTTAGACCTAAGTAGATAGCCTACAACATTTTTTTGTTCAAATTCCAACTTTAAAGGGTAGTGCGCTGTAAAGGGTTAAGGTATTATTGGTTGCAGTGAAAGGGATTTTTCTTAAACTGAAGGTGAAAAAATAATTACATAATATCAAATTAGTATATAATAATGTCAGTTAGAATATATATATATACCGGGTGATTCAAAATAGATGTTACAGCGATTATCTCGTAAACTAAGAAAGATAGAAACATACTTCCAATTACAAAATTAGTGCAAATTAAGAGTAGATTTCAGATATGGCATTTTTTTGTACAAGGGGCTGTATACATATTAAATACGAAATTTAATTTTTATAAGGCCCCTCCTATCATGTGACTTATATTTAGAAAAATATTCTCCTCGCTCCAACAAGCAAAATAAAAAAAAATCATCTCTCTAAGTCAAAATCTCGCTGAGTTATTGCAATTTGAAAATAATGACTTACACCACTTTTTTTTCAATTTTGGCATCTATTTTTCGACGCCAACGGGCCCACATTAGGGGGTTATCTATGAGACGAGAAAAATTAAAAAAAGATCCTTTATTTTAAAATAGCAATTAAAATCATTCAAACACGTGAAATCAACAGTTTTAAGAAATTAATGAAAATTTACATTATTAACACTTTCCAACAAGGTTGAAAAGTGTTTGACTTCGGTTTGTCTGTTTGTCTGTCCGTCTCTGTCTGTCTGTCCGTCTGTCTGTCTGTCCGCGCTCTAACTCCCGTAAATATTTATGGAATTTCTTGAAACTGATATATGTTATTCAAGTTCACCATCGGACGTTCCCTATTGAAAATGGAGTTTATACCTCTACTGGTTTGTGTACAGGGACACTCGAAAGTATTTCAAAGCATTGTGTTCTATGAGAGGTATTTCTATAAACCATATTGTCATACCTTTACTGTAGACATACCTGAATGAAATTGAAATATGTTACTCAAGTTCACTATTGGATGTTTCCTGTATAAAACGGAGGGAATACCACCATCGGTTTATGTACAGGGACACTGAAAAGTATTCCAAAGCATTGCGTTCTATGAGAGATATTTCTATAAATCAAATTTTAATAACTTTACTTTCTACGAAGTGTTTAGAAATTGAAATATGTTATTTATATGCACAAAAGAATGTTTTGCACAGAATATAGCATGATTAGCATTAGATTTACAGGGTGGCACAAAAATATCCAGTTACATTAAGAGCAATTAATAAAAAATTGATAGAATTGTACTTTCGTTTACGTTAAGCGATTTTAACACTTTCTAACATTTTTTAAGTGAGAATATGATTGCAGTTTGTGTATCTGTCCATCTGTCTGTCTACCCGCGCTCTAACTCCTGTAAATATTTATGGAATTTCTCGAAACTGATATATTTTATTGAAGTTCACTATCGGATGTTCCATATTGAAAATTGAGTGAATATCTCTTCTGGTTTGTGTATAGGGACACCCAAAAGCATTCGAAAGCATTGTGTTCTATGAGTGTTATTTTTATAAATATTTTCCATATAGAATGTTCCCTATTTAAAATGACATTAATAGGACCTGTATAACTAGTTTGTTTACAGGGACAACAACAACAACAACAACAACAAAAAAAAAAAAAAAAAAAAAAAAAAAAAAGCCAATGCATTACGTTTTAGAACAGAATTTTTTAAAAGTTATATTTAAAAATCTTTCTACTGTAAAAATCATAAATATATTGAAATGTATTGTTAATATTCTAAAGTAATGTTTTGTACAGAATGTGATATGATTAACTTTCTGATTTACAGGGCTACACTAAAATATTCAGAGAGATCAAAAGCGGAAATTATAATCTAATGACTGCATTTTCTTTTGCGTTAAGTGGAAATACAACAAAAGGTAATTTTCGGAAATTTGACTCAAAAACAATTCTTTCTCTACACCGTGTATACAAGAATTTATATAGGAAAAGAAAGAAAATCGAATTTGAAAATTCCCTTTTAGTAGATAAGTTATTCATAAATTTTATTTGTTAAATTAAAAACAAGAAAGAAAAAACATGCAGTACGCATTGATTAGTAACACTTTCCAACAGTACGCAATTGTTGTATCGAATAACTTTTAATATTCTTTGCCCACGTTATCACACAACAGACAGAAGGACTGAAAAACATACAGATACAGTAATTGATTTTAAAATTAGTCTTAGGCATTTAGGAAAGTGTTAAAAAGGCTTAACACAAAAGAAAATGCAGCCGTTAGATTATAATTACAGCTTTTAATCTCTCTGAATATTTTACTGTAGCCCTGTAAATCTGAAAGTTAATCATATCATATTCTATACAAAACAATATTTTTAAATATTAATAATACATGTCAATGTTTTTATGATTTTTATAGTAGAAAGTTTTTTAAATATAACTTTTAAAAAATTCTCTCCTAAAACGTAATACATTGGCTTTTTTTTATTGTTGTTATTGTTGTCCTTGTAAACAAACTAGTTGTACAGGACCTATTAATGACATTTTAAATAGGGAACATTCCAAAGGGAACTTGTGTGTATCATTTTTTAAAAATTCTCAAAATATTAACGGATGATAGGAGCCGGAGACAAACAGATAGAAAGGCAGACAATCGGACAGACAGATGCACAAATTGAAATCATATTCCCACTAAAATTATTAGAAAGAGTTAAAAAGCTCATGTAAACAAAAGTGCAATTCCAGCAAGTTTTTATTAATGTAACTGATTATTTTTGTGTGGCTCTGTAAATCTAATGCTAACCATACAATATTACGTAGAAGGCACTCTTTTGTGCATAATATATTTCAATTGCATTAACCTTTGCGGAAAATAAAACTATTAAAATTTGGTTTATAAAAATAACTATCATACAACACAATGCTTTGGATACTTTCAAGTGCCCCTGTACGCAAACCATTTACAATTGTAGTCTATTTTACGTAGGACACATCAATCGGGAATTGAATAACGCATTCAAATTTCATTAAAGTTTCTATATATTAAAGGTATTAAAATATTGTTTAAAGAAACTTCTCTCATAGAACACAATGCTTTCGAATACTTTTAGGTGTCCCTGTACACAAACCAGAAGAGGTTATTCACTCCATTTTCAATAGGGAACATCCGATAGTGAACTTGAATAAAATAATCGGTTTAAAGAAATTCCATAAATATTTACGGGAATTAGAGCGCAGAAAAACAGAAAGAGAGACAGACAGATACACAAATTAAAATAATATTCACACTAAAAAATGATAGAAAAAGTCAAAAACGCTTAATGTAAAGAAAAGTACAATTCTAGCCATTTTTTATTAAAAGCTCTTAATATAACTGAATATTTTTGTGTCACCCTGTAAATCTAATGATAACCATTTTATATTCAATGCAAAGCATTCTTTTGTGCATATAAATAACATATTTCAATTTCCTAAAAATTCGTGGAAAGTAAAGTTATTAAAATTTGATTTATAGAATTATCTCACAAAGAACGTAATGCTTTGGAATACTCTTGAGTGTCCCTGTACGTAAACTAGTGGTAGTATGCAATCTATTTTATATAGGAAACATCCAATAGTGAAACTGAATAACATATTTCAATTTCATGAAGATATTGTACAGTAAAGGCATGAAAATATGGTTTATAGAAATACCTCTCATAGAACACAATTCTTTGAAATACTTTCGGGTGACCCTGTATACAAACCAGTAGAGGTATAAACTCCATTTTCAATAGGGGACATCCGATAGTGAACTTGAATAACATATATCAGTTTCAAAAAATTCCATAAACATTTACGGGAGTTAGAGCGCGGCCAGTCAGACAGACGGACAGATAAACAAATTGATATCATATTCACACTTTAAAAAATGTTAGAAAGTGTTAAAAACGCTTAATGTAAACGAAAGTAGAATTCTAGCAAATTTTTATTAATAGCTCTTAATATAACAGAATATTTTTGTGTCATCCTGTAAATCTAATGCTAATCATGCTATATTCTATGTAAAGCATTCTTTTGTGCATATAAATAACATATTTCAATTTCCTAAAATTTAGTGGAAAGAAAAGATATTAAAATTTGATTTATAGAAATATCTCTCATAGAACGCAATGATTTGGAATACTTTTGAGTGTCCCTGTACACAAATCAGTGGCGGTATTTACTCCATTTTATACAGGAAACATCCGATATTGAACTTAAATAACATATTTCAATTTCATTAAGATTTGTGTACAGTAAGGGTACGAAATATGATTTATGGAAATACCTATCATAGAACACAATGCTTTGAAATATTTTCGGAGGTCCCTGTACACAAACCAGTAGAGGTATAAACTCCATTTTCAATAGGGAACATTCAATAGTGAACTTGTATAACATATTTCAATTTCATTAAGATTTTTGCACAGTAAGGGTATCAAAATATGGTTTATAGAAATGCCTCTCATAGAACACATGCTTTGAAATATTTTCGGGGGTCCGTGTACACAAACCGTTAGAGGTATAAACTCCATTTTCAATAGGGAACATCCGATAGTGAACTTGAATAACATATATCAGTTTCAAGAAATTCCATAAATATTTACGGGAGTTAGAGCGCTGACAGACAGACAGACGGACACACGGACAGACAGACAGACAAACCGAGGTCATTAATACTTTTCAACCTTGTTGAAAGTGTTAATGAGTATTCTCTTGTGTATTCATTAGAGAAAAGAGAGACATTACAGGTTAAAATAGCCGTTTTTTTCTGGGTGATTTTTTTTCCCCCAAACGCTGATCAACGTATGCCTTATTACAAAAACTATAGTAATTACAATTTCTCACTTTTGATACAACCCCTTAGGACTTGGCGAAAAATGCTAGAATTTTCAAATTGCAATAACTCAGCGAGATTTTGACTTAGAGAGATGATTTTTTTTTTATTTTGCTTGTTGGAACGAGGAGAATATTTTTCTAAATATAAGTCATATGATAGGAGGGGCCGTATAAAAATTAAAATTCGTATTTAATATGTATACAGCCTCTTGTACAAAAAAATGCCATATCTGAAAACTACTCTTAATTTGCACCAATTTTGTAATTGGAAGTTTATTTCTATCTTTCTTAGTTTACGAGATAATCGCTGTAACATCTATTTTGAATCACCCGGTATATATATATATATATATATATTTTTTTTTTTTTTTTAAAGAGTGAAAAATTTTATTAGGTTTAAAAAACCCAATAAAACCCACCTGAGAGTGGGTTTTATTGGGGTTTTTTAAGTGGTTAAAACCAAAATAAACCCACCCGGGTTTTTTGGGGGGTTTGTGGGCTGGTCCAAAACCCTGGTTTGAGGGGAGGGAGACAGTAAAAAAATTATAAAAAGCAGAAATCTGCTGTTCAGCAGAAAAGTAGCATCCCTGATTACTAAATGTTCAGAAAATCAAGTGGAGTCACTGCAGATTTTTCTCCCTTAATGAAAGGTTATACTCAATTATATTAAGCAAAAATAATTTTTGGCATTTGTTTTAAAAAAAAATATATTCATCATCATTTACCATCAATATTTCAGTACATTTTCCTGCAATTACTTCCTTAAACTAATTTTGATTTAATTTATTAATTATTATGCACATTATGCAAATTGTTTTTAATTATTTACGAGATAAATTAATTTTTGTTACAGTCAATATTAATTATTAGGAGTATGCAAAAGTTCTCATCATTTGAACAAGAAAGAAAAAACTATAGCAACAAAAAAATTATAATCAGCATCAATGATTTTTTGTCATTTCTCAGGCAACAAATAAATGCCTCTCTGATAGAAGGAGGCTAGTTTTGAACTGAAATCAGTGATGGAATTTTCTACTTCTCCATCATTCCTGAACCTCTGTTGTTCAAGGAAATCTTGCATTGACCTGAAAAGGTGGTAGTCGAACGGAGTGAGATTGGGAGAATAAGCTGGGTGAGGCAAAACTCCCACTTTAATTGTTCAAGGGTTGTTTTCATGGTGACAGTGACAAGTGGTCTGGCACTGTCATGTAACAGGATAACAAGGCACTCTTTTCCATTCTGTAGGCATTTTTGCTCTATTTCTGTGCTCAGTTTCAGCAACTAAGCCCTTTAGTGCCCTCTATGCAGTGACTATTTCGCCGAATTTCAAAAGTTCAATGTACAGGACCCCGTGGACGTTTCCACCATACACAAAGGAGCATCTTTCTCCCATGAATGTCTTTTTTTGCTGTAGATGCCTGAGATGCCTGAATTGACACAGGATCACTTGGACACAGGGTTGTCCAAATACATCTACTTCTCATCACCAGTGACTACTTTCAATAGAAATTCTTCTGTTCAAACTTCCTTTGCATATACCTAATTGTTGGCACACATTATGATATGTTAAAGTATGTGAAACGCTTTTGGATCTTTCCCAAGGCATGTAGTTGGTGTACCACCGTCGATTAAACAACACTTAAATGTCTAGCCAATTGCATGATCAATGATTCCAGGTTCTTATCTGTAAATTCTTTCAGTCTGCCTATCTGTAGCTTGTCTTCCATGCTTTTATCACCTTTCTTGAATTTGCAAAGCAATCACAACACATTCATTCGCAGATAAACACCTCCCAGTATGCCTGACATATTGAA
Source organism: Salticus scenicus (assembly GCA_963930645.1). Taxonomy (NCBI): domain Eukaryota; kingdom Metazoa; phylum Arthropoda; class Arachnida; order Araneae; family Salticidae; genus Salticus; species Salticus scenicus. The sequence goes on from OZ005649.1 coordinate 50,182,376, forward strand.
CCATGTGCTTCACTTGCACATTTTGCTGAATTAATCATAAACAACAAACAACGACACAAATGAATACATAATTAACTGTGATTCTTGACATCTTCTATGAAATGAATGCACACTTCACTGACTGTTGTGTAGGGTTGCCAGAGAGAACTTTTGCATACCCTGATATATTAAAAAAAAAATTCCTTTACTTTGCTATTTAAAAAAAAAAAAAAAGTTGATATACACTTTAAAAAGAAAATTAAAAAGAAATTTGTCCTACACCAGTCTTCAAGGCATGTGTTGTAAAATATTTTTCTTATCTTCTGTCTGAGTAAAACTAATAAAAATTTAAAAGATCACAGATTAAAATTTATAAAAGCTTTACGCACACACACACAAACAAACAGCAACAACAACAACAAAAAAAAAAAAAAAAACTGAAAATTGGACAAGAATTTGAAATATATTTTTATTTAAACAATTAAATGCTAAATATATAAAACAAACCTAGTGTTTGGCAGATGCAGAGTATCCTTATACTCTTTAAAAGCTTCAGTAAATCCAGCTTGATCATTTTTGTCAATGGAATCTGTCAAAACTAAGAAAAGATCAAAAGGTTTCTTCTTTGTTAAAGCCCACTGAGGAACAGCACATAAATTCACATCCCCTGCTGTGACCTAAGTAAAGATTATGAAATTTTACAAAAATTATATTACTATAAGAAAATATTTTACTTTTCTATTTGAGGACTGACATTTAGCAATTTAGCAGTATTTTTATTTTACAGCCTCTGCTATATTATCAAATCATGGTCAAAATATTTAGCAAAATTAGAAGTAGCTCAAAAACATAATCAAATATTTATAATAAAATTTAAGCAAAAAAAAAAAAAAAAAAAAAAAAAAAAGTTTTAAAATAATGAATAATAATAAATTCAAATCAAGTAAATTTACAAATGAAAGGTTGAAAAGAATTAATATTACATTAGTTTGGAAAAATCATGTTCAAAAATTGGTACTTAAAAATAATTTGTAAACTGCCCCAGAAAACTTTGTTTCTCTGTATGACACTTTATAATGTAAGATACAATGAAATAAACAAGCTTAAAAATACTTTTAGCTGAGCAAGTGCACTTTTTTCTGCTCTGTGGTCGGATCTTGTATATTATTAGAGCCCAGAAATTTCTATTGATCACTGCTCTGTCAATCTCAAAGTAAGTAACCAATTAAAGCAAAGGAGGTGTAAATTATTCCTCTACTGGTGAGTTTGGGAGTTGCATTAATAAAACTTCATTATTATGCAAGCTGGGAGGAATAATTTCAAATGTAACCATTGTTTCATAAAAGCATGGCTTTTCAGGATCCAGGGTGTAACTCCAATTCATTGGACTTATAAAATTTTTAACATGCAAGAAATACCTAATTAATTTACAGTTTATCTAAGCCCAGCTTTAGGTCCATGGGATTCACTTAGAGCTATCAGAACACTCAGTATGTTTGACAGAGGCCAGACTACCTATATCGAAAATAAAGGATAATTAATTTCTGTTAAAAGTGTCCTCTTCATTCCAAAGACAACTTGTAATACAATACATGTATTTATTATTTATTAAAACAAAAATATTGTTTATGAATTACACAAGAGAAAAAAATCTGAAAGGATCGAGTCCTCAAATAGTACCATCATTAGTTCTTGCCATGTGTATTAGCCAAATGTGGTAAATAGCAAAGTAGTTCTCAAATGGAAAAGTACCACAAATATACAACTAAAATACATAACAATTTGTAGTTAAAGAGAAAACTTTATGTTTAACCATCCAGAAAAGTGACACAGCTCAAAAATGCAGTATTTGAGAAAAAAAAACTTAAACAATACAATAAAGCAGAGACTAGCCCACAATAAAACTGACATAATTGCTTCTCAGGTGAACAAATTGTGAGATACAAATGTGACACCTTTCATACACACTGGGCTCTTCACATACAATTTTTGATGACAAATTCAAAATTACCATTTTTTTTTGTCACTTTTTCTTGCTGCAGTGAGAGTCTTTGATAACTTTATATATATATATACAGTGAAACTTGAATAATTCGAACTTGTTTAATTCAAAATTCTGGATAATTCGAATTTTTTACTCTGTCCCTTGAATTTTGTATTAAAATAATGTTAAAAAATCATGGATAATTCGAATTCTATTTTGGATAATTCGAATTTTTCATACGATTGCCTTTAAAATATTACAGTAAAATTTGTTCCCGAGGTTTTTCTCAGCTAAAAAGCATTATTTTTTTTAACAGTCTTTCAAAGGAAGGATAAGGAAATACAAGTATTTCCTACCTGTGCATCAAAAGAAGATATGATCCAATTACATGAACTTCGAGGTTTTTTTTTTTTTTTATTGAAAGTCATGTCCAATGTAGAAGATTCTGTTTTTGTATCAATTGATAGACTATGACACAAAGATTGTATTTAAAGAAGCAATCAAAAATAGTGGCTATTTTTTTAAAAAGTGCTGAATAATTGAGCTCGTAAAAAAATATTGATTTAATGGTTGGGGGGGGGGGGGGCTTAATATAATGTAATAGTATTCTTAGATATAAAGTTTATGTGTTAAATCTTTGATAGTAGAGTTTTATTTATTTATTTTTTAATTTATCTCTTCTTTTTGACAAAATCGTATATGTAATTTGAATTTTTGGATATTTCGAATTTTTCTCTGGTTCCTTCAACTTCGAATTTTCCAAGTTCTACTGTATAATGAGGTTTTTTTTTTATTTTTTGTAAAATTTTACACATTAAAACAAGTTTTTAAAGATGAATATTAAAAAGAAATTCTAAAATTCAATGATATTTTCTCCCCCCCCCCTATCATATTAGTTATTCCCAAACTAAATCAACAACTAATATTATAATAATGAGTATGACTTAAGAAGCTAATCAGGAATACAAGAATGCCATAAATACCCAATTTTATATGGCATATTTACATATATTAAAACACATTAACAATAATATAAAATCTCTAAATTTCCATAAATCAAAATTTTTGAGCTATTATCGGAACACTTAATCTACACAGATATGGTAAGAAAACCCTTCATCACATTATAGAAAAGTGATAACTTTTGCTTTGTAATTGAAATATAATAACCCAAATATTAATTATAAATAGATAGTTTTTCACATTGAATAGTGTTCATTATTGAATTTTGATGTATTTTAAAAACTGTTTCACTTCTTATTAGCCTTATATATTTAGAACTAGTAATTCCATGTGAAATTTTTGAAGTTTATTTCTTTTCTTATTTATCTTTAAAATTTGAAATTCATAAATCTTATACCTATTTCCTTACCCAATTTAAATTTTAATCCATCATATATCAAATTATTATTAGAACCAAATTAATATTGTGGGGGATGAAATGCTAATAAATAGTAAATCAAAATCATTTAAAGAAAGGTTTCGAAATAAAATTCAGGTTTGACAATGCAGTTTTCATACTTCCCCAGCTAGCACAGCTTTCGTATAGAACTCCATGGCGACTTTTATATTTGTATTGCCATGTTAGCTATGTATTTTTATTTATTTACTTTGGGATTTATTTATTTATTCATTTTTTAAACCTATTGATTACACTTTTTATTATTGCGTTGTTTAGTCAATTTATGAAAATAATTCATATTGTGTATCTATTGTATTGTTAGGTTTAAAATGATGCTTGGAAAGATTGTAACAGACACATTGAAAATAGATACTTTACATGATAATTGTTAATTCTTCATTACATTTTTTGCAGTATTTTATAATTTTTTACTTTCTTCTATATTTAATAGAAGAAAGTATTGGATTCGTAAACATTTTCAACCTCAGGTTTCCGATAGATTCACATGTTTCAAGGTCTAAAAACATGATTTGACCATTTTTAAAAAATGTCTGTGTGTGACAAAATTTTGTGGCAACTGTATCACAGAAACTACTCAACAGAATTTCATAAACTTTGATATGTAGTTGCACCTTGACATATATTAGTACCTATCAACTTTTGGTGAAAACTATCCAACAGGTGGCGTCACCCTCCCACTTTTTCTAAACTTTTATCATAGCGCAAAATTTCGTATAAATGTATATAAAGAGAATTATTTTTTAATAATCATTATGAAATTAAAAAGAATTATTTGTAATAGTAATAGCCAACTGGGAAAATTTTTTTGTATAGGTAGGAGCATCGTTTCCCCAGCAAATTTTCATTATGGGTATATTTCAAAAGAGCTTGTCATTACCTTTAAAACAAATGGTTGATCTGGATATCCGATGGCATTTCAGATATTAAAAAATCATCTGGATACCGGATATTTTCTAGATATCTGGCCCATCCATAATGATACTTTATAAATGTATTATTGTAATCAAGAACAAAAGCAGACAGCATGAATGCAAATAAACAGAAGAGTTTCTACTCTTGAACACCCAATAAAATAAAATATAAGTTCTGCACAGGATAAAGAGCATTATATACATCTTAATATTTTGAAGAAAGGATTATTCTCATATAAATCATTTTATTACCTCACATTAAATCCTTACGATGTCCGAGATTTATTTATATATTTCAGCGACCGATCGGTGCCATCATCAGAATCCTCGGTAGAATGATTTGAAAGGTGTTAACTTTAGGCGGTTTGTTTATACACTTCATTTTCTCCCTTCCTCTTCTCACTTCACTTGTCATCTTTGTACAACTGTTGCCACTCTGGTGGAATAAGGCTATGTTCTATGTCATTGACGTTGTTATTGTTTGTTAGAATTTCGATTGCTTCTCTTTTGAGAGCATAATGGTGGGAGTTATAGGGGGCTATTTTTTGAAAATTAATGGAGTCAATGTTAATAGGATTAGTATTGTTAGTTCTTGAGAAGGCTGTAGAATGTCTATTGTATTTTAAATCTGCTATATGTTCGGAGATACGGTCTTTTATTTTTCTTTTTGTCATGCCAATATATGATTAAATCATATATGATTAAATCATATATGATTAAATCATATATTGGCATGACAAAAAGAAAAATAAAAGACCGTATCTCCGAACATATAGCAGATTTAAAATACAATAGACATTCTACAGCCTTCTCAAGAACTAACAATACTAATCCTATTAACATTGACTCCATTAATTTTCAAAAAATAGCCCCCTATAACTCCCACCATTATGCTCTCAAAAGAGAAGCAATCGAAATTCTAACAAACAATAACAACGTCAATGACATAGAACATAGCCTTATTCCACCAGAGTGGCAACAGTTGTACAAAGATGACAAGTGAAGTGAGAAGAGGAAGGGAGAAAATGAAGTGTATAAACAAACCGCCTAAAGTTAACACCTTTCAAATCATTCTACCGAGGATTCTGATGATGGCACCGATCGGTCGCTGAAATATATAAATAAATCTCGGACATCGTAAGGATTTAATGTGAGGTAATAAAATGATTTATATGAGCATTATATAGTTTGATGGCACCATCTGTAGAGTAAAAAAATCAAACTTATGTTTCATTCTTGTTCAAGTAAAATAAAAAACGAAGTTACAACTATGGCTCAGATAAAGTCAACAGGTAATACACATCAGCATATAATATATACCTCATGCATTTTCTTTCTTTTTTTTTTTTTTTTTTTTTTTTTAAATCAGATAATACAAGGATAATTCGTCATAAATTACGGTACTTTTAAATGTATTTACTTGCTGATCCCAAGCTAATTTGACAGGGTACAACAGGACAGAATTTTAATTTTCTGTTTTACTTTTATTTATTTATTTTCAATTGTTCTAAATTCTAAAGACCTTATGAATTTTAAATGCAATAAATTCAGTGGCTACCCATACTGAACATTATACTTTCTATAAAATGTGTATAATGGAACAACAGTTTTCTAAAAACTTAACATGTAATATTAAAAAAAGCAAATACCTATTGAGAATTCCTTCTATGACAAAAAATACATGTGACATGAACTGATCAATAAGTATAACAAATTTTAAGAAGTATTTATAAAAAAAATTACTTTGCTTAGATGTTCATTGACATCAGAGATAGTCATCTTGTTATTGATATCAACTGGAACAAGCTCTTCGGGAGAAAATGCAAGTACGGTAACATTGGACAGCTCTGCTTTGACAAGAGACAAAAGTACTATTTCACTGACATTGGAAGGAGTTACATATTTACAGGATCCACAAACAGTCTGTCTCATACAGGGACGAATGTCCACAGCAATGAGGCATCTCTTCTGGGTAGGAGTCACTGTCTGCATTACAGAAAGATAAAAATAAGTAAATTAAAAAAAAAAAAAAAAAAAAAAAAAAACCATTAACTAAGCAAAAAGATTCTTTATTTATAAGATTTAAAGCTATTACACATTGATGTATTAATACTAAAAATGTTACATTATATTTTAGAGAACTTAATGTCTTAGTTTTGAAATTTAATAAAATTGTATCAGTACAAAATTTTGGTTAAGTAAATTTCAGTTATCAATAATCAAAGTTAAAGGCTTGCATCAACACAAAATTGTATTTTGAACAGAAAATACTAAAGTCATTTTTAGAATATAAACATGATTTTTTAAGTATTTGTATGATTCATAAAATGAATTATTTCCTTTATTTACAGACATGCTATAGCTCTTCAGAAAACAACAACAACAACAAAAATCTGGTCTTCCATTACCCACTATTCAGGGTTGGATTTCTTCCAGAAGAAACCAGTTTCTTCCAGGACAGTGGAAAAAACAGAAGAAACTGGAAGAAATGGAAGAAACCAACCAGAAGACAAAACAGATGTTCAAAATTAAAATTTATTAACTATATAAACTCAAATCTAAAATATAATGTCAAATCTAAACTATAATCCAATTAATATTAAAAATATTTTTAGAAAAATAAGTTATTTGATAACAAACTCTAAATATATACAGGTGATGGGTTTTTCTTTTTCAATGCTAATATTTTTAGAACCTTTTGCATAGATACTATCTCATATTACAGTGGTGGACATAATTATAAGACACCTATCTAATTTGACAAATAGTGAAAGAAAAGATTCAGATGTTAAAAATGTTTTATCAAAAACATAAATTTATTCTGTTATCATATATAATTATTACATAATAATGATATTTTCATACAATTTAATGAAAAAACTTAAAAACATAATGGACAAAATTATAAGACACCAACCGTTTTTTCCAAATACAGTGGTCAACACAATTAGCAGACACTAATGGTCTAAAAGAAAATCCTCTAACATGGTTATTCAATATTTGGTGGATATAATTCCATATTTGGTGGATTCAATATTGTTTTTTATAACACGAAAGATGCAATTTGGCATCGAATCTATCAATTCTAACAAAATATCACAAGACAGTTCTCCCCAAGCACATTTTATAGCATTCTTTAGGTCTTCAACATATATAAACTGTTTCCCATTTCGGTAAACCGCACGAGCTAAGATCTCCCACAAGTTTTCGATGGGATTTAAGTCTGGGGAGCGAGAAGGCCACGGGAGAACATTGATAATTTGCTCTGAAAGCCACTTTTCTGTTTTGTGTGATGCATGAATCGGTGCGTTATGGTGCTGGAAAGTGTAGTTTTCGCCACAAAGAAGTTCACCGTATATGGCTAGTTGATCTTGAAGAAGATTCTTATACTTTTCGGAATTCATTCTTGAATGCACAAAAACAATATCCGTTTTCCCTTTAGCCGAAAAACCAGCCCAAATGGCCCATTTGCCGCCCACTTGGCGGCTCATTAGTACATGAGGAGACTTCCGTAAATCATGCCAATAATATTGAAACCTGTCAGGACCATCCAGGTTAAACTTTTTTTCATCAGAAAATAACACAGAGTACCATTTGGAGATCCAGGCCTTAGTTTGTTTAGCTAAGTTTAGACGCTCCATTTTGTGCCGGCTTAGAAGCAGTGGTTTTTTCTTCATTTTTTTATATTTCACATAGAAAGCATTATGCAACACCCTGCGAATGGTTCTCCTTGAACAATTCAGTTTCAAAGCATTTTTAATGCCTGTACTGGTCATCTTATTCTGTGCAGCAAGCGAAAGCACATGGTGTCTCTCTCTCGAGGACAAGCAAGAAGTACGTCCAGATCTTTTAATCACCGATCCATTAATTCCTCTTTTCCAAACATTTCTAATTGCACATCTAGAGCGTTTAATAACTTTTGTAACATTATTAATTGAAGCACCAGTTCCATTTAATCTCCAAATGTCGCGAATTTCACTTTCTTTTAATTCTGTACCTCATGGCATGTTTGTAAATGCGTGAAGTCAGTTATCGACTGCTTTAGTTAACTGCTGACATCATAACAGCGTTCAGAAAATTTGCATATTGCACATTATTTTCGAAAAAAAGCAGGTGTTTTAATTAAAATGTTAGGGTGTCTTATAATTTTGTCCATGGTATTTTTAATTTATTAAACTCTATAAAAATATCATTTTTGTAAAACAATTACGTGTGATAACAGAATAAATTTATGTTTTTGACGTATTTGATAAAACATTTTTAAGCTCTGAATCTTTTCTTTCACTATTTGTCAAATTAGATAGATAGGTGTCTTATAATTATGTCCACCACTGTATTGTACGTTCAAACAGTACAAGTGATAATAATTACGGAATTTTTAGCTATAATACTTGCATTTTTTTTTTAAAGGATACAAGTTTTTGTATAAACTCGAAGCTGGTACATGTCACCTATGTTAACTGTAACCTAACGTGATTTTGATATTATGAGTAATAGTTTTAAGTTTGTATCTGGCAACACTAAAGTTGTGGTTCTCAATTTAGTTCTGTTCTGAGCACTTCCTTAAAGTTATGTCTCCTTCTAATAGAATTATATATTTTTTTTACTATACTACACTAGATAGTATATATAAAATGGCGGAGCCGAGATTAAAAATAATATATAATGTAATGAGTTTGCTGTGAATAGCAATTATTAAATTCATGTACGTAAATATATATGTAACGTATTGTTTCTTTAGAAGATGAGTTACTGTCACTTCATATTAAGATAGTTCACTCAATAAGTATTTCAAAATAGTTTATGCAGTCGTTTTATTGAAGACACTTAGGCATTCTACATGTTATTAACAGTCAATCAGTCTGAGCAAGCTGACATGCACATCCGTAGACGAGTCGGGCCGAAATTGTCCCGTTAACGGTGGAACCGCTACCAATTCCCCTCCTGGGGCCGTTAAATTAACTTTTTATTGACGTGGAATAATTAAGCAAAAGCTTCCATGGAAAAGGCGCTGATTTTCGTGTGCTCCCGCATAAATATGGATATTTTGGGGCGAGGCCAAACTCCTAATATGAATTCTTATTGGATAATTAAGTAAGCTAAAATCTCGCCTACATTCTCACATTGGTTGACCCTGACATCTAGGATTTAGTATTTCGCAATGCCTTGCCGCTTATTTCAACTATTGCATAATTTTGATTACGAAACTTATTCTAACTCCGATTCCCACGCTACGACGTGTTTCGCTGAAAAACTAACTTTACTGGGGCTCTAAAATAAAATTCTCACAAAGTTGTTCTTAAAATTAAGATTTATTCTGAGATAATACTAATACGATATCACTTAATATTAATTTCTAATAATAATTTTAGAATCTGAATTCTTTTAATCCTTTCATATATATATGAAAAGTGTGTTCCGGAGATATTAATCGGCAAGCAAACAATGGAAGGTCTAAAGCCACCTCAGTCGCTAAGTTTTGATAGAAACTTAGGTGAAAATTGGAAAAAATTCAAATAAAAGTATGATATATTTGTTAAAGCATCAGAAATAAATAAAAAAGAAGCAGAAGTTCCAGTTAATGTATTTTTACATGTGATTGGTGAAGAAGCTATAGATAAGTTTAACACTTTCGATTTGTCGGATGATGTCATCTTGACGTTAATAAAATTGTTGAAGCTTTTGAAAATTTTTGTTTGCTGAAATCTAAGGAAAGTGTTGATCGACACATATTTTTCTCAAGAATCCAAGACGGAGAAAAGTTCGATGATTTTTTAACATCGCTAAAGAAACTAAGTAGTTCTTGTGAATTTCGAAATCCCTGGGAAAGTCTTATTAGAGATCGTATAATAAGTGGAGTATGAGACAAGATTTTAAAAGATTGTTTACTTAGAGAGAGTGATTTAAGTCTTGAAAAATGTATAAAGATAGCCAAAGCAAACGAGATAGCAGAATTGCAATTGAGAACATTACAAGAAGACAAGAAAATATTAGTAGTGAAGAAAAATACATCCGAAAAAAGGGATGAAAATAAATTTAAATATGATGCAAAGTCAAGCATACAAAATAAAGTTAATTCTAGATTTCAGAACAAACAAGCTTGTGGAAGATGTGGTAAGTATTACCAAAAATTTAACTGTCCTGCTTTTAATAAAATTTGCAAAAAATGTCATAAAAGGAATCACTTTGCTAATATGTGTAAAACAAAGGAAATTAATTCTGTTAAGAGTAATGATAATAGTTATTTTACTGATATAAATAAATATTCTAATGTTGGTGATAATAATAATGAATTTATAATAGGTGTCATAAATAAACATTGCACTTCTGACAAAGATTGGTTTGAGAAATTAAAAGTAAATTTATCTAAGTATTTGTTTATAAAATTAGATACTGGTGCTCAATGTAATGTCATTCCATTGCAGAAATTTAAACAACTAAAATTAAAGGATGGAACTTTGAAACCTTCAACTGTAAATCTCAGCAACTACAATGGTTCTAATATTAATGTTATTGGCAAATGTAATTTATTTTGTGAAACATCTAAGGGTTATAAAAGTAATATTGAATTTCATGTTGTAGAAAGTGAATCAGAAACTTCTGTTTTAGGATTTCCATCTTTGATTCAGTTGAATCTAGTGAAAACAATTGATTCAATAGCACATAAACAAATTAAATTCCCTGAAATTCTAAACGGATTTAAAGAAGTGTTTGATGGATTAGGCAAAATTAATGATTATATTTATGATATCAAATTAAAGACTGGTGCAACTGGGAAAATTGAACCGTGCAGAAAAGTTCCAATACATTTAATAAAGCCCTTTGAAGCTGAACTTATGAGGATGGTAAATGAAAAAATAAGAAAAAAAAAATTGTTGAACCTACTGAATTTGTGAGCTCTTTAGTTATTGTACACAAAAAAGATGGCACACTTCGATTGTGTTTAGATCCTCAACATCTTAACAATAATATTCTAAGAGAACATTTTCACTAACCAACTTTTTAAGAAATTATTTCTCGGATGTCAGGTGCAAAATATTTTAGTATTTTAGATGCCAATAAAGCATTTTGGCAGGTACAATTAAGTGAAGCAAGTTCTAAACTGACAACATTCAATACACCATTTGGCAGATATTGCTTTTTGAGGTTACCATATAGTATTTGTTCTACACCAGAAGTTTTTCATAGATGCTTTTCAGAAATTTTTAGCCACATAAATGGAGTTGGTGTTTATATTGATGATATACTTGTTTGGGGTAGTACACAAGAAGAGCATGATTCTAGGCTTAAGAAAGTTTTAGAAACAGCGAGAGAGAAAAATGTAAAATTTAACTTGAGTAAATGTAAAATAAATGTTAGTGAAGTGAAATATTTAGGTCATATATTTTCTAAAGGTGGTTTAAAATCCGACAATGATAAAATAGAAGCAATTTTGAAGATGAAAACACCTGGTGATAAAAAGGAATTAGAAAGAATTCTAGGTATGATCACTTATGTATCAAAATTTATTCCTAATGTTTCGCAACTAACTGTACCATTAAGAGAATTGTTAAAAATATATACTGTATGGGAATGGACTGACAAACATGATAAAGCTTTTAATGAGTTAAAAAACATTTTAGTAAATAAACCAGTGCTTCAGTATTTTGATGTAAATAAAAATGTCATATTATCAGTTGATGCTAGCCAAAATGGTTTAGGTGCAGTATTACTTCAAAACAACTTGCCTGTTGCCTATGCATCCAAAGCTTTGAATGATACTCAAATGAATTATGCACAGATAGAAAAAGAAACTTAGCTGTTGTTTTTGGTTGTGAAAATTTTTACCAGTATTTATTTGGTAAAAAGTTTACTATAGAATCTGATCATAAACCTTTGGAAACAATATTCAAGAAACCTTTAAGTAAATGTCCAGCAAGATTACAAAGAATGTGCATAAGACTTCAACCATATTCTTTTAATCTCATTTACAAACCTGGAAAAGAATTACTTTTAGCTGATGCTTTGTCCCGATACTTTTGTGAAAATCCTCATGACTTTTTTGATGACGAAATTGAAGCTCATGTTGCTATGATTGTCGAAAGTCTTCCAATGACAAAACAAAAAATGAAAATTTTTTAAGAAGAAACTGCTAAAGATGATGAGCTACAAGCTGTATCAACATATATAAAAAATGGTTGGCCAGAACAGCAGTCACAAATTTCAGACTTAGCTAAACCTTTCAGATTTTTTAAAGAAGAATTGTCTTATTCTAATAGTCTTGTTTTGAAAAACTCTTGTGTTGTAGTACCAAAAAGTCTTAGGAAAGATATGATCAACAGAATTAACTTTAGTCATATGGGTATAGAGAAATCTAAAAATAAAGCCAGAGAAATTATGTTTTGGCCAGGTATGTCGAAAGAAATAGAAAACACAATTTCCAACTGTATGACATGTATTAGTTTCCAGAAGGCAAATAGTAAAGAGCCTATGATGGTTAAAGAAATTCCCCAAAGCCCATGGGAAGTTGTAGTAACAGATCTTTTTCACATGCATGGCAGAGATTATATACTGATTATAGATTATTTTTCAAAGTATGTTGGTCATTTACCTGAAATCACCAGTGAAAATGTTATTCGACAATTAAAAGCGAGTTTTGCAAGATTCGGAATACTAAAAGTTGTATATTCAGATAATGGTCCACAATATATCTCATCCAAATTCAAAACATTTTCCAAAACTTGGAATTTCAATCATAGAACCTCAAGTCCTGAATTTCCTCAATCGAATGGTATGGTAGAACGTCATATTCAAACGATAAAATCATTATTAAAGAAAGCTGAATATGAAGGAAAAGATCTTTTCCTAGTTCTGCTAGATTACAGAAATACACCAACATCTAGTACTCTACCATCCCCAATTGAAATGATGATTGGCCATAAGACAAGTGGTATGCCTATTAAAGAAGATTTCTTTCCTAGTCAAAAATATGATGACATAAGAAGAGAACTAACAGAAAAACAGCTGAAGTATAAGAAATATTATGATAAAGGATCAAAAGCTCTAAAACCTTTAGTAGAAAATGAAAATATTGTATTCAAGTTAAAGGATAAAAACCTTTAATGAGAGCAAAAGTTTTGTCTAAAGCCAATAGACCGAGATCTTACAAAATTCTTGCTGAAAATGGAAATGCTTACAAAAGAAATAGAAGAGACCTACCTAGAAGTAGCAATAGGTTTCCATTTCATGTAAATAAAAAGTCTTCTAATTATTTTGATACCAACTCGTCAACAACATCAGTCACTAATCTCCCTGACTCGAATCCTAATGTGCAAGATAAACCAGCCCCTATTAAAATAACCAGATATGGTCGAGTAGCATGTAGTAGGTCGAGTAGTAGGTCTCCAGCATATCTAAAAGACTATGTGTGATACTTATGCATATTGTTTGACTTTTATTCAGACTGTTAAATTTATTATTCTTGTTTTTATTTCTTTTGTTTTTCTTTAAAAAAAAGGGAGATGTCACATATGTTAACTGTAACCTAACATGATTTTGATATTATCAGTAATAGTTTTAACAGGGTTGCCACTCAAACAGGAGAATGAAATTCCCTGGCTTTTCCAGGTTTTCCAGGTGCGTTCTAAGAAAATTCCAGTCTAATCATGTATTGAGCACTGGTTGTGTTGAAGGCAAAATAATTACAGTACTACTTGAAAACACAAAAAATGCATATGACAAAAGTTACATACAGTGATAGCATCTATCGCTTATAAGCGGAATAAGAAATTTCTTTCATGAGCGGAAAGGAAGGCTGGCGATGTTAAAAAAAAATCGTGGAAGCTAAGAAAGAAAAAAAATAAATAAATAAATAAAAATAACAGAAAAATAACCCTACGTTGGCGGAAAAATTGTTTTTTCTTTAGCAACCATCGTATGAAATTCCCTGACTTTTCCAGATTCTGGCTAAAATATTCAAATTCCCTGACTTTTATGGTCAATTTTCGAATTCCCTGACTATTCCAGGTTTTCCAGGCAGCGTGGCAACCCTGTTTTAAATTCGTATCTGGCAACACAATAGTTGTGGCTCTCAATTTAGTTCTGTTCTGAGCACTTCATTAGTTATGTCTCCTTCTAACTGAATTATATTTTTATTTTACTATACTGCACTAGATAGTATATATAACAGTACCCAATGAACTGTATCAATAAGTAAGATACCTACTTTTAAACTCTCCTGCAAGTTCTCTAGGATTTAAAAAAAAAAAAAAAAAAAAAAAAAGTTTGTATTTATCTACTATTTTAAGTCAAAAAATAAATTGCAGTATTGAACTGCTAAAAAACTTTTCATTCGTTTTACAATCAACCTCCTCTAACTCGCAAAAGTTTTGTCCAGAGGTTATGCGGATTATAGGAATTTGCAGATTAGAATGAGATCATTGCCTTTGTTTACAGTTTTCTGTTGCAGACAGATACAAAGTCAGTTATTATTAATTCATAAATAGGCATCAAAATGGAAAGATGATTTCTAATAAATTTTAGAATAAAATACTTCTTCAATAATAATAAAACTAATCTATCACATTTATATATGATGATAAATAATTTAAACATATTCAAATAATAGGTACCAATAAAATGTAAACAAACATGTTTAAGAACGAAACAAAATATTTTTGAAAGTACGGAAATAATATTCATCCCTGATTACTTTTAATTTTGTTTAACATTGATGTAATATTGGTTCGTTTTAAATTTTTCATATACTTTCCTCACATTCTTTGGCTTTATTTAGCACTAGTCTGTATGAATTGCAGGATAATAAATGCAAGAATGTTACTCGAGTTGACTGTACTGTATATGACTCTATAAGGAAAATAAAGCTTTTGATGACATATAGTAATACAGTAATTATTGCATACTGGTTCTTTTAATAAACTGGATGTTTGTTAAGAGCTGTTTTATTAGAAAGCATAAGCAAGTGATGCAAACTATTTATTACCAGCTAAAGAAATAAAATTATCTAAATTATAAAACTTCACACTGTTTAAACTGAAATTGATTTTTTTACTGGATTTTGAGTATTTTGGAATGTGATCATCAGATACCGAAAATCACTTCGGTAAAAATATCATAATTATTAATTAAATAAGTAATTAAATTTTTATAGGTATAATTAAAGTTACTTAAAGTTATTTATAAGATAAATGCATCCATTATATCTTATAAATCTGCAATTTATAGGATAAATTTTTAAGAAAACCAGTTTCTTCCATTTCTTTCACTTGGAAGAAACCTATTTCTTCCAGACGGCTTTTTTCCATGGTTTTTTTCTGCCTTGGAAGAAACTTGCCAACCCTGACACTATTACACATATTATATACTCTTTTTAGAAATAGTCAGAAGGTATGAAAATGACTTAATAAATCAGATACCTGACAATTTTCCAGTAAGAACAAACTAACACATATGTCGTAAAAACATATAAAACGGAGTCTACATAGCGAGTTAAAATAAATAAATTAAATTAATAGAGCCATTTTTTAAAGCACCAATTTCCAAGATCTACCTAAACTTGAGCTATCTAATCTACTGTCAATTTTACTGCAGTATCCAAGTAATACATGGAAAAGGACATCTAAAAACGGGTATTTAGAAAATTTTAAGAAAATTGCTAGAGACATTTTTGAGATATCGACTTTTGATCCAACTGCTGATTTTAACCAAAACTTGGCAAACTTATTTGTTCACTGGAAACCAACAACTCCATACGAAAGGATATCTAAAAAGAAGTTAATAGGGCAAATTTGAAAAAAAATCATAGAGATGTTTTTAAAGGAACACTCTTATGAATCCTCAAATATATTTATAAATATTTATACAAGACAGCTATCAATTTTCTTGAACTAGCCAACTAATACTTACAAAAAGACATTAAATTGGATGTTTATATAGCAACTTTGAAGAAAATCATTAAAGCCATTTTTAAGATATGGACTTCTGCTCAAACTTCCGGTTTTCCAATTTTCACTACAGGTTGAAAAAATTATCTGTACTCTAGACTTTGTCATTCTATCGGTATTTGTTTTGGAGATAGGATAGTCAGAAGACTCCCCACACAAATACACACTGACCAATTACCAAAATCCATTTTCTTGGACTCAGGAGACCTCAAATCATGTACATGAGGTGAGAACTGGATATTGAAAATTTTGACCAAATTCAATACTTTTATTACCTAAAATAGTCATGTAATGGAAGTAAAAAAAAAAAAAAAAAAAAAAAAAAAGCTGAAATTTACATGCAATGTTATAGCAGCACAAAAAAATTCAAAATGTGCAAACATACTAGAATCTAAAAGTTTATCTTTAAATGTTTTCCTATAAGTTATATTTCAGATGAGATTATTAAATGAGATATCACGGGTTGATCCTTGGGGCTCCCTGGGACTCTATGTGACACACATTTTTAATTTTTTTTTAAAATGGAAACCGTACTTTTCTTTCACAGAATTGTACAAAGCCAAAAAAAAAAATTGCTTCAGAACATTTTGATTTTTTTATATTATGATAATTTTTTTATAATTTGTTTTTCAAATTATGGTATGCAAGGCAAAGATTCTTATGTTTAACAAAAAGTCTGGCAGCCACAAAATACTGCAATGAGAAAGCAATCTACTGAACAAAATTATTTGGAAAGTTTTATGGTTTCAAATAATGTATCAGATGAGCTGTAAATATAATAACTTCTTTCCACATGGCCTACGTAAAAAGAAAAAATACTAATTTGTGACCCAAATTATAAATGACAAACATTGAAATTCAAAAGAAGAATGTGATTCATACAAAGATAAATATTCATTAGCATTTAAAAAATATATAGAGAAAGCTGCAATTGATTCAAACAGTGGTAATATATATTAACTATTCAGAAAAGGCTTTATGTACAACATAAACAAACCTTAAATGAAGCCTGATGAAGATTCTGAAGAGCATCATCAATTGCTGGGGTATTCTGCCGCACCATAGCTTTTCCAGGGACTATTCTATTAGCTAATTGCCATCTTCGTATAGCTAAAAAGCTTTCTAGCGGGTCAATGCTAGAATCATTCAGTACCTCATCAGAACTAAGTCTCTCCAAAAGGGCCTTGTAGTGAGGACTATTCAATTTTAGCAAATTACATTTACAAAACTGAGGTATTAGGGTCAGAAGAGTCTTAACAGGCACACGTGGAATCAAACACAAAGAAACCTAAAAAAATAAATCATTTCAAACTATTAGATAGCTGAATTAAATAATAATTATAATAAAAATTTTGATAGTGCTTTTATAAATTCAATGAAATATTTTTTTAAATATTTATTAAAATTTTTCTTTTATAATTTAATGAAATTTTATTTTTATTCTTTAAAAAAAAAAAAAAAGTGGAGAGAGCATATCAATAAAACAGACAAACTTGAACAAATCTGAAATTGACAGGAATGTTTAAATTTTGATACAAAGTGTTTTTTATTTTTTTTTAATGATGTCAACTTTTCAAAAGAATATTGTTTTGGCTATAAAAATACATTAAAAAAAAAAACCACTCTGATGATTAGTTACAAAATTAACAAAGGTATTTATACACAATACATGCAGGCAAAATATAGCTATAAATAAATTATCGAATGATAACAAAATAAAATTTAGATAAAGTGGAGTGTGAGGTTAATTTGTACACCAACTATGTGAAAAATGACAGAGCCCGGTATTGAACCCAGGCTCTCCACTTAACGTGTGGTTGCTCTACCACTGAGCTACCTTGACTGATAACCAGCTTGGCATTTCTCACTTAATCACCCGGGTTCGATTCCCAGCTTTGGCATTTTTCACATACTAGTTGCTGTAAAAATCAACCTTACACTCCACTTTACCTAAATTGAATTTTCATGGTTGCTGAATTAATAAATTAAATTTCTAAAGATAACAAAATATTTTTGCAGAATTTGATGATTGAAAAGTTTATATTTTAGAACATTTTAAGACAGAAATATAAAAATTTACTTCATTTCACTGATTTAAAAAAAAGAGAGAGAGAGAAAATAATTGTTTGTGTTGTTGATTATGCAAATGATTTTTTTATGAATGCAAAGAAAACAGATTATTTTTGATTGAACTACTGTTTACGCTAGAAGGTAAAAGAACATTCTAACTAAAAAGGGCACAACTGAAGCAGAAAATGTTTCTACTAATTACATATTTTATAGTAATCTAATAATTCCCTACAATTTTTGAGAACACAGAATCAGAAATATTGTTGCAAAGAAAAAATTTTAACAAGAGATCTTTATATGCAACTAAGGATGGATTTCAGTATTTTCATAAAAAGTGGGTGCATTTGGTCAACTATATAAAGGGCAGAGCACTACACCCATAGAAAATGGTTTTGAGAGTAAACTAGTTTGAATCATTGAAAAATCAGTTCTTTAAGTTTAAACAGCAATCTGTTGATAAAATTATTAACTTTTCTGAAACTCCCAAAAGCAACAATCATATATTCGTCCAATTTTTATTCCAAAATTGAACATTTGTAAACATGATTTTTTTTTTTTTTTTATCCACAAATACGACTGACTAAAGGGTTTGCACTAATCATTCAAAATATGGGGTCAAAACTTTGTGTGCTAGGTGTGGCAAAAAAGAAAAACATAGATATTTCAAGTGGAAAGGAGTGGGAATACTTAGATAAAATTTAATACAAGGAGAAATAGAAATAATCATTATTGAATAAAATAAGTTTAACATTCATACTATGGATGGAGAAAGATCAAATATTGTAAGTTTTGATGCAATATTTCTCTGATCATCAATGAAGCAAGAAGGTAATAATAAAATTTTTAAAAATGTTATAATTGCCTGCATTTTGTTTCATTATTTTTTATAAAAAGATATATTCAGATCCTAAAAGAAACAAACAATCTATAGAAAAAGAAAAGTTTTTACAGAACCAGAGATAAAATATTGCTCCATACTCAATAAAATTTGGGTTAATGAGTAAGAAGCCCTGGATTTAATTTTCATTCGCCTCCTTTCTCTTAAACATGGATTATAACATATATAGAGATTAACCTTAGTTAAGGTGGACAGTTCTATTGGGTATGATGCAAAAAAAAAAAAAAAAAATCGGGGAGGGGCAAGACATTTTTTATGTAAGCCATTTTCTTTGAAAGTGGTGCAAGTCTATTTTTGACAAAAAGTTAGTAAATGATAACAATGAATTTAATGCAATCTGCTATGAGCTGTTTATCTATGAATAGTCTGTGAAAAAAAACCTTCAAATTTTTCATCATTTTGTCAATATAAATACTATATGCAGTTAATTACAAATATAATTAATTTGAAAGTGGTTCAGTCCACTTTTACAAAGACATAATAATTCATTCAAAAATTATACTACATAATTTAAATTATTAAAAAAGACAGTTTAACTTATTTATAAACTTTAATACCTTATAAAAATTCTTTCTTAAAATGCAAATATATTTCGGCTACATTTGTAGTCATCACCAGTACACAGGTGGTTTCAATTTACTTTCCCTTAATTTTTCTGCAGTTGATGAGGAAAGTAAACAGAAACCACCTGTGCACTGATGATGATTATGAATGTAATCAAAATATATTTGCACATTAAGAAGGTATTAAAGTTTATAAATAAATTATACTACATAATTTCTCTACTTCATTTTTATATGTGTAACAACATGGTTTACACTAGAAAAAAAAATATATTTAATAGGTTTTTCCCATTCAAAAAAAAAAAAAAAAAATGTTTTTTTTTTTTTTTAGGTGAGAAATTACTTATTTTATTTCATAAATGCAAACTTTAGCTTCTAATCTTTGCAGCAGCTTGTTAACAAAATGTACACATCTTTGTATATTATTTTAACAAATCCTGAAAACAAAAAGCCATTTGAAAAAAAAAAAATAATTTTCCTTAAAGAAAAAAAAAGAAGTATAAGAAATTTTACAGAAGAGGATCATAGGCTTCAAAACAATTACATCACACAAAGTTACTATTAAAAAATATATTAAGTACTCAATGGCCAGCGTGAAAAAATTATGGGAATTTTGGACATAATTTTGAGTGGGATTCTCGCAGTGCCACTCTCTAATGTAAACCATAAGCAACACTGTTAACAACATACAAATTCAACAGTATGATGGGTCTATTATCTTATATTCTTCCAATACATGGCTATTTTTAAAAACTTGCTCATAAAGATAAAAATTTCAAATTGCACATATAACCGTAATTTCGGGAGTAAGCGCCGCGGCGCTTATGAGTTTAAGAGTTATTAAATAGCCGATGCAGCGCTTCTACCGGGTGCGGCGCATATGATAGATAATTTATTTTTTAAAGTTTTCTACAAAGAATGTCAAAAAAGTTAAATTTGCCGTCAATAGATGGCACTACGTGAAAGGTGAATCTTTCTCATAGAATCGCCGATTTCACGTGTTTCACCCACAGGAGTGCTCTCACCCCTTTCCAAAAAATAGGTTGCTCCTTATGTAGTGGTAAAGCGATCTGATTGGACCTTGTCTCTTTCTCACACTGCTTACTTACAAGCGTTGCATTGCATTGTGCGTAGTTTCTTTTGAAGTGTGTTTTTCGTGTTGATATTTTTTCATCTTTTTTAATATTTTGATTATTATAAAATATTTCGCAATGGCTCCCAAGCGACTTAGGAATTATTCTGCTGCATTTAAACTGCAAGTAATCATGAAAGCCGAGAGTATTGGAAATCGTCCGGCTGCTTGGGAATTTGGCATAGATGAAAGATGTGTTCGCCGATGGCGATCAGAAAAATCTGTAATCGAAGGAATGCCGAAAATGAAAAAGGCAAGGCGTGGCGGTACAGCCCATTGGCCGGAGTTGGAGACAAATTTTAAAAACAGGATTTTAGAACATCGGGATAAGGGGCTCTCAATATCAACTGTAAGAATTCGCATGCAAGCTAAAAATATTGCTGCTGACATGGGAATTTCTCATTTTAAAGGAAATGCTAATTGGTGTTTTCGATTCATGAGGAGACATAAGTTGTCCGTAAGGCAGAGAACGACTGTGGGGCAGAGTCTACCTGCTGACTGGCTTAAAAAGAAAAATCAGTTTCTTAAATTTGTAATGAAATTAAAAACCGAAAAGAATTTTAAGACTTCCCAGTTAATCAACATGGACGAAGTTCCGCTAACTTTTGATTGCCCCCCAGTAGAACTGTGACTTCAACTGGAGAGAAGAGTTTCGATTTCCACCACAGGTCACGAAAAAACTTCTTTTACTTGTGTTTTATCGTGTACCGCGAGTGGTGAAAAATTGAAGCCGATGTTGATATTTAAAAGGAAAATGTTACCCAAGGAAAATTTCCCATCGGATGTTGTTATAAGATGTAACGAAAAAGGATGGATTAATGAAAGTCGAATGATAGACTGGTTTAGTGAAATTTGGAGAAAAAGAAAAGGTGCTTTTTTCCAGCCAAGTGGCATGTTGATTATGGATTCAATGCCGGTGCATTTAACAGAACCGGTAAAGGAGGCTGCAAGGAAAAGTGGTGCATCTCTTGCTATCATACCAGGCAGGTTGACGAAAAAATTGCAGCCCTTAGATTTGTCTCCAAATCATTGTTTTAAAAGTCATATGAGACAGCAGTGGGAGACATGGATGGCAAGTGGATTGCACGGTTACACTAAAGGCGGCAATCTCAAGAGAGCGTCTTACGCAGAAGTGGCGAAGTGGGTATCAGCAGCTTGGAATGCTGTCAAGCCAAGCACTATTATTTCCGGATTTTCAGAAGCTGAAATAATTCCTTCGAGTCAGGATGCAGATGCAGATGCTGATACTAATCTTAATTTATCAGACTGTGAAGAGAATGGTATTGAACTGAATGATGAACTTTGTCAACTGTTTCAGTCAGACAGCGAACCCAGCGATTTCGAAGGTTATTAATTCTACTGATTCATATAAAGTGGATGCGACCCACTAATAAAAAGCGTGCCAAGTGGATGCTACCCACTTAAAAAAAGCATGCATAGTGGCGCCGACCACTTTAAAAAACATGGAGCACCACGAGGAGAAGGGTCCGCGTCCCGCGCTCTGGATGATTACATTAGGTAACCAACAGATGTCTCCTCAAATCCCTGAGAATAAATAAAATAAAATTATATTAGTAAAATAACCCTTTAAAATATTTAATAAATTTAAAGTTCCTTAATAAAATTGTGTCTTTTATAACTGTCGATGCTTAGGTGTTTACCTAACATTTAACGTGGAGCATATGATAAATATAAATTTTTTGATTGAGTACTGCAAGTGCGGCGCTTCCATCAATTTTTTTTTTTTTAGACTGAATATTTCAAGTGCAGCGCTTACTCCCGAAATTACGGTAATCTAAAATTATAATTAAAATGGTATTACCTGGAGAAATATTAAAATAAAGCCCATTATTTGTTTATTTTTTACATATTTAACTTATGGTAAGTTTTTTTTTTTTTTTATTATGGAATGAAACTGGAGATGACTGATGAAGAATGTCTCATCATTTTATTTACCTTTATAAATTAACAATTAAACAGTTTTAATGGATTTGTTTTATTTATTAAACAGAAATTATTATTTATAGTGTAACAACGTTTCCTGACACTGGCAGTGAGCACGAGTCCAAATTCTTGGAGGGGTGCCAAATTGACTGAAAGGTTGGGATTTGGAAAAAATCCAGTGCTTATTTTCTCTCTATCATCCCTATTTTAATACTGGACACGTTGAATCAGCACTTGTGCAGAGCAGGGGTGCAGAATATGTCCGAACGCGCAAACGATGTTCGGGGGGAAATTCTGGCTGTCTGCACTGTAAAAAAATAACTATTACCAGCTGCAATCTGTGATTTATTTTATCCAATCACAGAGAATTTCTTGCAAGAAATTCTCTGTGATTGGATAAAATAAATCACAGATTGCAGCTGGTAATAGGTTTTTTTTACAGTGTGGGGAAATTTTGAATATTTATTATCTTAGAATAAAATAAAAATGAAAACGGAAGTTAAAAAAAATTACTGAAAAAACAAACTTTCTAATATTAAACTACAAATTAACAGCTGTATTCTTCTGTTACAAGTATATTCCCATTAAATACCCATTACCCCCCCCCCCCCCCACAAAAAGTATTAAGTTATTATATTATTTATAAATATGTAGTGATTCATTTAAACTAGATAATTTTTTTTAATTTTTTTTTTTCGTAATTCTGTAATAAAAAGGTATTTTAAATTTTCATAGACAGCAAAGTGCAATAAAACAAAGAAACATTAATTTATGTATAATTATGTACCATTTTAATTTTTCATCTGGTGAACATTAATAGCAACATTAAATTTCGATGTAGTTAAGGGGGGAAAAAAAAAAGTAATATAGTAGCATAAAAAATCTCCCTTAGTATTTGGACTAAAGAAAGATTTCCCCTTCCTCCCCCCCCCCCCCAAAAAAAAAAAAAAAAAAAAAATACTTTCAGATAATAGGTTGATGCGTTATTTTGGGGGAAATTTAGACTGTGTTCTGGGGAAATTTCAGAGGTCTGAACATTTTCTGCACCCTTGGTGCAGAGGCTTCAATGGTTTCAAGAAATGTTGTTGAATAGATTTTGACTTTTTTTTTTTTTGGCTGATGACATATGGTGCCACATTTTTTTTACCAATTTAAAGAAAGAAAATATTTTCTATAATAATTCTATTTCATTATTAATATAATTCTTAATGATGATTTTATATATTTTATGTTTTATTATTTGCCTTCTATTTTCTTTTAACACTGAAAACAATTTTGTTGGACATTATTATTTTTTTTTTTTTTAACCTAAAGTAAGTCCTCTTCCCCAACTTTACCTATTTTTGCTTTTGAAAAAATAGAGGCTTAGGCATTTTATAGTAAAAAAAAAAAAAAAAAAATTATATACTTTCGCAAAATGTGACCCCCTAAGAGAGGTAGGTACATAATAATGTGATATATGGGTCTTGAGGCAAATAAGTATTAAATTCTACACGGAAAATTTGGAAGAGGGAAAATTTGTCCAAAAAGGAGGCGATTTTTCAATAGAGTTAGAGTTACAGAGAGGTTTCGTAGTAAATATTAATATTCCCCATGGTGCAATTTATAAACACAAATTTGGAAATCATTTAGCCTTCTAAGAAAATTATATGTATGATAATAAACATATCTAGATGCATTATAAATTATTGAGGGAAAAAAATACCTCTTTTGTTTTTATAAATTTTGTTGGTATTTGATCAAGGCACAAATCATGATTCTCAATTAAACGAGCGGCAGTTTCAGCATCTTGTGTATGATTTAAAATATTTAAATCACGGATTCCTTTCAAATATTTTAAAATTGGTTCAGCTTCTGCCTCAGAAGAAAAATCTCTTTCAGCAGCTTCAAAACCTTTAACAGCATACCTATATATAACTGCAGTACCTATAAAAGAGATTAAAAATACAAAACAAATATATATATATATATATTATTATTTTTTTTTTTCTGATCAATCATCTAACAAATTATTTTCACAAATTTTGTATATTTTCTACTCATGAATATAGGAGTAACATTTTATTATATATATATTACAAAAGTTCTAAATTACGCTCTCATATAAGACATAAAACAAAACTTGTTACATATTAATTTATTTTAAAAAAAGGATTAAATTACATTTTACTTATATAAATATATACCTAAATATACTATCCTTTTAAGAAATATGCACTTACAGCTTTAGAACAAATATATTTTGGATACATCGTATCCATCATCAATGCATTATTGTGACACCTCCTTCTGTTCTGGTTTGTTTCTTTCTTCTTCCTCCATTCTCTTCACTTCGTACGGTTTTATCTTAATTAGGTGTTGCCATGCAGATGGTATTACGCTATGCTCACGATTGTTAATGGACAGACTGTTAGTTATTATTTCAATGGCTTCTCTTTTGAGAGCACAATGGTGGTTGTTATAGGGGGCTATTTTTCGGGTATTTAAAGTATTAAGATTAATTGGGTTAGTTTTATGGGTGGTAGACAGAGCAGTAGAAGACCTAATAAAATTTAATAGGTCTTCTACTACTCTGTCTCTACGGAGTAACTTCTCTGTCTGATTCGGAAATAGTATAAGAGAAACTTGAAAAAACAGGACTCCTGATCATATTTTAAATTTATACAATTAAATCATCTCTGTTTAAGATGTTTCTAGGCTTACACTATCGAAAGAAGTGGCAAATCTTTGTTTTTTTTATAGAAGTATATATATATATATATATATATTTTTTTGTTGAAGATTGCCTTGAGGCACTGATAAAAATACTCAAAAGTAGAAATATACAAAATAATTTAGATACATAATTAAAAAGAATCGACACAATCGGTCTTTAAATGGCTTATTTATGCAAACATCCAGCAGCTGCAGCATCGACGTTAGGCCTCCCGGTATTCCGGCGACTACTGTTTTCAGCTGCCAGCATATGTTATTCACTGTGTGTGCAAGAGCGTCTGTTCGATGCCTGTGCTAGCCTCCCTTCTGATAGGGTTGCCAGAGTTAAAACTATTGCCATTGGTGAACATACGGCGATCGTTTTACGTCATAGCTAAGCAAGGTAAGGAATTTTATTGGATAAGCATGCATTTCATGCAATTTCATTGGACAGATTATCCTGAAAGTTTTATAAATTGGCAATATTTTCGCCGTTTTGGCGATATACTCAAACTTTAAAAGAGTATTCTTTTAATTCGGCTTATACACGGGTTTGCAACTTTTGGCAAATTTCTGAAGGGGAAAACGTACTTTCAGCTTATATACGGATCGGCTTATATTCGGAAATAAAAGGTAAATAAGTAAAATAAAAAATCCTGTATGCATATTTATAACTGAATTTTTAAATTGTCAGGACTTTAGTTTAAAAATCTGGTGTGAAACAACCACACGACTTCCATTACCCACTATTACACGTATTATATGCACTTTTTGGAGATAGTGTTATCAGAAGAAATAGAACTGACCTAATGAAATAGACACCTAAAAATTTTCCAATAAGAGAAAATTAATACATGTGTAAAGACATATAAACAAAGTTTACACAGTGATTTTTTTTTTTTTTTTGAAACACCAATTTCCGCGATCTAAAACAGATCTATCTGACTATTAATTTTCCTGTGAAAACCAAGTAAAGCATGAGAAAGGATACCTAAAATGGGTTTTTGTAACAATTTTCAAGGTAATCGTTAGAGCCGTTTTTGAGATACCAACTTTTACCAAAGCTTGGCATAATCAATTGTTGACCAGAAAACAACAATTACATGCAAAAGGATATTTAAAAGAGGGTTAATATGGCAAGTCTGAAAAAAAATCATGCAACCGTTTTGAAAGGAACGTACTTGCAGGACCTGAAATTCAGCTATTTATACAGGACGCCTATCCATTTTCCTGAACTAACCAACTATATCATTCGAAAGGACATCTAATAGAGTTTATACAGCAATTTTGAAGAAAATCGTTAGATCCGTTTTTGAGATACAGACTTATGGTTCCGGTTTCGAATGTCCCATTTCCAGTTTTCCAATTTTCACCAAAATTTGGAAAATTCATCTGCACACCAGACCTGTTTCAATTATAAAGTTTCGTACCTCAATCTTTATTAGTTTCTGAGATTTAATAGCCAGAAGATTCTCCACATACATAATACACACACACTGACTAATTGCCAAAAATCACTTTTTTGGACTCAAAAGACCTTAAAACATATAAATCAGGTGAAATCTCAATACTGAATTTTTGGACCGAATACAATACTTCCATTACCTACGGTCGTAGGGTAATGTAAGTAAAAATTTAAATTGAAGCATTTACATACATTATAATAATTAATTAAAAAAATTACGTTTCAGCTTCAATAAAAATTTGTGGATTTTTGGGTGAAGCACTTTCTTATTAGGATCCCCTTCATCCTCAACATCTATCCACAGGTGATGCTTGGCCCAGGTGAACTTTTAGTGGATAGGCGTTGAGGATTAAGGGGATCCCCCTAACAAGAAAGTACTTCATCCAAAAATCCACAAATTTTTTGCTGAAACAACATAAGGTTTTTAATTAGTTATTATTATAACATAAGTGTCTTGATTTGAAGTGTTAAATATGCCCTTAATAACACAAAACTGCCCTAAAAAATCTAAAAAAATAATTTTTTTTTTTTTTTCTAATGTTAAATATTTTGTTATGTTTATGAAATTGTGCTATTTTTTAAATATGTATTTTTCTTTGGTTGCTTTTTTCGTTTAAGTTTTTGTGAGGCCAGTTTGTTAGATTGTAATTTTAGAGACTTTAGTTAAAATATGCAAAACTGACGATTTTAGAAAATTGTCAAGTAGCAGTGCAGAAACGTGCCAAATTAGCGATCTATGGAAGAGTCGCCAAGCAGTTGGCTAAAGTACGTTTTAACCATCAAGTCTATACTACAAAGTGTTCCGGCACTTCTGTGAGTTTGCAGTAGCAGTACAGATATAAGTCAGGTGTACCAGATTTTTTGGCTCTTTAGTGTATGTATGACCTTCACTTGATAGATTTTAATCTTACAACAAAAAAAATGTTTTCCATTTCAGATTTTTTATAGATCAAATATCTAATTTTATAATTGATTTTAAAAGCTTATAATCACTATAAGAAATTTATTCAGTTATTTTCTAATTTGTATAGTATAGACATACGTTAGAATAAAATTACGCAAAATGTTTAAATACAAAAATCTGTCAATCGTCTATTTCAAAATTTCTATTAACTGAAAAGTGAAAATACAGCCCAAATTATAAAAATGGATAACATATTTTCAAGCAAAAAAAAATAATAATAATAATTAATTAATTAATTAATTAATAATAATAATAATAAGGTATGAATACCCAACAAAAGCTCATTCCAAAATGTTAGATTTCTCATGACTGGTCTCATGTGTGGAGGTACAAATTAAACTCAAATAGACTGTATACTCTAATTTATTTTTAAACACTAACTCAAGGTGGGATCTCGCTCGAGGATCCCTGTATACACTCTTGTGTCTACTCATACACTGAGTGGAACACAGAGGATGCAGCCTCTATACAGATGTGTGCGCACCTTATTACATCACACACTGTAACAAATGCCTGTACACAAAATTACTTTGAATTGAAACAGTTGTTTCAAAAGCAATATAAGAAAAACTAGTATGTAACCACAAGACTTTTTTCTATATTTTCCTATACAAATTCATGCTTTAAAAATTATTTAATAAATTACTTTACATGATGAATGCACACCATTTTCATCTCAGAGAAACACATGTCCAAAGAAAGTCAATATTGTGACGAGTCTATATACAGTGAACTCTCGTTAAGACGGCCCCATTTAAGATGGATTTCTCGTTATTACGTACAAAGACAGAATCCCCGGCTAAGGCCTATAGGAATTGCATGTAATAAACATCGCTTTATACGTACAATTCATTCGTTAAGATGGACATTTTTTCCCTCAAAGCTTACTTTCTTCGAAAAAGAGTCAGTTCCCAAAATCTTTTCAAATTCAATACTTTTTTAACATGAAAAGGTTGAATAACAAAAGAGTTAATCTCTTTCACTCTGTACTGTTACACTGTGGGAGGTAAATAGTATTGATTGACAATGACAGTTGAGAACAACAATTTGCACCTGTCTCCACTTCTATTGTGGAGACATAGCAAATGATTTTGTTATCAAGTTGTACTATATGAAGAAAAGAAGTTTTGAAAGTAAGCATAGGTTTTCATGCTTTTATATTTTTAGTGAATAAAAGTGTTTGAGGAAACAAATTTTCATTCGTGTTATACTGTGTATGTGGATAATAGTGATTTTAGAGTTCATATAGAACTTCAGTTTATGAACTCCTGTTATAATGGACTCTCGCTAATATGGACAAAAACTGCTGGCTCTTGATTGTCTGTTTTAACAAGAGTTCACTGTATATATTTTTGTTAAAAATGAAAAAAATTCCTCTTAAAAAAAAAAAAAAAAAAAAATTACTGCAGATGAATGATGCACCATTTGCTTTAAAGGTATTGACGAGCTCTTTGGAAGATACCTTATACCTATATTGATATTTTTCCCTCCAGGGAGAGAAGTGATGCCCCTACATATAAAAAACAATAATTCTAGTTTACTATTATAAATATTTTTTTATTTCATACAGAAAAATTAAAAATAGTTCTCATTATGTACATTTATATAAAATTATGGCTCATACTGTCATATTAAAAATTATGAAAATATGAATGATAGCACCACCAGTCAAGCAACTGATTTCTAAATATTATCAGCATAAGCTTAGGTGAAGTGAAGGTCTGTAAATATCAAATTCAGTTAAATTTTGTTTATTGAATTTTGAGATACAACATCCACAAAATTTTTTATACATGCAGGCAGACAGTTATTTCTGGAATTGGTCAAATTGCATTCAGGACATCTGAAAGCGTGTAAATCCATCGAAAATTAGAGATAGAAAATTTTCACAAATCCAGTACTTTCTTCTTATATGCTATTTTGTAATTTTGGAGAGGGGTTTCCATAACCTTCTGCAATGAACTATGAAATTGTGTTTTGCACGTATATAAAAGAAAAGAAAAAAAAATTACCATAAAAAAATATGTAATTATTTAGAGTGCCAGCTGTACAGGGTTAGTTGGCACACAGTTTCTATTAGCTGCCACAGCGGCAGTCGAACTCTGTAATTTTACTAGTAGGAAATGTATACATAAATGCAGAATCCATCTAAAAAAAAAAAAAAAAAAAAAATCCACCGCTATGAAGCAGCATGGAGGACAAAAACATTGTTTCATCACTAAGCTGACTGGTTAGTAAATTTTTTCATCATACCTATTTTTTTTGATCTGGCGAATCTGTAGAACAAACTGAGGCACTACTTATGGTGGTTTATAAAAGAGTGGATAGAAATGGATCATATAATATTTACAAAAAATCTTTTTTTTTCTAATTCAGCATGTATCAAATGCAATTTAAAAATATTTCAATATTAGCAGTTAAGTAGGTAGCTTTTTCCAACTCAAGTGCATTGATATTTTTTCATGATGTTATTTCATTTTTATGATTTTTATAATACTGCCAACATTTTGTGATTTATGATATGTAGTCTGATGCCAGCATCTTGAAACAAATTTTGCTAAAATTCAACAATTAAATGGCTTTTTAGAACAAGACAACCCTTTCTAGCTCAAGAAGCATCTCAAAATGAAAAAAAAAAAAACTGCTTTGTCAAAAAAAATTACATTTATTTGTTTATTATTATTAATGGTAAAAATGTGCTTTACGGTCCTTCTTGGCGATTTTTTGGCGAATTTTTCCGAACTCGCCGAGTCTGCGCGGTGTCGCGGTTTTCTCTCTCGTCCTTTCCAAAATGGCGGACTGGAAGCACGGTTTCCCAGTTTTTATAACCGTCGTATCCAAGAAGGCCGATTTACGTAATTTAAAGCGATTATGTAAACATAAAGCGTCAGAAATATCTTACAAATACTTGAGTAAAGAAAAATACAAATTTTTCCGGACTGGAAGCACGGTTTTCATACCCATCCTTTCGAAAAGGGCCGATTTACGTGCTTTAAAGCAATTATGTAAACATAAAGCGTCAGAAATATCTTACAAATACTTGAGTAAAGAAAAATACAAATTTTTCACAATTGTTATCAACTAAAACTAAGAAATATTACAAAACAAAAACAGCACAAATAACTTAATATACATAAATAAGCATTTAAATAAAAAAAGAAAGTTTTTTTACTTACCCGTTTCATAATTTCCGTAAAAAGTAGCACTTTCGTCGAAAAACAGAAATATCCCCTCTGCATATTACGATATAATCATGTACACCAACTACATTAACATCACTCTAAACACTAATCCAAAGCTTTTTTTCAGCATAAACATTCAATTGTACAAAACCAATAAATGACAATTTTACATAAGAAAAGCGACAACTGCGACACCAACCACATAATACACCACTTCAATCACTACTCAAAAGCTTCTTTTTAAGATACTCAATCTAAATATTGAATTTTACAAAACCAACAAATTACAATTTTACATAAGAAAAGCGACACACTGAAACAACATTACTCTTGGAAAAACGAAGAAAATAATCTCTGGAGATTTCGATTTTATCATGTACACCAACCACATCAACACAATTTCAAACCGTACTTCATATGATATTCAACATAAATAATCAATTTAAAATAAATCACAATTTCTCAGAAGAAAAACAACAAAAGAAACAAATCGAAAAACCAGACTCTTTCAAAAGAACCAAAATAAAAAAATAAAAAATCACTCAGACTTATCTTTAGTCTGAGGGGGATAAACTTTCTTTAATGCCTCCAAAAATAAATTATAAACGTCATCATCCTTCAGAGAGTGGGCGTGACTCCCCCTCCACATGTACTCGAACAAATAGCTATCAAATTCTCCATCTACGTGGTTGGTGTTTTTTCGCAGTTGTCGTTTAATGCCGGACCATGTCCCCTCTATGCTGTTCGTGTGCGCACCCATCTCAGGATTCTTAAAGTGCAGGCTGTGATTCACAGTGAGATGTTGGAAGCCTAACTTTTCCAACCCTCCATATGCTTTCCAGCAATCAGATATAATGGTGGATCCCGGACAGACAAACTCAATAATTGCACTTTCTAAGCTTTTTTTGGACCTATCTGCAACCTGTTTAATAAAACATTTATTCGTTCCCCTTTCAACCCCACCTATCACCCACTGCCCCTCCACATACTTCCCTCTTCCATACTTCCTTTTGCCAAACTTACTCTCATCCACTTCCACTATAACTCCTTCACCGCCAATCGCAACACTTTCTTCCATCACAGTCACCCAACAAACCTCACGACAAAACATATACCAATCAACCACTGCATGATCAAACACTCCTATCTCTTGCATAACCGACTCATTCGCCACTTTCAAGAACCAGTACCTTGTAATCAACATAATCTTACATAAACTCAAATGGCTGTGGCTGAACCACGAACCTTTCCTGACACTCCTCTTCACATCATGCGCATTCACTTTCCCTTGCTTTCTACATCGCCACTCATACCCATCCGTTAACTCCTTTCGCTCACTCAATCGCATTTTCTGACCACACGTGGGGCAAAGATAAAAGCTAGCAAGCAAACCACCTTTCATAAACCATTCAAGTATTTCTTTCTTACCTTGCATTTCCAACAGAAAATAAAACTTCGTTGTGCATTCATTCGTCTCTTTCAACACAGCAGATAGATCCATAGTAAGCAGAAAATATCCAAGACAAACGGGAACCAGAAACAAATACACAAGTTTCACCCTTCACGGCACAAAACTTTCCAAGAAAAAGGCACCAAAAAAAAAAATCTCCCAACAGCAAAACGATTAACACAACCAGTTAACATCAAAGAAACCGCTACAAAACCATCAAGTTGGTTGGTTGTGTTTAACATCGCACTAGTGCTGGGCAGATGGGCAATTGGCGACGGTGTGGGACACAGCATCACAATTTTGATCCTTCATGGAAGGGATGGCTCTCCCGCTTAAAAAAAAAAAAAAAAATCAGAGAATACAACAATAACCTTAAATATAACCCAGATAAGCAGAGTGGATTTAACGTCACACTACTACTGCATTATGGGCGATAATCTCGGAGATACGCAAGTAATGTTGCATTTAACATCGCACTAGCACTACGCTTCGGCGACAATCTCGGAGATACGCCAGTAAAGTAAGGTAGCATTTAACTTTGCACTAGCACTGCGCTTCGGCGACAATCTCGGAGATACGCCAGTAAGGTAGCATTTAACTTCGCACTAGCACTGCGCTTCGGTGACTTTTCGCAGCAATGAGTAATATGCACGTTTGTACGGTCCGCGTATATGAAAACCAAAAAAAAAAACTGGATACCACACCCGCATTGTGCATGAATGTATAAAACCTACGAAATTTTGTTTTGAAGCAATCAGTAAAATTAAAAAAATCCCTTTATTTTGCTTTGTTACTCATGTCATAAAGCTTTTTCGCTGGAGGGCCCTCCGCGTCCTCGGTGCCTCCCGCTTGTCGTGGACTAGCGGCCCCGGCTCACCGCTCGAAGAGCGGTGTTGAGCTATACAAGGACCGAAGACCAAGTAGGGCCGTCCCGAGAATTTTACTGATTGCTTCAAAACAAAATTTCCTGCTTAATTAAATAAATCTCTTTATTTTGCTTCGTTACTCATGTCATAAAGCTTTTTCGTCGGAGGGCCCTCTGGCAAAAAAGCTTTATGACATGAGTAACGAAGCATTCGTTTTGCAGGGAACAGTAATATGCACGTCTGTACGCTCCGCGTACATGAACCCCCTTCCCCCCCAAAAAAAACACTGCCCCCTCCCCCCCACAAAAAAAATATCACTGCCCCCCCCCAAAAAAAAAATCACTGACCCCCTTCCAAAAAAATCACTGACCCCTCCCCCCCCCCAAGAAAAAACACTGCCCCCACCACACAAAAAAAAAAATCACTGCCTGCCCCACCCCACACAAAAAAAAAACACTGCCCACACACACACACACACAAGAAAAAAAAATCACTGCCTTAAAAGCACATTTTATCCAAATGATGTCCTCCGGACGAAATGTCGTTTTGCAGCGACCAGTAATATGCACGCGGACTATGCAATATGCGTGCATATTACTATGTACGCTCCGCGTACATGAAAACCAAAAACAAAACATCACTCTATACCTCACCCGCATTCTGCATGAATCTCTTAAACATACGAAATTTCGTTTCGCATCGATCAGTAAAGCGTACATAAAAACCAAAGAAATATCACTAAATACGTCTCATACAAACTCCATGAATCTTTAAAACGTAGAAAATTTCGTTTCGCATCGATCAGTAACCCGTATATAAAAACCAAAAAAAAAATATTACTAAATACGTCTCACACAAATTCCACGAGTCTTTAAAATGTACGAAATTCGTTTGGCAACAATAACGTACGCGAAAATCATAGTTTCAAAACATCATGGGGAGGTTACCACATTTCAAACATCGATCGTTGAGCGGCGCATAAACACCGTGGTTACTAAGGTTGGCATCTTTATCCGCGAGTCGCCAAGAAGGACCATAAAGCACATTCCAACCTTATTAATTTACTTTTATTATTATTTATTTATTTATTTTTCAGGTGTGAAAGACAGAAATTTCAGGAGTTTTAGAGATATTTATGAGCAAATAAGAAAAGATAAATTTGTGTTTTGCATTTTAAAATTAAAAAGAATGAATAAATTTCTTAGAAACATTGTAAACAGGTACATAAAAGGCATACCTAACAACATAAATAACTTCATTAAAAACAAAAGAAAAATTACCAGGATTAGCAGGCTTCACATGACTCATACAAAGAACATCTTTATGCGTCCATTTAAATTTAGATTTTGTTTTTGTCACTTCCACAACAAGATCTTTAGGATCCTTTTCATTATACCAACTATTCAAAAAGTTTCTATGACTCCTACCCCAACCTTTTGAAGGTTTAGATAATTCCTTATAAAAATGGGTAAAAGTAAACATTGAAGATGCCGTAATGCATATTTCTTTTGCTGCTTTCATAGCTGCCTGTTTAACTGGTATCGCTTTAGAATGAGCAAATACTGCTAAAGTGTAAATAATAGGCTCCAGGGCTAGATAATGACCATCTCTGTACATGCGAAGAATTTCTCGTATACCATCTTCTTCTGTTCCAGAAACATTCAGAGCACTTTTAATTTTTTCTGACTCAAATGGATACGAAACTGACTCAGGATAGACTTTAGTTTCATCTCCGAGATATACAAAGCGACGCAGCTGAGCTAATGCTGGATCTTTTGAGTTTTCAGCCATTATAAACCTACAACATAGTTACAAAAGATTATATTAGGTATTGGGAGAATATTTTACAGAACAAATATTAGGAAGTTTTTAATTCTAAGCCTACATTGAAATAGAATTTTATTATGCCACACACTTATTTATGAAATTTATAACTTGGAAAAATGATATTTTTTGAAAAAGTTTAATAATATTTACTGATTATTTAAGTAAAATGTAATAAAATTAATTTCTAAATCTAAATTCAAACAAACATTGCTTACATTTTAATTATTATTATAATCATTTATTTAGGGTTGCCCTTCCCTTGTTTGACATTATAGTAATGAACATTCAGGGTCTTATCTCCCACAGCGCAAATGGGGCCTGCACCAGGGTCCCTGAATCAGCTGTGTTTTGAAATCAAAAGCATTTTACATGTATACAGAATTCACTTTGTTTATTTTATGATAGAAGGGGTCCCCAATTAATGATTTTGCCTTGGGTCTCCACTTCTGTAAGTCAGTCCCTGTAAACACGATGGCCATTTTTAACAGGAAAAGTGCCATTTTATACAATTAATTTCAGAAGAAAAACAAAAAAAAAAACTACAATGCAATGTATATTAGATATATGTAATAAGTAAAAATGAATGCAAAAACAAAAAGTTCAAGAACTGATCCAGTCGAAAATTAGGGTATAGTAGCTCCTTCATAAAATTCCAATTCATCAAAAGGGGTACTGAGGGTAATGTTTTGCACATTAAGGCTCATTTGACATTTTATAAAAAGGGCTTTTTACCAATTAAAACTCATGTCATAAGAATGGCTTATCACAAGGTTCGCATTAGAAAGTGGGATTGCGGTGAATCTCTCAATATTTTGAAAAATCCGACTCAAAAATGTATCATAAGGGGATTTTCCCCCCAATTTTTTCACATTGCTCTTTAAGTATTTCATTAATTTTTTAGTTCAGTTGGGTAATGTATTAATTGCTTTGAAGCCTGTAGTTATCTTTTTTTAACTATACTAATACTAGAATTTCTTGATAAAAGTAAAAAATAAAAAAAAAAAAAAAAGGAAAGATTATGTAATTACTATTTCAAAATACTTCTTAATTGTAAATACTTGTTAAAAAGATTTCTGAATTGTTTATTTTATCAACAAACAACTACAAAGTGTGAAAGCTAAAAATTGCAATAATTATATATTAAATTTAGGTTTTTCCAGTTTCTGCATTTCTGTCAAGCACTCTTTCAATACTTAAAATTAAATTGAAAATAAATTTTGAAATAGATTAATAGCTTGAGCAATTCCTTCTGCATTTTTTGATGAAAAATTAGATTCTAATATTGAAGCTTCTCTTTAGTTACAAAAAGGGAAAGAAAATAAACTTCAATTTTTAACATTCGTTTTATTTTATTATTTTTGTTGTTGTTCTTGTTTTTGTTTAATTAGCAAATGTAATTCTCTAAACAGAAATTTGCAAAATATAAATAATATTGCACAAAATTGTACTTTATGAACAAAACATGGATCAACCCCTGATTCCTTATTAGCAGTATGAATAGAAAATAATTTTTAATACTAATGAATATACATCAATTAAATTAAATGAGATTCCACTATGATTTAAAGTAGATAAGGCAAAATTCTAATCAAATGTTATACAGTAAACTTTCTGTTTATTAAAAAAAGAAAAAAAAAAATGACCTTAAGTAAGAATTAATAAGGATTTAGCAACATTAATTTCCAATATTTCCATTCATCACACTTCACAAGAAAAATTTATAAACAAGAAAAAGAAACTGTCAGCAGTCACATTAAAGATCATTATTAACAAAATGATTCATCATTCAGTACACAAGCCCTTAGTAAAGGAAGTTTACAAGTCCTAACAACATATCAATTAAAGCCAAAATCATAACAAAAAAAAATTAGATTGGCTATTATACATATCACTAATCACATCAGTAAAATAAAAATCCACATCTTCATTAAAATAACCTACAGGAAAATCAGTATTAAGATTTTTTTTTTCCAACTGACAGCCTCGCAGAACTAATTAATCGTGCATGGAGAATGAGAGGAGGGTGTTAATATAGCATTATTTCATTCCAGTTTTTCATATGTATGTTTCTTAAGTTACACTTACTATCACAAAACTGATGGAAAGATAATCATGAACAACAATCGGCTCTTTAAATAAAAATATACCGCGTTGGTTGTAGGCCGTGACTACGCGACCGGCTGGTCCGGTTTTCCAGATCTCCGGTCTCCCTGACCGGCCGACGCAGTAGGCTACTGCGCTTCGCTGTGTTTTGGTTAGATTTTCTGCTAGCCAATGAAAAGTGTACAATTGAGGAAAAAGAAAATATGAAGAAAAAAGTTGATTACGGTAACCTCATTCCTTTTCCAGGAGTAGGGTTGATAGATATTATGATGTATCACTATCTGGCTCAAACAATGATTGCTATTGTATTGTATTTTATTTTTTTTATTTATTGTTTGTTTGTTATTGTTTACAGGAATCTGTGATCCCTGCTTGAAGGTAAAAGTTATTAAAAATGGAACAATCGCATTTTTTTTTCTTTTTAACACTTACAAATTTGTTAAAGCAGTAATGTGCAGTATTGTAAAAACACTAAAATGACTAAGAAATAGGAAAGGGATACATTAAAAATTTAAATTTTATTATTTTCAAAAAATGTTTTATTTATCCTTCTTACTTTGTCCATATTACTTCCAATAAATATCCTGATTTTTTCTTACTATAATTTTACACAATGTAAATGCATTTTATAGCTTATAATTATGAATGAGAGGTAACAATTTCTTTATTTGGAGTTTGTGAAAAACAGGCTATTCTGGAAGGAATTTAGATATTGAAAGTAAAAAGAAGTTTTAAAAAAAAAACTTCCTTATGAATTTAAATACAAAATACTTCAGACTTCTCAAAACGTAAAATTGTCTAAATGATTAGAAACTCTTTACCATTTCCAGAATTTAGTAAAATTTCATAAACAAGTTACCACTGAAAAATAGTTTGAAAAATAATTTTAAATAAAGTATTAGTGTTCTTTTGTATCTCCATCACAGTCGTTTTGTTTTGCAAAATAGTTATCCAAAGTGCAATAGCTAAAGGACAAGTTTTCACTTATATTAAGTATTTCTGACCATTAGCTTTTTAGTCACCTAAATTTAGTAAAAAAAGAAATTGAAAACAGGCTGTCACTAAAAAATTTAAGCCATTTATGAATGATATATATTATTATTATTGAAGGCCCTGAAAGTGGATTTAATTTTTAAGAAGAATTCATAAAACTGATTGCCATGAATATATGTATATATCTAAATAAGAAAGCTTTTTCAATAAGTTTTATTTATTTTTTCAGCTTCTGTTATATTATTATATGTAAAGTATAGTATAAGCTTGATATAAAGCAGATTTTATAGTACAACATTAACTATATGTATATCCATTCAAAAAGGTTATAAATCAAACACAACTAAGATGTTCAAATTGATTTAAGATTTAACATTATTCAATTATAATGCATTATATACAATATTTCCCTATTGTCCCATCATGTTAGGCTTTTACTGTATCTTATTAAACAGTGTGATAATTATTTTTTTATTTCAAAATTATTTTTATTGATGTGTAATAATAGTTCTTTCAGCATATCATGACTAAATTTTAAAAGTAAATTTTCAAATTAGAGTTGAAACATATAGAGAAATCCAGAATAGTATGCTAACTCGCATTCATAAACTTATTGTTTGCTTTAAAAAAAAAAACTGATTTTAGCTTTTTTGTTAAATAAATTTTAAACCATGACACTTGTCGTTTCTTTATTCCTATAATCATCTGTGTAAATTTAAAATATTAAATTGCATATCTTCCTGTTAAACATATTCATATTTGAATAATTTGTTCAGTTGAAATCTGCTCATATTCAAATAAGTTAAATTGAAAGATATTTATATATTTATCATGCATTCCATCATAAATATTTGTTTAATTGGATTTTACATGATACATTAAAAAAAAAAAAAAAGTTAACCACATTATTTTTCATGATTTGATTATTTTTTATATTGAATAGTTTTTAAAAGTTAAATTAGGAAGCTTTTGCAAAAAGTGTTTCATGTATGATTTAATCCCCCCCCCCCCCCATAAGTTTTTAAAAAGAAACTTCCCATATTTAGCTAAATTAAACTGAAAGATGTTTATATATTTATCATAAATTCCATCATAAATATTTGTTTAATTGGGTTTTACATGCTATGCTACATTTTTTTAAAAGTTAACCACATTGTTTTGCATGATTTGATTATTTTCAATATTGAGTAGTTTTTTAAAGTTAAATTAGGAAGCTTTATCAAAAAGTGTTTCATGTATGATTAAATCCCCCCCCCCCCAATAAGTTTTTAAAAAGAAACTCCCTATAAACTAAAGGAAGTTTTTTAAAAGTGTTTCATATATGATTAAATCCCTCCCCCCCCATAAGTTTTTTCAAAAGAAACTTCCCATATTCAACTAAATTAAACTGAAAGATGTTTATATATTTATCATAGATATTTGTTTAATTGGGTTTTACATGTTATGCTACATTTAAAAAAAAAAAAAAAAAGTTAACCACATTGTTTTGCATGATTTGATTATTTTCTATATTGAGTAGTTTTTATAAGTTAAATAAGAAGCTTTTTCAAAAAGTGCTTCATGTATGATTAATCCCCCCCCCCCCCAGCATAAGTTTTTAAAAAGAAACTTCCTTATGAATTTAAATACTTCAGACTTCTCAAAATGTAAAATTGTCTAAATGATTAGGAACTCTTTACTATTTCCAGAATTTAGTAAAATTTCATAACCATATCACTTACAAGTAGTTTGAAAAACAATTTTAAATAAAGTATTAATGTGCTTGCTGTATCACTATCTCTATCACAGTCATTTTATTTTGCAAAATGCAAAAAGTTATCCAAAATGCAATACCTAAAGAACAAGCTTTTCACTTTTTTACCATAGAATTTCATTAAGTACTACTATTATTCAAAAAATCTTCGCCGAGAATGTCACAATTAAAGATGAATCTTTTTTTTTTTTTTTTTTTTTAAGTATTGGGATTTCTGACCAATTGTGAAAAAGGCGTTTCAGTCACATAAATTTAGTAAAAAAATAGAAATTGAAAACAGGCTGTCACTAAAAAATGTAAGCCATTTATGAAAGATGTATATTATTATTGAAGGCCCTGAAAGTGGATTTAATTTTCAAGAAGAATTTCTAAAACTGATTGCCATGAACATATATATATCTAAATAAGAAAACTTTTTCAGTAATAAGTTTTATTCATTTATTTATTTTATTTTATTTTTTTATTTGCTTCGTTTCTACTATATTATTATATATAAAGTACAGTATAAGCATGAGATAAAGCAGTTTTTTTACTACAACATTAACTATATGTATATCCATTCAAAAAGATTATAAATCAAACACAACTAAGATGTTCAAATTGAGTTAAAATTTAACACTATTCAGTTATAATGCATTATATAAAATATTGCCCTATTGTTCCATGATGTTAGGCTTTTAATGTATCTTATTAAACAGTGTGATAATTATTTTTTCATTTCAAATTTATTTTTATTGGTGTGTAATAATAATTCTTTCAGCATGTCATGACTAAATTTTAAAAGTAAATTTACAAATTAAAGTGAAACATATAGAGAAATCTAGAATAGTATGCTAACTTGCATTCATAAACTTATTGTTTGCTTTAAAAAAAAAATCATTTAAGATTTTTTGCTAAATAAATTTTAAACTCAACTTAAACCATGACACTTGCTGTTTCTTTATTCCTATAATCATCTGTGTAAATTTAAAATATTAAATTGCATAGGGTCAGGTGGGGTAAAATAGGTCAGTTAAAAAAAAAAAAAAACTTAAAAAAAACATCCAAATATTTTTTAAATTATAATTTTGCTGGTTAGTCTTCATTTGTATACAAAATTAACTGTAACTGATACGTTTTAGTTACAGCCAGTAATTATTGTGTGTGTTTAATATTAGTAACTTGAATGTGTTGCTAAGAAAAACTTTGGTTTTGAACTAATTCAAAAGCAAATTTTACAGTTTTTCATTATCATATTCCAAAAAGCACATTTTTAAGATGAATTTCCTAAACTTCCGTGAGAAAAAAAATGTATATACAAATAGAGAGCCAGAAATCCGCCGAAGTTCGAAATCCACACAGCTTGTCAGATACAAACAATGAAATTCACTATTAATAAATTACAAAACTGCAAATCAGAATTTTTTAAAAAGATCTTGAATACAGATTTTATGTTTGCATTTTATGATTACAAAAAAGAAAAACAAAATAATAATAATATGAAAGACTGCAAGAGCCAAGTTGCTGGTAATGAAATTGACAGTATATATATTTAAATTCATCAAAAGGAAATAATGATTATTGTGATATGATGATATCAATCAGGTAAATAATAATAAACTAATTTTTTTTTTAATGCTTTCTGAAAAAGGCATAATTTTTTAGGAAGAACTCAATAAAATTCGTAGAAAAATAAATTTGTGTTCCTACTATTTACAATAAATAAAAAAATAAATAAATCATGCAGGTTCAAATTTAGTTTAAAACTAGTTATATGTGAACAGATTGTATCTAAATTTGACAAATATTTTATTCATGTTTATTTATTGTTTTATTTTATATTTTTGTAAATGTTCTTATGTACCTAGTAATTTAATATTCAGTGTTATTCACTAGTATGTGTTTAGTTTGAATAATATTCTGTTTTTATTTTTCAAAGTGAAAATCATTTTTTATGGGCCCCGAAATCCACAAAATCCTAAAATCTGCACAACCTCTGGTCACGAGCTGTGCAGATTTTTGACTCTCTACTGTATTAATATTTTGGAGTAAAAAAATACATGTGAGGTAAAATAGGTCAATTGTTGAATCATGTTAGGCTTATGTTAAGAGGGAAAAACAAAAAGACAATACATATTGAAGTTGAATCAAAGCATTCAGTTTGTAGGTGTAATTCAAAAAGTTGTTTCATTCCAGCTTATTTAAGAAAGGTGCCACTTTTTCATACAAATGGCAGGCAGGACACAGCATTCTCCTGAAACTCTGCAGTTTAGCATCAACTTAAAATGCAAGAGTGGGTGAATCTAGATCATCAATCTCCAATTTGACAAATTAATTCTAGTGCGACTTCAACAGTCATGGAAGAGGATACTATTTATATATTATCCTTTTAAGTACATAAAATCTGCTATTATAAACACTTTATCACCCAATCAAACATTGTCTTCCAAAGATACTTTGGAAAATGCACACAAAAATCAGGAGTAATTTTAACAACCAACTTATTTTTCAATTGATTGTATGATGAAAAAATCAACAGAGATGCTAAAATCACAGAAACAACAATTGTAAAAGAAACAAAAAGCAAGTCTTTCTCAAGAAGAAAATTTGGACAGCATCAGTACTAATCAATTCGTAAAAGTTGGAAAATGTGTTAAAGTAGAATTTCCTGGGGAAAGATCAAAGAAAATATTTCATGGCATTATTCTTTCGCCCAATCATGAATATTCTGAAAAATTTGAAGTGATAAATAAAAGTGGAAATGGAAGTTCCTACTGGAATTTTCCAGAGAAAGATATTTCTGATGTAGATGCATCGTACATAAATTCTAAATGTTTTTCCTGAGCTAATGATGGACCATACAGACATTTTTTTCCATTGAAAGAACACAAAATCAAGTTTTTATCAAAAAAAAAGGAATATGTATGTGTAATTTTATTTGCATGAAGTAAGTTGTATTAAAATTTAAAACAGTTTTAAAGGATGACTTATTTTACCCCAACCCATGGGGTAAAATAAGTCACAAACAGCATATTTTAAAATTTATTTTTCAGCACAAATTTTTTTGTTTTTTGAGAGGTATTTCTCTTAAGATGTCATAAGGAATATTCATTTGCATATTTTGTGCAATTTTTTAACAAATGGAACCAATACATTTTCTGCTGTTTAAGTGCATATGTAAAATATGCTGTTTTTTGATCTATTTTACAACACCTGACCCTATCTTTCTGTTAAACACATTCATATTTGAATAATTTGTTTAGTTGAAAGATGTTAATATATTTTTCATAAATTCCATCATAAATGTTTGTTTAATTGGGTTTTACATGCTACATTAAAAAAAAAAAAAAAGTATGCTACATTGAAACCTCATTATTTTGCACAATTTGATTATTTTCTATATTGAGTAGATTTTAAAAGTTAAATTAGGAAGCTTTTCCAAAAAGTGTTTCATGTATGATATCCCCCCCTCTCCGTACTTAGAATTTTTCCTCATTTATAATGAGTGAATATTTTTATTTTACTTTAACTGTAATAGTTTTAATTTTCTGTTTACATAAATTTTTTGTTTATCAGTCAACTTCAATAAATTGATTCTCTATTTTAAATATATTGATATATTGTTATTAAACACAAATTTTTTAAAAGCAATAATATGTAGTATTGTATACTCTAAAATATAAATAGCAAAGAAATAACAAAATAATGCATTACAATTTTAATTTTGTTATTTTCATTCTTATTTTGTCTATATTACTATAATATGGACTAATAATAATTATATTATTGAACCAACTGAATTTGAAAGAAAACAAATAAATTAGATTCCTGAAAATTTTCAATGGTGACAAACTGTAGTATAAAACTTTGTAACCTATGTTATTATCCTAACTTGCAAAGAAAAAATTAAGATTAAATTAAAATGTATTTTTACATATTAAAATATGCCTAATCTGTGAGCATCTATAATGTATAATCCACATTAAATCTGAATGAAAGAAATTGAATTCTTGGAAAATTTCAATGGTAACAAGTTTTTTTTTTTTTTCCTCCTCTGATATTTTAAAAATTAATTTGTACTTTGAGACTGTGACATTTTTCAAATATTTACTAATCATTTACTGTCAATATA
Organism: Salticus scenicus; assembly: GCA_963930645.1. Lineage (NCBI taxonomy): Eukaryota > Metazoa > Arthropoda > Arachnida > Araneae > Salticidae > Salticus > Salticus scenicus. The sequence continues at coordinate 50,226,630 of OZ005649.1, forward strand.
TGGTGTTTTTGCACATCTGTCAAAAGTATTATAATAGCCAACACATCTTTTTGCAGATTAACTGTGAAGAAATGATGGTTTTATTTATCAATTATTTTTATTTCTTATATTTTTTGTATTGTTTATAAAATTATGCAAAAAATTCTCCCCCCAAAATTAATAAATAAACTTTTTTTTTTTCTATTATTTATCAACAAAACTTATTAGATGCTTTGCCTTTTTGTTCTAACTGTTGAGTCTTAATTTTTTCTCACCTTAAACCTAAACTATAATGAAAAACAGAAAACCTTTTTATTTATTTCTTTAAGATATATATTTAGTAGAATAATTTAATGCTAAAAGCGAAATAAAAACTTCTAAAGTTCATTTTTATTAATAGAGGGCGACACCAGACATTTTTTCTGTTAGAGCTTTCAACTTTTATCCATGAAGATAGAGGAAGCTCTTCATGCTTTTATCCCATTCTCTTTGTCGAGAAATTTTTCCTCAAGACCCCTTTTTGCCTTTTCACATATTTATGATAAGGGTGTCTTGTTTTTCAATAATAAACATAGATATAATATCTATATAAATATAGGCCTCCTGCCACTCACTCTTACATGCCCTATATTTTTAAAATTTGGCCTATATTTTCAGTGCATATCCTATATTTATTTTTTAGATTAATAACACGAGTGGTAAGGATAATTCCTCAGATTGCAAGACACATAATTATTAAAAAAAAAAAAAAATGGAAGATATGAAACTTTGTGACTTTCAAAATCTTAAAGCAGTATTAAGTCTCTATCATGAACATAGAATGTGTCTTTTAAATTATGTGACACCTTGACAGTTTGTTAAAACATCTTCTGCCTTACTGAATGAGAAACCATAAGTAATCTTCGTATAGTTTAAGCTAAAATCTAAATCAGAGGTGGAGTTATTACAAAAGTTTTATAACAATACTAGCAGGCTACGCCCGCTTCGCTGGTCACTATTTTTAAATGAATCACAATAATTAATGAATTCTCAAAATTGCATTAATTTTTATCATGTGATAAAAAAAGAAAAAAAAATCTGATCAGGAAAAATGTCGCACCGGGTCCCCACTGCCTTCGGCAGCGTAGACCCGTGCACTGCGCGCAAGTATTCCTTCACCATCCTTATGACTTCTCAAAATTCCATGTTATTACTCATAAACTTTCATTCTCAAGAAAAGGAATTAAAAAATATATCATTTAGCATCGGGTAAAAACTCACACCGGGACGCCACTGCCTTCGGCAGCGCAGACCCATGCGCGCTGCGCGCGCACGTTTGAGGATATACGTGCGCTGTACACGCATATTCCTTCTCAACTCAAACTTTTATTAAGAAAATTAAATTTTTAAAAAATCTTTTATCATCGGGTAAAAACTCGCACCGGGTCCCAAACCCATGCGCGCTGCGCGCCTATTCCTTCCCCACCGTTCCAGCCCCTCCTAATTAACTTGCATATACCAATTTTGAACGGTCTTACTCAATTAGCTGAGATGCAAAAGAAAACGTGATCAGGACACTTTAAATTGTAAATCAGGTGAAATCTCGAATTCCACTTTCGATAATGTAAAAGAACTTTAAAATATCTTTCGAACGATGTATTAAAAATAATTTAATCATAATTAGAATATGAAATATTGAAATTAAAAATATTACAGCGCCATCTGGCGGTAGAAATTTCTGTAATCTATTGTTCCATTCCAGATCAACAAAGCTTTCAAATGATGTATTACTCATGAAATTATTTTAATTAGTAGATGAGATACAAAAGAAAACCTAATCAGGACACCTCAAAACGTGTAAATCGGGTGAAATTTCGAATTCCATTTTCGATAATGCAAAAGTACTTTAAAATGTGTATCAACTAAAATAAGCTTTCAAATGATGTATTACTTATGAATTTTTTTAATTAATAATTGAGATACAAAAAAAAAACTGATTCAGGGCACCTCAAAACGTGTAAATCTGGTGAAAACTTTCAATAATTTAAAAGAACTTTAAAATATCTTTCGAATGCTGTATTAAAAATAATTTAATCATAATTAGAAATTGAAATATTGAAATTTTAAAATATTACAGCGCCATCTGGCGGTACAAATTTCTGTATTCCACTGTTCGAAAAGCTTTCTAATGATGTATTACTTACGAAATTATTTTAATTAGTAGCTGAGATACAAAAGAAAACTAATTCAGGAGACCTCAAAACGTGTAAATCTGGTGAAAACTGTCGATAATATAAAAGAACTTTAAAATATCTTTCGAATGATGCATTAAAAATAATTTAATCATAATTAGAAATTGAAATATTGAAATTTGAATGTATTACAGCGCCATCTGGCGGTAAAAATTTCTGTAATCCACTGTTCGATTCCAAATCAAAAAAAGCTTTCTAATGATCTATTACTTATAAAATTATTTTAATTAGTAGCTGAGATACAAAAGAAAACTAATTCAGGAGACCTCAAAACGTGTAAATCTGGTGAAAACTGTCGATAATATAAAAGAACTTTAAAATATCTTTCGAATGATGCATTAAAAATAATTTAATCATAATTAGAAATTGAAATATTGAAATTTGAATGTATTACAGCGCCATCTGGCGGTAGAAATTTCTGTAATCCACTGTTCGATTCCAAATCAAAAAAAGCTTTCTAATGATCTATTACTTATAAAATTATTTTAATTAGTAGCTGAGATAAAAAAAAAAAAAAACCTAATCAGGACACCTCAAAACGTGTAAATCGGGTGAAATCTCGAATTCCATTTTCGATAATGTAAAAGTACTTTAAAATGTGTATCAAGTCAACAAAGCTTTCAAATGATGTATTACTTATAAAATTTTTTTAAATTAATTTCTGAGATATAAAAGAAAACTGATTCAGGACACCTCAAAACGTGTAAATCTGGTGAAAACTTTCGATAATTTAAAAGAACTTTAAAATATCTTTCGAATGATGTATTCAAAATAATTTAATCATAATTAGAAATTGAAATAATGAAATATTGAAATTATAACAAATAATTAGCAATAAATTAAAATTGCGACTATAATTTGAGATTTAAACTATCCTATCTCTCAAGTTGGATCGAACTGCACATGGTGTGCGAATTTTATTATAATCGGTTAAGTGGTTTAGGAGTCCATTGAGGACAAACATTGTGACACGAGATTTATATATATTAAGATGTATAAGAGCCATGGGGTAATATTTAGTATGTACTAATATTACTTCGTGATAAGAACTGTTATGGAAGTTGTAAAAAAGAAAATGAAGACAATAAAACAGGATTGGATTGGCAGAAAAAAAAAAAAGTCACCGGAAAGAAAGTCAAGCGAAAAAAAAGTCACCAGAAAAAATCTATTAAAAGAGAATAAATAGATAAAAATGTGTTTTAAAAGCTTGTAAGAATGTTTTAATTTAGAGTGAGTATGTGACGAGTACTTATATTTAGTATAACTGAAAACTATGTGAAATAAAGGCAGTGTTCAAACAAATGAAACTGAAACAAAACTAAGAAAGAGCAGAGGCCACCACGGCTTAAGACGGGTGGAGCAGGATAAACAAATTTTACCGTCGCTTAACTTTCCCCAAAATCTCTGCAGACCATATTATAAGTCAGAAAAGGTTAGGATTAAATTATATTTATTCTTAGGTTAAGAGGCCTCTCCACTTATTGTCCCCAGAAGCCAGAGCCAATGTTATTCTATGGCGAACTTCGCCATTATAACTTATTAACTAATATATATTTTTAAATTCCGTTTTCACATTCAGAAACTTCACAACTATTAAACAATTTATCGCTTTCTAAAAATTATTTTTAATATTTTATTTTGATGTTGTAAAATGTGAATTTTCACAATGTGAAATTTTTCATTTTTGAGCTTAAAAATGCAATCTTAAAAAAAAAAAAAAAAAAAATCAATTTTTAGAAAGCGATAAATTGTTTAATAGTTGTGAATTTTCGGAAAGTGAAAACGGAATTTAAAAATATGTACTAGTTAATGAATTATAATGGGGCAAAATTTCCCATGGAATAACATTGGCTTCGGCTTTCGGAGACGATAGGTAGAGATTCCCCTTAATATATATATATATATATATATATATAATTACTGATATTTATAAACCAAATTTATATGAACTAAATCATTCATATATGTTATGAGTTACAGAGTTAAAAATAATGATTTATGATTATATATGTGTGTGTATGTATTATTAGATGCTTTTGAAAGATATATGTATATATTGAAATATAAAAATTCAAAATTTTTAAGATTTTATTTAAAATTAAAAATTATCTTTATAAGCAATAATAAAAATTTATTAATTTTTAATTTCTTAAAGTATAAGAAGTTTTTAATTAAAAAAAATATATATCGTTTTCGCGATGTCGTGTACACATACTAATAAACTAACAACACTATAAACTGTATCAGTTTTATGATCTTTAGATTTCCATTTCTCACACCTCAAAACGTGTAGAAATGTAAAAAGAAGCGATGTTGAACATTTTTATCACTGCCTAAGATCCTTATAACTATAGTATGATTTATAATGAAAAATATGTACAGATTGATAAATATTTTATATTATTGTTAGTAGTAGTAGTAGTATTTTTTTTTTTTTTTTTTTTTTTTTTTTTAATGGAGATTTCTTTAAAAATGTCATACGACGAAACTTTAAAAATGTAATTGATTTATTTATACAATGAAATAATTTATTATTAAAAAAACAACTTTTTCTCACTATTACCTAATAATAATTTGAAAGTAATAAACCATATGTGTTTTTTGTAATTTTAATTTATTTTATTTAATTTATTTTATTTATTTATTTATATTTATTTTATTTTATTTTTTCATATTTTACCCTTATTTAATTGATATGATACGAAACAAAATATATTAATCGATGACAAAACAAAATATATTAATTCCGGGTGACCTTTTTTTCTGCTTACCCTTGGTTGGACCATTTGGTCTGTTCCAACGGGTTTAAAAAAAAAATGAAAAAACTATAATTTTGCCCACATTAAAGTTTTCTTTTTTTTTTTTTTTTTTTTTCAATTTTATAAGATATTCTTCGATAAAATTAAGAAAAATATTAAGCAATTTTTATTTACAAAATTTTTATTTATTTATTTACAAAACAGACAATTTACATAAAAAATTAATTTTATTTTGAGTTATAATTTTTACAGATAGAAGATTTAACATTATATTCAGATTCTTACTACAGTAGTGCTACAACCAAAAACTAACTGGCATAGATAATATTTGTCAATTCTCCATTATATATTTACTCTCATAAATACTCATTATGGAATATATTGTATGCTAGCAGGCTACGCCAGCTTCGCTGGTCACAGTATTTAAATGGATTTTCAAAAGAATTGGATAAATATTTATTTTTTTACATCACATTATAAATAAAAACTAAAAAAAAAAAAAAAAAAAAAATTACATTGTAATCGCTATAAACATCACTTTGGGTACCCGCTGCCTATGGTAGCTATTTTCTGTCCGCACTGCATCGGGTTCAGGTTTCCACTGTCTGCAGAAAGCTCTTTCCTGGGCATTTCAATATGGATATTTATTGACGACAGGTGGATCTGCTATTATTTACAAACGATGATTTTAAATATGACTGTATCTCAGCATCTATTAAATATTTTAGTTTTTGAACTATGTCCCCGCTATTTACACTATTTTACAATTTGATTCCGACCAATATAACGAAATAAAATAAAGTAGATATTTTTTTCAAAGGAATTAAATACATGAGAAACAGATAAATTTTAATCAGTTTAATCCTAACTACTATATACTACCATTGTTTTCTGATAACTGCTAATAATAATTAAAAAAAAAAAACTCTTTTAAAGGAATTAATTAAAAATGAAAAATAAAAAGTTGTTATACTATAAAAATTATACATAAACATAACAGTTATAAATACATTTTTAAATTTAATATTCTGAATTTATTTTACTGCATTACCATTTTATTGTCAATAAATATAATAAGTTAAAAAAAGAAAAAACTTTGTCTTTAAACGAATGTATTAAATAAAAAATAAATAGCATAGTAGCCGTTTATAAGATACGTAGACGATTACAGTAAAAGTATAAATCTGTGAAAAATGAAACAAAGAAGCCAATATTTAAAATCGAAAAAATGTTAATTTAAAAAATTCAAATTTGAAAAAATCTCCATGAGGTGCACACCTGCAGGATCCCAGGTACCTATATGCCAAATTTGGAAGCTCTGTGATCAGTAGTGTGAGTGAGCACCAGAGCGCAGACAGACACACATACACAGACACTTCTCTTTATTTATATAGATAAGATTAGAGCCAAGAACTCTGCTGATGGTCATTTTCCAATTAGCAAATGAAATGCCCCGTCCACCAAAGCTATCCTTCACCCGCTTAGACACATTTACCTTAATGCTGCTTAATCTTATAGATCATATGTCAATTTTGTATTTAATTTATCATACAATAATTCTCATAATGCACATATATTTTAAATTTTGTTCTATTCAGCTATGTTACAGAAATTTTAAATTTTCTATAAATTTAAAAAGATTAAAAAACAACCACACGACTTACATTACCCACTATTACACGTATTGTATACATGTTTTGAAGCTATTATATGCATTTTTTGGAATTTTCCAGTAAGAGAAACTTGATACACGTATAAAAACATATAAAACAGAGTTTACATAGCGAATTAAAAAATAAGGGGAAAAAAATCGATTTATTTTTTTAAACACCTATTTCCAAGATTTAAAATTGAACTACCTAATCAGGATGACCATTAAAATAATCCCGTAATACATGAGAAAGGGTATCTAAAATGGATTAATGAAACAATTTTCAAGAAAATCGTTAGATCCATTTTTGAGATACCAACTTTTACCAAAACTTGATATATACAGTTATTAACCGGAAACAATAATTACATACAAAAGGATATTTAAAACTAAGTTAATATGGCGAGTTTGAAAAATAATCCGTACAGCCATTTTTAAAGGAACGCACTTGCGAGGCCTAAAATTGACCTCTTTATAGAGGACGCCTATCAATTTTCCTTAACTAACCAACTATATCATTCGAAAGGGCATCTAATAGAGTGTTTGTTTAGAAACTTTGAAGAAAATCGTTAGAGCCGTTTTTGAGATACGGACGGTTTTCCAATTTTCTCCAAAATTTGTAAAATTCATCTGTATACCAGACCTGTACCATTCCACACATACACACACACTGATTAATTGACAAAAACTCCTTTTTTGGACTCAGGAGACCTTAAAACTTGTAAATCAGGTGAAAACTCGATATCGAATTTTTGGACCAAATACAATACTTCCATTACCTACGGTAGTAGGGTTATGGAAGTAAAAGCAGTTGATTCCAGAATCCAACTATACAGAAAAGCAATAGAATATAATAATATGATTGAGGTGCGTATTGCGCAGGTCTTGCTTCAGCCAAGTTAGAAACTGTCTTTAGAGAGGGGCTGTGACAGCAGTTGTCACGCTTCACCATGGGATTTCAAAAGAGCCCCTTTCTAAAGGTTATTAGACAAATGCGAGGAATTAAAGAAATTCTGGTGTGTAGCAATTAACTTTTGTTACCCGTTACTCTGTAAATATTATACAGATTTTGGGGGATAGTGTGCTCAGAAGATAATAAATAAAATTCAGCTAACCAAATGTCAAGCAATCTTCCTGTAGTAATGAACTGATTCATGCATTATAAAAGAGAATTTATAGAGCAAATTTAAAGAAAATCGGTAGAGCTGTTTTTTGAGACACAATTTTCTTGGATCTAAAAGCTGACCTACGTAATCAGGGTGGGTATTAATAAGTACAAAACTTTATATAAACATCATAAAATGTAATAACCTCTTCAAAGTTTTGTACTTATTACTTTAAAAGGCAAGCTCTGTGGTGCTTTCTTACTATATAGGGTGGGTATTAGTTTTCTTGCAGTAGTAACCAATAATAACCAAGTAATATATACGAAAAAAAAAAAAAATCTAAAAAGATATTTATGTAGCAAATTTGAAGAATTTTTTTAGAGCCATTTTTGTGATACTGACTATTTTCAGTCCCAGAGTTCTTCGGCATCCTCATCAATACAATGCATTATAGATTCTACCCATATGTTTTAAATATATATATATATATATTTCAAGTTAGCGTAAGTATTTTAAAATGGTTTTATAAATTAACTGGTACTACAAATGAATAATTAAATATATATGCCATCAACTTAATATGTATGATGTTGGTATCATCATATATCTTTTAATTGGTAAATTTTAAAACGATTTTGAAATTATGTTTATATATATATACTCTGCTTGAAACACAGCTTTCATTTTCTTTTACATTCTTTCTCACCATATTTGAACTATCAAATCTGAATCCTCCTGTATATCAGTAATTTTACGTGTTTTTAATAAATATTTTATATTTTTTCTAAGAAATACTATATTTTACTCTAGTGGGACCCCTGTAAACATTATTAAGCCGTACAGTTTATATGCATGTAAGGGTAATATCTGAAATTAAAAAACAGGTTTAAAATTATTTTTCATTAATCAAAATCTAACACTATCCCTTAATGCTATAGGCTATAATTAACTTTAGGGGGAAAAAATCGAAATTTTAATATACACGTAGTAGCCGAGCCCCAAGCAGTTCTCCGCTCAAAAGCTGGTAGACGGGAAGTGCCGGATTTGATTCTTGGTCGCTCTCGTTGACCTAGCCAATCGTAGTTTTTCGTGGTTTTCTCCGAAACTCGCGTAAATAGGCCAAGAGCCCTTAGAAAAACCTTCATGGATGGCGTCTTCCCTTAGGACCAGCTCCCTAGTCTAGACAATTGACCTTAAAATGAAAACTAACGCTTACCAACAACCGAGCGGTTCTGCGCTTAAAGCTGGTAGATATGACGTGCCGTGTTCGATCTCAGGTCGAGCTCATCGGTCTAACCGTTCGGAGTTTTCCGTGGTTTTTTCCTAAACTTGCGTAAATATGGGCTAGGACCCCTTAGAAAGACCCCACGGAAGTCATTCCCCTCAGGTCTAGGACCCTAGTGCAGTCAATCGGACTTAATTCCCACAACCCAAACACTAACATCCTTAAAATAGATCCCCAAGCATGGCATCATTTTACTATGCCGGTATCCCTAATGTAGACAATTAGCCTTAAGAGGATACTTCACCTAATTTTATCGGCAGTTTAACGCTATTCTATGGAGAAACTTGTTTTAGAAATTGCTCATTACCTAATGTAATTTTTTCTTTTTTCTCAATTCTATTTTCGCTTATAGAAAATTCCCAACCGATAAAATGTTTCTCTTTTTACTTTCTCTTACCCATAATGTAGAGAAAGTATTGTTTTTGTGTCAAATTTTTGAAAGTGAGTTTTTGTTATATTTACACGTTTTGAAGTTCCCTGAATCCGAAAATCATGTTTTTAGCGGTTGGTCTGTGTGTATGTGTCGGTGTGTCTGTCTGTTATCAGCATATCTCAAGAACGAATAGTAGCAGAAAGCCCAAACTTGGTATTCTAAATGTGTATTATATAGGGATGCTACACTAAGCTTTTCGTTGAAATGAAGCCAACGGTTCGTGTACAGGAACACCCAAGAGAATTCAAATACATTACGTCTATGGAGAAAATTGCAGGTAACTAGAATTTAACTTCTATAGACTAGACTGCACTAAACCAAATGAAACGAATATATGTTTTTTATATCCGTAAAAACATGTTTCACATGTAGAATATGGTAGGGAAAACATTCACTGTTGGTTTACAGGGCTACACAAAAGAACTAGATTATAGTTGAAAATGGATGGAAGTGTACTTCAGGTTGTGCCGCGTATTATTTCTATAAGATTATATTTAGGTGCACCATGTGGTCTGTACATTATCTTCAAAAGATATACAGAACTGCCAAACATTTAAGCAATATTATATATATATATATATATATATATATATATATATATATATATGTGTGTGTGTGTATATTTTTTAATTGTTAGTGGAAGTGCTTTACTATAATATTTTGCCATGTCCAGGAAAGCTGTTCAGGAATTGAACTAAATTCCTCATAGACATGGTAAATAATGTATGTTTTTAAGCTAAATATTCATCGCTTGTTTTTTATTTACACGTTTTAAGGCATATTTACACGTTTTAAGGCTTCCTGATTACAAAAATCAAGTTTTTAACGTTTGATCTTTGTCTGTATCTGTTAGAGTAATTTAAAAACGAACAATTTCAGGAGATCCAAAAATTGTACTTTGAAGTTAATATAAATTTGCTGCTGGAAAAGTTTGATCAAGACTGGTAAGTTTCAAGGAATGCTGCGTGTAACAGTTGTCTGAATAATTTCTGTATAAAAATGTAGGTGTAGTAATGAAACGGGATGTTGAGGAGGGCAGTAGCCCCCTCACACAGAACTAATTATTATATAAAACTCTTCCGAAATCTAATTTGAATTTTCTAACATAGGTTTATTTAACAGTACTCGTTAGCTTACCCCTTAATCTCCAACCTTTATTTATAAAATTAAATTTCAGGATAAGAGAAAATCGTGTGAGTGACACACCAGATTATTCAAATATTGGTTTTGTTACTTTTTAATCTTTTGTTTTAAAGCTGTAAAGTGCGATAAATTAACTAAGACCCATTTTTTGCATTTCATGGCTTTTTGGAAAACGAGAAACATTTTAACAGTTGTGAATTTTTTTAATATAGAAATAGAATTTATATATATATATATATATATATATATATATATATATATTAGATAATGAATAGTTTATAAAACAACATGTTTCTCTCCATAGATGATGTTAGAATGTCGATCAAATAAGCTGAAGTACCCCCTAACCTAAACATCATCATCAAAATTTCAATTTAATTTAAAATCTCATAATCGCTATTAAATAATTAAATATTAAAATTCAAGCCTATGTCAATAAAAAAAAAAAAAAAATAATAATAATAATAAAAAAAATACACGTTCATTTTTATATATTTACTAGCAGGCTTTGCCCGCTTCGCTGGTCAGTATATTTAAGTGATTTCTTTTTAACTGAATTATTGAAATTTTTCAATAAATATATTTCGATTGCCGACTATTTTCGTCACAGCTTTAGAATGGGACCTCCTTGGCGATATTAAATATTTTTTGAACTTCTCGAATCTGTACAACAAAACTCTTGAAAACGAATATTCTCGAAAACAGTCCAATAGTAAAGTTAATTCTTCGAATATTCTGGAAACAGTTGAAGCTGTTACTCGTGCAGCAAAAATCACTATTTGATGAATGTTCTGGAACAGTTTAAAAAACAGCCACTTGCTTCACAGGAGTAAAGCAAATAGCATCAAATACTCCAGAGCAGAAATCTTCGCTCTCTAAGGAAAATGTCCAGTCGCTTAAAGCTCAATCCCTAAAGTGCAATCACTCAGAATAGGTCTCTGAATAACTCTGAATCTCAGTGACTACATACTCTCTCGCAGAAATCAACTCACCCTTATTTATATAACGCTTGGCGATGATTCCATCGAGAATGCCATGGAAAGCTCGAGATCTATGCTCCCCTGCGTTGGAGAGCTTCGAAAATTCGGGAGCCCTCTAAACTACCATTTTTCACCAAATTTGGTCGCCCACTCACAAATTTTGTCTTTAAGGCTGACCCCACTGAAATTGAATGAACTGCTTCCACTTTGCCTGTAAAACTGCTTTCATTGCAACAGTACAATTGATGCAGGGCAAAGAATTAATCCCTTATAACAATATACTATGAACACTATTTTCTGCCTCATTTTAGACAAGTAATGTTTTTATGGTTATATATCTCTCCCATTAAACGTATTTTTATTTATTTATTTGAATATTAATTTGAATTAATCAAATATTTCTACCCGACGGCTTACAAGTGCAATCACACACAGCAGCTCATTTATTTCTATGCTAAATTAGCGTAGTGACTGGTGTATGAAAAATAAATAAATTAAACATTATCGTGCTACACAACTTTATTAAATTTCTCCCTTGGCGGCTTTTGAATTTTTAACGCCATATTATCGATGGCTTCTTCTTCTTCTTCTTCTTTTTCTTAATTTCTTGTATAAAAAGGGGAACCCTATTTTGCTGACACTTTTAACGGACACATTTTCGTCAATTTATAAGAATTCTTCATATTCTGTTTATATTTTTAATGGTTTTTATACTTAAAATAGTGCTTGCTGAAATAAATTTTCCATTTTAAAACTGCATTTTTCCCCCCTATAAAATTATCTACTCACAATCAGATAAAAATAGATCATTTGTGTATCTACTATTGCGGTTTATTTATTTATTTCTTTTTTCTTTTTGTAATACAGTGCGGCCACATATCCTAAAACTAGCAGTAAGGACGCGTCCAAAATGTTGGAGGGATGCCAGCGTGACCGACAGTTTGAAATTTGGAAAACATCAGTAATTCCGCGTTCTGTTATTGCTCATCTTCTCTGAGTCAGATGACTGTCACCCCTATTTTAGCATTGGACTCGTTGAGTTAGCACTTGCGCAGATGCTTCCATGGCTTCATGAAATGTGGTCAAAGAATATTTTATAATTTATTTATATTTTTGATGCGCTACTGAGATTAAAATGGGCTGTTGCTAAATTAAACTTCTTGGCGAAAAACATTCGGTGTATTTCAACATCAAAATTTAAAAAATCGCCCCGTAGGATCTATAAATAAAACTGATAAAATAAATTTATAGTTCATAGAGTTTATTGTAGTAAAGAAACGCTACGCAGTCGAATGTGACGTCATGGGCAGTTTTTTTTTTTTTTTTTTTTTTTTTTTTTTTTTTTTTAATAACAACTTGACTCTAAAAATATAAAAAAAAAATAGTAGTTAAAAAAAATTTCATTTTAGAACTATATGTAATAATATCATAAAGTGTATTAGCACTTAATCAATGTGCATAAAATTTAAAATTTTCAAAATGATAATGACGTCAACTGTTCAGAGATGCACAATTTAATATTTTGTATTTTTTTTTTATTATTGTTCACGTTTAAGTAAACGTATTTATTATCCTGTCGAAAAAAAAAATGAATTCCCAATTTTTTATTTTATTTTATTTATTTATTTGGCAACACTTAAATTATGGATAAAATTTAAATGGCTATCCACACACACACGCAAACACTGCCTTTTATATATATAAAGATAACAACTTGACTATAAAAAAATAAAAAATAGTAGTTAAAAAAATAAAATCGTTTTAGAACAATAGAGTTCTAACAGATGACTTCATGAGCATGTTTGCTGAGGGACAGTTGACCCCACTGACCCATTTTATCATAGCGGAATAGTGTTACAAATTTATTGTAACACAGTGTTGTAAATGTATTTGTAAAAGCATAAAAAAATTCAACTACTACGCTTCCAAAGGCATAGAAAAATTAGCATTGTCCTTATCAGCAAAGTACGGTTGCTAAGAATAAAGTCACGTGGTTGTTAGAACTCTATATGTAACAATATCATAAAGTATATTAGCACTTTATCAATGTGCATAAAATTAAAAATTTTCAACATGATAATGACGTCAACTTTTCAGAGATGCATAATTTAATATTTTGTATTTTTTTTATTGTTCAAGTAAACGTATTTATTATCCTGTCGGTAAAAAATGTATTCCCAATTTTTTATTTTATTTTATTTATTTATTGGCAACAGTTAAATTATGGATAAAATTTAAATGCCTTTTTTTTAAAAAAAAAAAAAAAAAAAAAAGATAAATTAGGTTAATATTTTCATATTTTAATTAATTAAAAGAAAATAAATCAAAAATTCGAAAATCGGGCTTCGAGGTGCACAAGGACCTCGAAACACGTGAGTGTCCGAGCTACCGTCTTTGCGCTACGCTGTCCACACACACACAAACATTGACACACTACAGACACACACACAAACATTGTTTTTTATATATATATAAATTTTTACTTTCTTCTGTATTCAATAGCAGAAAGTATTGGTTCATAAAAATTTTCGACTTCCGGTTTTCTATGGATTTACACGTTTTGAGAGGTCCAGAATACGGTTTGACCATTTTTAGAAAATGGTCTGACTGCGTGTGTATGGCGATTGTATCTCAGGAACCAGAGCAGAGAATTATATAAAAATTTATCGATGCACTTTGACATAAATTTGTGTCCATCTTTTTTTTTTTTTTTTTTTTTTTTTTTTATGCTAATCACTCAACTGTCCCTGTCAGACAGCGATTTCCTCAATTCCAGGGAAGGCTATATCTCAAGAACTACTACACGAAATTGCATATAAATTTATGTGCAGATGCGCCTTGATATAAGTTAGTGGCTATCGACTTTTGGTGCCAATCGCAAAACTGGTAGCGCTGCTATACATGCGCAATTTCAGCGAAGGCTGTATCTCAGAAACTACTGCACGGAATTGCATATAAATTTATATGTAGATGCAGGTAGACATAAATTAGTTTATGTCAACTTTTGGTGCCAATCTCTCAACAGGTGGCGCTTCTCTACAATGATATCTGTGATTTAAGGGAAGGGTATATCTCAGGTTCTATTGCGTATAATCGATCAAGATATATGAAAAGGCCATTATCAGGGGTGAAACTTCCTAACATGTCAAAACTCTGAAAACTGCTACTTACATGCAAATCAAGGAGACATTAATTATATACCGTATGGCTGTCTATAAATAATGGTATTTTGAGAATTTTTAATACATTATAAGGCAAATTAAACATTTACATTTAAACATTTTGACAAAAACAAAATAATTTATCATGGAATTCAGTCACAGTAAAATCTTCAAAAACCCTGAATTCAAGGGTAGCCTCTGAAAAGTTTCATCCCTACATTATGAGACATTATACTGGTTAAACTGGGTGAATATAAGTGGGGCTGAGATATACTGCAATTTTATCCCAGAATGGGAAGAATGTCATCTGCACCGCAAAAATTCACTTCCGTTGGATATTTAGTATAATACCTTTCTCGGATGAAAATCGTCTGCATTCATAAAGGATATAAAAAACAAAAAAAAAAATAATAATAATATGGTGTGAAACAACCACCCGACTTCCATTACCCACTATTGCACGGATGATATGCACTTTTTGGAGATCAGAAAACATAGAATGGAACTAATGAAATAGACAACTGAAAATTTTCTGGTAAGAGAAATTTAATACACGTGTAAAGACATATAAAACAAAATTTACACTTTTTTTTTTTTTTTTTTACATTAAGTTCTGTGATCTAAAATTGATCTATCTGATCAAGATGACTATTAATTTTCCTGTGATAACCAAGTAAAGCATGAGAAAGGATATCGAAAATGGGTTTATGAAGC
This sequence comes from Salticus scenicus, assembly GCA_963930645.1. NCBI lineage: Eukaryota > Metazoa > Arthropoda > Arachnida > Araneae > Salticidae > Salticus > Salticus scenicus. The sequence goes on from OZ005649.1 coordinate 50,242,072, forward strand.
AATTTTCGAGGTAATCGTTAGAGCCGTTTTTGAGATACCCACTTTTACCAACGCTTGGCATGATTATTGTTGACTAGAAAACAACAATTACATGCAAAATGATATTTAAAATATGGTTAAATGGAAAGTTTGAAAAAAATTCATGCAGCCGTTTTGAAAGGAATGCACTTGCAGGACCTGAAATTAAGCTATTTATACAGGACACCTATTAATTTTTCTGAACTAACCAACTATATCTTTCGAAAGGACATCTAACAGCGTGTTTTACAGCAGTTTTGAAGAAAATCGTTAGTGCCATTTTTGAGATACGGACTTACAGCCCGACTTCCGGTTTCGAATATCCCACTTACAGTTTTCCAATTTTCACTAAAATTCGGAAAGTTCATCTGTTCACCAGACCTGATTTAATTCTAAAGTTTCGTAGTTCTATCTTTATTAGTTTCCGAGATATAATAGCCGGAAGATTTCCCACATACATACGCACACATACATATTGACCAATTGCCAAAAACCACTTTTTTGGACTCAGAAGACCTTAAAACATGTAAATCAATTGAAATCTCGATATCGAATTTCTGGACAGAATGCAATTCTTCCATTACCTATGTAGGGTAACGGAAGTAATAACAAATGATTTTTATTGCGTGAATTTGTATAGGAAAATATAGAAGAATGTTTCCGTGATGGCCACAACATGCTAGTTTTATTTTTATTAATTAATTAGTTTATTTTTTCATATGAAAAGAAATATATTTTCACGTGAATAAATAATAAAACTAATATAAAGCTAAGTCAAAAATTAAATTTGCACGGTATTAAATTGACATAATTTTAGCTTCAAAATCAAACCTCATAACAGCCATGAAATAAAAAGAAAAAAAAAAAAATCTGGTGTGAAACAACCGCACGACTTCCATTACCCACTATTACACATATTATATGCATTTTTTTGGAGATAATGTGATCAGAAGATATAAAAGTGACCTAAAGAAATAGAAACCTAACATTTTTGTAGTAAAATAAACTTTATACACATGTAAAGACATATAAAACGAAGCTTACACATAGCGAGGTAAAAAATAAGAAAAAAAAATGGTAGAGTTATTTTTTGAAACACCAATTCTCGAGATCTACCTGAACTTCTGACCTACCTAAACAGGGTAGCTGTTAATTTACCTCAAATAACTACGTGATACATAAGAAAGAAATGGATTTTTACAACAATTTTCAAGAAAATCGTTAGAGCCGTTTTTGAGATATCAACTTTTACCAAAACTCAATTATTGACAGGAAAACAATAATTGCATACAAAATCATATTTAAAAGTGAGTTAATATGGCAAGTTTGAAAAAAATCCGTACGCCGTTTTTAAAGGAACTCCCTTGTGAGACCTGAAATTGAGCTATTTATACAGGACGCCTATCAATTTTCCTGAACTAACCAATTATATCATTCGAAAGGACATCTAATAGAGTGTTTATATAGCAAATTTGAAGAAAGAGCTGTTTTTGAGTTACGGACTTACGGTCCCACTTCCGGTTTCCGATGTTCCACTTCCTGTTTTTCAATTTTCACCAAAATATGGAAAATTCATCTGTACACCAGACTTGTTTCAATTCTAAAGTTTCGTAGTTCTATCTTTATTAGTTTCCGAGCTATAATAGCCAGAAGATTCTCCACATACACACACACTGACCAATTGCCAAAAACCACTTTTTTTGGACTCAGGGGACCTTAAAACGTGTAAATCCTGTGAAATCTCGATATCGAATAGACCAAATACAATATTTCCATTACCTACGGTAGTAGGGTAATGGAAGTAAAAATTAAAAATGAAGCTAAAACAAATAAAAAAACAATTTTTACTTTTTTTTTTATTTTGACATGAAAAGAAATATATTAAGTGAATAATAAAACTAATAGAAAATTTAATAGAAGAAAGTATTGCATTCGAAAAAATTTTTATTTCCAGTTTTCAATGGATTTACACGTTTGAAGATGCCCAGTACACGATTAGACCATTGTTTGGAAATGGGTGTCTGAGTGTGTGATAAAAATTTTGTGCCCTTTGTATCGTAGGAGTTACTGCACATAATTTTATATAAATTTATATGTAGTTGTACCTTGACATAAATAAGTGGTTATCAAGTTTTGTTACAAATCAAGCAACAGGTGGCGCTACTACAATGCAATTTCTATGGAGACTATATTCCAGGTTCTATATGCACACAATCATTTCCTAGTTTACTACTGCTATATAATGTTAATAATTCATAAGTGTTATATAATCGGGGCTCCAGGAATTGGGAAAAAAACTGGTCGCCAGGAAAAAATTTTTGGTAACCAGTAAAAAAAAAAACTGTCTTTATTTATTTATTTTCAGTTTTGCAATTTACTTGAATATAGAAATTAAAATTATGTGTATAAAAATCAAACATTAAATAGGACTAGATTATACATCAGGAAACACCTGTTTAAACTTAACATCCTCAAACCGTTTGTATTATTTTCTCTAAACCAATACCCCGTTGCCATCGACAGTTCATTACACTGGTCTGGTGGTGCAACAATTCAGCACTAGGTCGCAAAGTGAGCGGTGTGAACGATTCAACTCCGGGTTGTTAAACATGCATAGTGGGACACGGCGTAAATTCCCTATCGGTATATCCGTTCAACATGACGGAGTGCGAAACTATCACAGATAGCCATAAGTCGCTGCTTTCCTACTTGTTTCTTACATGAATTGATACTACACTGTAGTTTAGCACAGGTTTCGGCATTCGATTCTAGGCCCATTTCAAAAAAAAAAAAAAAAAAAAAAAAAAAGGCTGAGTTTTCGTTGAAAAGATAATATATATATTGGTCGCCACTGGCGACCAAGCTATCGCATTTCATGAGTCCTGTTTATAATCATTTGTTAAATTCCCTAAATAACTCTCATGATGTCATTTATATGAAATTTTGTCTTACATTGTCAGATTAAAAACATTATAATTTAAATATAATAAATTATTGGGTGATTTCCAAAAACAGAATATCACTATGAATTTTTATATATGTATATAATATAGGTCATAGAAAAAATCTTTTTATAATAAAAATATTTTGAAATAAGCTTTTCAATTAAAAGCCAAACGATAGTATTTAAGCAATATCGGCAAATTTAATTATTAAAATTTATATTCTTTATAATTAAATTACTTTTTCAATTGGATTTTTTGAATAAAATAATTTTAATTATCTCTTTTTTTCTGTTAATGATGGGGAAAAAATCTTTTATATTTAAGAGCAATTTAAACAGGCTTTCTATTTAAAAGCCTAAGCAATAGTGTTAAACAATCTCAACTATTTTAGTTATTAAAAAATTATATTTTAATCTTTATTATTTTTGCAATAAATTGCTAATTGGTTTTTTAATTATTATTATTATTATTTTAAATAATTATTTAGAGAAATAATCTTTTTATACTAAAAATAGTTTCGTGGTGTAAGTGTTAAGGCCGACTAACAACACGCGGGCCCTACGTCTGGGGAATATGCCTTACGAAAGTGGGGGGGAGGGGGGGCGGTATTAAGAGCCCCAAACCGGTATTCACATGGGTTTCTGAGAAAACCATGGAAAACACCGAACAGCTAGATCAAAGAGCGCCACCTGAGATCAAACCCAGCACTTTCAGTCTACCGGCTTTGACAGCAAAACCGCTCAGCTAGTGAAATATTTAAAAGTCCAAATTGATTAGAAGTTGATAATTAAAAGTGCAAACTATAGTATTAAGCAATCTCAATTAAATTAGTTATTGAAAATTATGTTTATAGTTCCCCATCATACTATAGGTATGGGGAACTTAGGTAATCGTGAAAATTTTCGACCTCGGTTTTTTTACTTTCTTACACGTTTTCAGATGTGTGGAATCGGAAAATTACAAAATTTGTATGGTGTCTGTCTGTAGGGTGTCTGTTAGTGTGTTAGTCCGTTAGTTTGTTAGTCTGTGTATACGATATCTCACGAACAAATGATCGCAGAGGGGTCAGATCAGTTTTAAAATATTACTTTCGATACTGGCAAGAACCCTATTCATTTGCAACATTCGAATTAAAAAACTTCGTAAGTTATGAGAAATTTATGATTTTCTTAACATGGGAGAATAGGACAAAAATTCACTTAAAAGTGCATTAAATGGAAACTTTTTACTAACAAAAATGTCACACCAGTTTTAAAATATCAGTTTTGATGCCGGAATGAACATCAGTAACTATAAATATGCTACATTGAAAATTTCGCAAGTTATTGGAAATTTACGAATTTCTTAACATTGCAGTATAGGGCAAAATTTCACATAAACATCATTTTTTAGAGATATTTTCATCGTAAATATGTCAGACTATTTTTAAATATTATTTAGAACACTGTCATGGATATTAAGACTTTGAATTTTCCAATATAAAAATTTCGTAAGTTATTGGAAATTTACGAATTTCTTAACATGGCAGAATAGAGCAAAATTTCACATAAACGTCAATCTTGAGGGATATTTTCATCGTAAAGATGTCAATCCACTTTCGAAATATTATTTAGGATACTGGCATGAATATCATAGACTATGATTTTTCCAATTTAAAAAATTCGTAAGTTATTTGGAATTTACGATTTACTTAACATCTCAGGATAAGGCAAAATTGAGCATAAACTTCCATTTTGAGGATCATAAATACATTAGACAACTTTTATGATATTTGTTTGAACATGATTGAATACAAATATTGTAATAGGAAAATTTCGTAAATTATTCGTAATTTACGATTTTATCAACCTAGCGAAATTGTAAATTTTTCATATAAATATGAATTTTGAGGATTATTGCATTGGAAATTGTAGCATGAAAACTAAACAACGGAATTGATCCCAATAAAATAAATTAATAGATTAGAATAAGATAAATATATCGAAGTGAACGGTGGAGAGCCTATTAGGCGGGAATTTCATTCTGTCACTGTATCAAGCTTTGGTCAAATTCATTTCTTTTAACATGATTATAATATGTCTCGCACTAGAAATTTATGAGAACATAAATATGATGGGGAACTGAGCAGAGTCCACCTATTTAATAAAAAAGCACCACAAAACTGGCGTTGTAAAAAATATTACTCACAAACTGCTTACTTTGTTCGCCTGATGAAGGGTCGTGTGTTTTTTCGACCCGAAACAATTGTTGCGAGTTCATTGCATTTTATGGTGTTTATTCAAAGTTTGTGAGTAATAAGAGTCCACCTATGCCAAGTAGTTAATAAATAAATTTGTTTTCTTTTATTAGAATATTTTATTAAATGATTTTTAAACAGCTTTCATTTATATATATAAAGTAATAACTAATAAAGTATAATCAATAGTAATTCTTAAAAGTGATTTATTTTCAACATTTTCCTTTGAATGGACAAATTATCGGAGACGGAGAAACTTTTTTTTTTTTTTTCTTTATCCTTTTTTCGTCACCCCAAATCCACCCCGGGAGATATCTATCGGTCAGCATTCCAGTAAACTCTCCAATCGGATAAGAGACAAGACCCAGTCAAACAACTTGACCACTTGACCTTCACTGGCCTTCACCTTACTTTAAAAAATTTTTTCCTTACACATTTCATTTATATGATAGAGATAGAGAAAGTAGTAGTAGTACTGCTTTTGGATCAGATTTTCGAGTCTGTGTTATTTTATTTACACATTTTGAGGTCGAATCATACAGAAAATCATGTTTTTGTGGTTAGTCTGTGTATGTATCTGTGTGTGTGTGTGTGTGTGTGTCTGTTATTAGCATATCTCTTGCTTATATCTCTTTACATTAAATTGATTAAACAAAAAAAAAAATGTTGATCAAATGTGATCTAACGATGATCAAACGAACTAAATATTTGTTGTTTCTCTCATGGGAGGAGGGCTAATTTCCGCAGGATAGAATACCGTGGGACTATGCTTGAAACTGACTGGAAGTGCATTAATTTTTCATACTCAAACGGTAAACGAACTATTTTTAACACTTTCCAACAAGGTTGAAAAGTGTTAATTACTTCAGTTGTCTGTCTGTCTGTCCGCGCTCTAACTCCCATAAATATTCTTGGAATTTCTTGAAACTGATATATGTTATTCAAGTTTACTATCGAATGTTCCCTATTAAAAATGGAGTGAACACCTTTACTCGTTTGTATACAGGGACACCCGAAAGTTTTCCAAAGCATTGTGTCCTATGAGAGGTATTTCTAAAAACCGTATTTTTATACTGTTACTTTATACAAATCTTCATAAAATTGAAATATGTTATTCAAGTCTACTATCGGATGTTCCCCCATTGAAAATGAAGTAAATACCATCACTAGTTTGTATACAGGGACACCCGAAAGTATTCCTAAGCATTGTGTACTATGAGAGGTATTTCTATAAACCAAATTTGAATGGAATTTCTTGAAACTGATATATAATATTCAAGTTCACTATCGGATTTTCTTGGGGAGGGGGGGGGGAGAGAGAGAGAGAGAGAATAAAAATGTTCGTTTTATTAGCTTCCTATTTTATTGCAATTTTAATATAAGGATGTGTCTATTCTTGATGGTTTCATGAGTTAAAAAGCAAAATACAGATTTTTGAGCGCTTCGCACATTTAAGTCATTAGCGGTTACTATAACATGAGATATTACTTTTATGGGGTCTATCACTATAATTTTTGCATGTGCAATTTGATTTCCATCCTTGTGCACTTTATACCCAAATAACATGATTAAAATAGTCGAACTAAATTCTACTAAAACATCAGTGGCCGAGAGATTTTACTATCAAAGGGGACATGGCAAGTGCTTAGTTCGAAGCCATATCGCATTTGTAAGCCTAGTTGTTCGGAGTTCTCCATGTTTTTTTTCCGAAATTCGCCAAATTACGGGCTTTGAAAGACCCTCACTCACAGTGGTCAATCGATCCAGGCCTAGAACCTTCGAGAAGTCAGTCAGCCTTAATCATCCACACCACACAAATATCTACCAAAATGTAATTACGAAAACTATTCATACATCGATATCAGGCAGTGGTGTGCAGTATTTTTTTACTTGTATTATAGTATATTAGATGTGCATTTGTATATTGTATGTTTAACAATATTTTGAAATGTATTTGTACATTATATCTAATATACATTTTTCCAAGTCTGTTGTATATTTTTAAAAACTTAATGTACAATACAAAGTATTTTGTCTCAAAATTCTAATTTCTGAAAAGAAAAAATAATAATCGAAAAAAAAAAAAAAAATCTGGTGTGAAACAGCCACACGACTTCCATTACCCACTATTACACGTATTATATGCATTTTTGAGAGATAATGTGATCAGAAAACATAAAAGTGATCTAAAAAGAAAATCGTTAGAGCCGTTTTTGAGATACCAACTTTTAGAAAAAATCAATTATTGACCGGAAAACAATAATTACATACAAAAGGATATTTAAAAATGAGTTAATATGGCGAGTTTGAAAAAAATCCGTACAACCGTTTTTAAAGGAACGCCTTTGCGAGGCCTGAAATTGAGCTATTTATACAGGACGCCTATCAATTTTCCTGAACTAACAAACTATATCATTCGAAAGGACATCTAATAGAGTGTTTATATAGCAAGTTTGAAGAAAATCGTTAGAGCCGTTTTTGAGATACGGACTTACGGTCCCACTTCCGGTTTCCGATGTCCCACTTCCAGTTTTTCAATTTTCACCAAAATTTGGAAATTTCATCTGTACACCAGACGTATTTCAATTCTAAAGTTTCGTAGCTCTATCTTTATTAGTTTCTGAGCTATAATAGCCAGAAGATTCTCCACATACAGTGTGTAACAAAAGTGTCCGAACACTAGCAAAAATTCCTATGTGAAGGAAGTACACTTCATACGGTTTTGTTAAATAAATCCTTATCGGATCATGTTCTTACACTGACTAAGAACAGGATTCGACAAGGATTTATTTAACAAAATCGTATGAAGTGTACTTTTTCTACATAGGAATTTTTGCCAGTGTTCGGACACTTTTGTTACCGACTGTACATACACACGCACATACATACACACTGACCAATTGCCAAAAACCACATTTTTGGACTCAGGGGACCTTAAAACGTGTAAATCAGGTGAAAACCCGATATCGAATTTTCAGACCGAATACAATACTACCTACGGTAGTACGTTCCATTACCTACGATAGTAGGGTAATGGAAGTAAAAAAGGCTCATGTCAGAATTTCATAACGCAATCTCTGTTCAAATCTGCCTTTCTTTCGAAGACCGAGATGTTTATTATTGGCTCTATAAATTATTCATAAACAATGTGAGGGTCTTTTTTTTTTTCTCTTTTTTTTTCTTTTTCTAAAACGTATTTAATAATCCAATAACATCCAGTTTAGTATAAAATATTTGTATATTGTTTTTATTTATTTTATTATATTATATTTCATTTATACAATATATATTTTATAACAAAAAAAGTGACGCACCAAGAAGGAGTAATGCAAACTGGACACAAATTGACATACATACAGATTTTGATGGAATCAAGCACCAATTCATCATTATCGTCGTTCCTACGTGCAACTGGTACTTCAGTGACTTCAAATACCCTTAATAGACGGCTCAGTGAAATGGGATTGAGCTCAATCCCCGGATCTCTCTTCCACTGAGGACGTTTGGAGCAGGGGGCTCCTACAACCAGCTCGGGATTTCACCAATCTAACGCAACAATTGGACAGAATTTGGCACGATACTTCATAGAAGCACAACTGCGTAGATAAGAGCCAGAAGTGGACCAACGCGTTATTGACTTGTTTACTTTGTGAGGCCCTTTCTCTTGATTAAATCATTCAAATTTTCTGAAACTGTAATCAATTGTTTTTCTTCACATGTACATCACATCTACCAATTTTTGTCCCATTCGGACCTCCCATTCCACCCCATCTACCAATTTTTGTCCCCACTTCTTCTTGGTGCGTCGCTTTTTTTGTTATAGAGTGCATTTATTTCCTTATACAAAATATAAGGAAGTACATATTATAATCTTGATTTGCGAAATGGATTTTGTGTTTCGCATACCTCAAAAATGAAGGATCGCAGAATGTTGTAAATTTATACGTGTGAATATCATGTCTAGTTTTACACCAGCTTCCATTTCGGAGATATCAACGACTTTACACGATTTTTCGTGACCTCTGTATGTACGTACGTATGCGTGTTAATGTGTATCTTGCATAACTGAAAAACGGTTGGGCGTAGAACGATGCAAATTGATATATTGGTTTGTTATAAAATCTAGCTGTGCATCTTCCTTTTTGGATTTTATGTGACTTTTCGTTTTGGAGATATTTAGGAAAATTATATTCCTAATGACCAAAAATACAAAAGTTTTGGCAATATATGAACTACCATCATAGAGATTTCAAAAGAATTTAGCACTGATAGAGCCCGTAATGATATTGTTATGAAAGTTGTCGACATTTTAGCGTGTAGAAATTAATTCTGTGAGACAAAAGCAGGTTCTAGTCATTGAATGCACTTCATTTAATCAATATTCAGTCCGTAGATAGAACTTGCAATGAAATTGATTAAAAATAAAAGTTGTCAACATGTTAGCGCGTAGAAAAAAAAAATTCTTAAAGACACAAGCAGGTTCTAGTCGATGAATGCATTTTAATGAATATTCAGCACTTAGAGCTTATAATGATATTGTTATGAAAGTTGTTGATATTTTTGTGTGCAGAAAGGAATTCTTAAAGATATATGCAGGTTCTAGTCGACGAATGCCGTTCATTTATTGAATATTCAGCGAATAAATATTGCTTGTAATGATATTAATAGAAACGTTGTCGACATTCTAGGGTGTAGAAAGTAATTCTTAAAGAAACAGGCAGGTTCTAGTCCACTTATGCATTTTATTTAATTAATATTTAGCAAACACTTGAATAAATCTCTTTTCGTGCTACAAAAATTAGTTAATGTTCGTGAATAATTCAATGAAAAGGTCATTTTTTACTACAAAAATCAATAAACATTATTAAATTTACTACAGAGCATAAACTACGCTAAATTAGGAACAACCGAATATTTAGAAGTCTAGATGGAATTTGGTAGCATATACATCAGATTTGTATGCTTGACTCGTAGTCCTCTTGTAAATCTTCGTCAGATAATTACAGACGCCACTCGCCACATGACAGAATTACAATGCGAAGAAATGAAAAAACACCCAGGGCCAGCGCGGGAATCGACCCCCTCTCCTACGACTAGCGTCTGTGGATGCAATGTGGTACTATGGAGCCGAACCAATCAGAATTCAATTTACACTGAAAGTTTATAACACCATTGTTGATTGGTTATCAGTTCTTATAGCAACCTGTTAGCGAATTGGCGATAAAATGAGTAGCTTGCTTTTGCAAAATCTTTTTGACATTCATTCTGTGCATCTTCGCCAGCGATTTGTTTACAGTTTACATCGTGGAATATTTACGTTACACATTCCTCCTGACATCTCTTTTGCGCACTTTGCAAAAGAAAAAAAATAAATAAAATAAAATAAAATAAATAAATAAGAAAAAAAAAAGTTGAATTCATTTATCTTTATTAGAAGTATAATTATTTACTTTTCTTGCAATATTTTGGTATCATTTTAGACTAACTTAGAAAATATAATTAGTTTTGCATATTTTAAATAATAATCATATTTTTATCATTAAAATGTGTTGAATACTAATCAATTACATTCGCATTTAATATAAAATACTAATGTGATTTTAGATTGTTGTTCTTTCATGATTGAATTGAGTGCTTTTAAACTTTTGTGTTTAAATATGTAACTTTATTTAGTCCTTTAACAAGTCTGTCTCTAAAGATGTTAAAGTTATTATTATTATCTTAACGCTATTTTTTTTTTAAACTTCTTTTTGATGATGAAAATGAAAGTACTTAATATTTAAAATTATTGAGCAAAGAAAAAAAATATAATCTGCACATTACAGTAGGCTACTCAATAAATTGTAAAATATTACTTTGACTCATTGTTTTTCACTTTTTAACATTTTTAGTTAGAATTCTCAGTTCGATTTTAAAAGACAAAAGCACATTTGTGGCGATAAATATTTCCCTTTGTAAAAATCCTTAAAACCTGCGGAAAAATGTTTACAAAGTTTTTTATGTAGCCATTGTGAAAATAATCTAGTCTAAAAGTAGAATGTATGCACTTAGAATTATTTTGTAAATGACCATTTAAAAAGATTTAACATTGCATATAAATTGTAAAATTCAGAAAAATATTTTAAAAGTAAGCTTTAAATATTTACTTTTCTTTCTAAGATTTTATATTTTCTTTTTTGCTTTCTGTTAATGAACACAAGATCATGGTAAATACCTACATATATCATTTTGTCATGTGTTTTTAAACTTAAACAGTACATGGTAAGAAATTAAGTACTTAAAGAATTATTATACTATGGCATGTCTGTTATTTTTAGGGATGAAACGGATAGAAATTTTGCCGGGTATCAGATATCCGGAGCTCTTTTGCCTGTCGGATATGGATATCCGGCATTAGTTTTGTTTTTTGTATTTTTCTTTTCTTTTTCATTATTTTAAAACAATAAAATATAACCCACCTTTTAAAAACATTTTAAATATAATTTATTTATATTTATTTAATATTTTATTTATTTGTGCAATATTGCCATGGAGAATAAAACTTTAAGCGTAACATACTTATTCCTACACTTGCAATTTGTGGTGAAAAGCATTGTCACAAAGAAATAGGTTTTGTTCAGAATTATAAAACTAAAATTTATTATTTACATATTTTTTGCAATATTAATATTAAAAAAAATGAAACAAAATACAGTAACCGCCGCTTAATAAAAATCACTGGTTAATAAAATCAGCCACTTAATCTGATCAAATTGCCAGGATCGGAATAAAATCAATGCAAACCATCTTTGAAACTGCCTCTCAATAAAATCAGTATTGCCGGTTAATAAACTGAAAAATTCTCATCAGAAGCAAAATACCATTTATGCATGCTGAGTAAATTCTTATTTACACTCCGATTTTTTATTTTTTAAATAAAAAATAAATTAAATACAGAAATCCCTCTGTTATCTCTCTTTGTCGAAAATTTACAACATTAAATTTTACATTTATAGCAATTAAAACACGCCCCATCACATTGACTTAGGAACAATTTCAAGGAATATATTCTTCAAGGTGTAATAAGTTACAAATTTGATTTAATTCGCCAGTGATTATTTTATTTTTAATTATTTAAAGACAATTTCTAATTCTTATTCTGAAATAACTAAGAAGATGTTTAAACGAAAATATTTTAAATTTTAAAGAAAGGCGTGAACTTTTAGCAAAGTAATGATGATTTTCCTGAAAGGAAAGCGCATCGTAGCTTGGGATGTGTTTAATTCTTTTATTTTGAAGAAACACTTCAATAATTATCTGTTAAAAATTAATCAGCATTGCTTATTAATTTCATTATTTGGTATCTTTTAAAATTTCTTTTCAAATTCAGGGAAGTAACACCTTTTTATTGTGTACAAGAACGTTAGCAGGATATAAAAATCAGCCGCTTAATAAAATCACTTTTGCTCAGAACGAATGTGATTTTAATAAGTGGCGGGTACTGTATTTTACTAATGAAATCATAGTTACAGGGTTATTTTCATAGGAAAACTAATATATTGTGGCCATCATAAATCTTTTTTCTATATTATTCTGTACTAGCAGGCTTTGCCCGCTTCGCTGGTCATTATATTGAAATGAAGTCTCAAAATACCATATCATTGATGATGATAATAATAATAATAAAATCATTGAAATCAATCAAAATCTAAGTTAAAATTCTCGATACCTTCAATAGCGGTTTTCCCACTTGCCACACTTAACAAAATCCCTTTATAATGCATGTTGCATACACATACCTAACCCACATATTAAAAAATCGGGATTCTAAGATTATTTGAAGCAAAGTTATGTTTTAAAACGTGTTTTTTAGCCTCCCCCCCCCTGCCCTCTCTTAAAGGAAAGGAGGGGGAGATTTTGCAAAATATCCTTATATTGTGAGTTAGATACATATAACATACCCACACATGGAAAATCTCTCCTTCATAAGATAATTTACTGCAGAGTTACACATGAATACATGTCCCCCCCACCCCTTAAGGGGAGGAGGGGTGGAGTTTCACAAAATCACTTTGTAGTGTGTGTTGAATACGCATAAGCAGTCCACGCATCAAAAATTGCCATTCTTAGATAGTTTGGAACAGAGTTACGCATGGAAACATGTTTTTAATCCCCCTCTAACCCTCAAGGGGGTGATAGCACAGAATTCCAAATAATCCCTTTGTAGTTTGTTTGTGTTGAGTACACATAACCAATCAACCTATAAAAAAATCTTTTTTCTGAGATAATTTGGAACAGAGTTACTCTTTAAAATGTGTTTTTGCCCCCCCCCCCACCTTTAAAGGGGGAAAAGGAAAATTTCACAAAATCGACTTATAGTGCGTGTTGGGAGTGCATAAGCAGCCCGCAAGTAAAAAATCATCTAAGATAGTTTGGAGCAGAGTTACGCATGAAAACATGATTTTGCCCCACCCCAAGGGGGATAAGGTGGAATTTTACAAAATCCCTTAGTAGTGTGTGTCTTGAGTACGCATAACCAATCAACATATCAAGAAATCGCTATTCTGAGATAATTTGGAGCAGAGTTACTCTTAAAAGCGTTTTTTTTTTACAAAAATTTCCCCTCCCCTCCTTCAAAGGCGGGGAGGGGAAATTTTTGTAAGATCCCTTTATAATGTGTGTTGGGAATGCATAAACAACTCATATATAAAATATAAGCTTACTGAGATAATTTGGAGAAAAGTTATGCTTGGAAACATGCTTTTTGCAACACCACACCCCTAAGAGGGGAATAGGATGGAATTTTACAAAATCTCTTTTTAGTATGTGTCTTGAGTACGCATAACCAATTGACATATCAAAAAATCACTATCCTGAGATAATTTGGACCACAGTTACTCCTATAAGCGTGTTTTTGCCTTCCTCCGCCCTTAAAGGACGGGGGGTGAAATTTTGTGAAATCCCTTTACTGTGCGTGTCAGGAAAGCATAAACAACCCACATATACAAATTAATCTTGCTGAGATAATTTGAAGCAAAGTTATACTTGGAAACGGGTTTATATTGCCCCCCACCCCACCCCCAAGGGGAAAAGGAGGAACTTTCGCAAAACCTCATTGCAATAGGTGTAACCCCCTCCCCACCCCCCACCCCCCCCCCCCCAAAAAAAAAAAAATCGCAAAATACCAAACATGAGGTTTTGGAAATATTCTGAAGAAGACTCTTGGCGATTTTCTATATCTTTGTGCTGTTATTGGTACAGTTTTCCTCAAAAACCCGTATTTTGCTATTTCTTTTTTTTTGCACTCAAGTCTAGTCTCTCTCTCTCTGCAATTTCTTCACCGTGAAGCAATTTGGAGCCAAATTATGCTTATAAGAGGTTTTTTGCCTTCTGCCCCCCCCCTCCAGGGGGCAGCGGGGATATTTCGCAAAATCCCGCCATAATGGGCATCAGTGTCCTAAAAACAACATGCTCACCAAAATTTGCAAGTCTATCTCCCATAGAATCGCCACGGCTGTGTTGAGTCAGTGAATCAGTGATTTTACTCTTTTATTCCACACTCAACCCCCAAAGGGGTAAAAGGGGGGGGGGTCTTTCACAAAATCCCGTTACAATGGGTATTGCACACACATAAATAAGCCACACACTAAAATTTGTGACCTCAGCTCTTAGATTTCCACGGATAAATTTAGCGCTAAAAGGAGGGATCGAATTTGCCCCCTCGTAACTCCCCCCCAAAATCGAAAATCGGAAAAAATCAAAAATGAATTTTTGCAAATACCTTCAAGAAGACGCTTGGCTTTTTTTTTTTTTTAATCTGAGCTATTATTGCTAGAATTTTACTCGAAAATCCATGCATTGCTAATTTTGCCTCCGAAAATTCTTTTTACCCCCTCTCCCCCCTTAAAATGCAAAATCGCAGAAAATGATTCTTTTGTACTTAAGTCTAGTCTCCCCATTTGCAATTTTTTCACAATGAAGTAATTTGGGGCCGAATTATGCTTATAAAGGTGTTTACTTTCTGCCCCTCCCCCGAAAATCTCACTTTTACCCCTTACCCCCCCCCCCCCCTTAAAAATCCAAAATCGCAGAAAATAATTTTTTTGTATTCAAGTCTAGTCTCCCCATCTGCAATTTCTTCACCGTGAAGTAATTTGGAGCCGAGTTATGCTTATAAAGGTGGTTTTTGCCTTCTGCCCCCCCGGGGGGTATTTCGCAAAATCCCGTCTTAGTGAGCGCCACGGTCCTAAAATCAACCTGCTCACCAAAAATTGTGACTCTATCTCCCATAGGATCGCCACAGCCGTGTTGAGTCAGTGAGTGAATCAGTGAGTTTACTCTTTTATATATATAGATAACAGCATCACTTACAGTTTAAACTGTACAAAAATTTGCCCATAGCTTCTCACAATAAATATTTTACGTATAGAGTTTGGTGCAATTTTAATCAACAGATGCTGAGATATAGGCTTATGAAAAATCATTGGGTAAACTGCAGTGCTGTAATGCTACCTGTTAGCTGATATACACTCAAAATAAAATCACGATAGTGCTTCATAATGGCCGACTCTCTCACATACCAAGTTTTCTGCAATTATACATGATACAATATGATATGAGATACAGCTTTCACATATTGGGGGAAATTTAAGTATAGCAGCGCTACCTATCGGCCAACATGCACCAAAATTGAATCAGCATAACTTCTCATAATACCCTTCCAACATAAAGTTTCGTGTAATTATGCGCATTAGAGCACAAGTTATAGCCTTCCCTAAAATTGCAGAAAGTACTGTATAACAACACCACCTGTTGAGTCAGCACCAAAACTTGATAGACACTAATATATGCCAAGGTGCATGTACATATAGATTTACATGAAATTCTGTGCAGTAGTTCCTGAGATATAGCCTTCTTATAGGTTGCAGAAATCGCAGTGCGCCAGAACCTGTTGGTGAAATTACATATAAATTTATATGTAATTTAATTTTTTATTTTAATTCCAGAACTACTGCGTAGTTGTGGAGATATAGTTAAACAGAATTTTTCTCTCACACACACAAACAGACATTTTTAAAAAGTGATCAAGACAGGTTCTGGACCTCTTAAAATGTGTAAATGCATCGAAAACCAGAAGTTGAAAATTTTAATGAATCCAATACTTTCTTTTGAGACATTCATAAGAAAACGTAAAAGAAAGAAGAAAAAGAAAACAAAGCTTCAAACTAGTGTGTTATGGCCATCACAAAACTTTCTTCTATATCACTATATATAACTGCTACATGCTGTTTAACATGCACGGAAGAAATTTAATCATAGCTTCTCTCAATACAGAGTTTAGATATGGAGTTTAGTGCAATTTTAATCAAAAGGTTGAGATGTAGCCATGCGGAGAATCACAGAAGGTGAGGAAAAGCGCCACCTGTAGGTCAATATACACCCAAATTAAGCCAGCTTTCATTCTCATATTATTTATCTTGCATATCAAGTTAAGTGCAGTTAAATGTTATAGATATTGAGATTTAGTCTTCCTATAGACAGAGTAAATTGCAGCATAATATTGTCATCTATCGCCCAATATGCACCAAAATTGAATCAACATGATGTTTTATAAAAATGGCCCTCTCACATACAAAATTTTGTGTAATTATACACAAATAAATCTCAATGAACTTCCCTATTCACAGGAAAAATTGAAGTATAGCAGCATCACCTATTGGCCGATGTGCACAGAAATTAAACATGTTTCATGATAGCCCTATGGCATACTTACTTTTTTTTTTTTTTTTAAATTGCACACAATAGAAGCTGAGATAGTCTTCAATTAAATATGAGAAATCACAGTATAGCAGTGCCACCTGTTGAGTGACTTGCATCAAAAACTGATGTGCATTTTTTTTCCCCTGTGTATAAATTTATATGAAATTCTGTGCATTAGTTCTTGAACTAGAGCTGCTACATAAAATTTTTACCAGCCAGACATTTTCTAAAAATGGTCAAATTGTGTTCTAATCCCCTCAAAATGTGTAAATACACTGAAAATTGCAAGTAAAAATGTTTTACACATCCATTATGTCCTATTTAATATAGAAGAAAGTAATAATTCAAAACAAATTTATATATTTTTTTCTTTGTATACATTTTATATTCTGTACAGATAAGAAAGAAATTCTTAGATTATATATTAAAATTTTGTAAATTTCAAACCATAACTTTTCAACATAAGGCATCGAGGGGGGGGGGGTTAGACCACCCCTTCCAAAAATGCAGTCTTTGTCATACTAACACCCAACCAATGCCAAATTTAAAAGTTCGTAAATATAGGACTGTAACTTTTCGTGATAGATACCATGGGGGGGGGGGGAGGACCCTCACCCTTCCAACAGTGCTTTCTTTGTCGTACCAATACCTAACCACAGTGGCGGATCTAGAACTTAACTTTATTTATTTTATTTTATTTTTTGGGGGGGGGGGGGGCTAAGATTTTTCAAAGTGTTATTCCAGACCAAAGAAAAGTTTACAATTGTAATAGTCAGTTGTGAATGTTAGTACTTTTGCCCCCCCCCCCTTCTTTAAATCTGCCACTGTGAGCATAAGTTTTTGAGATAAGACACCGTGTGCGTACGTGTTTGTGTGTGGGGGGGGGGGGGGGAGAGAGACTCTCCCTCCTTTTAACAGTGCAGTGTTTATCATCCCAACCAACCCCAAATTAAAAAAATTTTTAAATTCTGACCATATTTTTTTCGAGATCAGGCACCATGGGGAGGTACGGCCCTTCCTCCTTTTAACAGTATGTATTCTTTGTCATACTAACACCCAACCCACCCGAAATTTAAAATTTCGAACCATAACCTTTCGGCACAAGGCATCAAGGGGGGTGGGGTCAGACCACCCCTTCCAACAGTGCAGTCTTTGTCATACTAACACCGAACCAATGCCAAATTTAAGATTTCGTAAAGATTGGGTTACATTAGGTATTATTAACTTTCAGTCAGAGCATAATTAAAACATAAGCTTAACAGTTATTGTTTGTTTTACACTCAACAGATAATTTTCTTTAAAGTTTAAGAACAATATCAATAAAAGATTATAAAGAACATAATTAGGCCTTTGACGGTTGATTTTCAACCTGACACCTGGAGTCTCATTCATAGCTTTATCGTGTAGGGGTTTAGTTTTTTTTCCCAGGTGCCGGCCCCTTCCCTACACTAGGCTATGAATTCTTCGACCATAATAAAATGGATAGGTTATTCATTTTTTATAGATTATTGACTTTAAAAATGAGGTCTTTTATCATGTAAACAAAATATATGATAATGATATTCTTACATGTACAGTAACTTGTCATAAATCCTTATTAAATGGTTTAAGTTATAATAGCTGATAGTATTACAAAAAACTTAAAAAAAAAAAAAAGTTTACAAAAAACTATCTTTGTAAATAAATAAAAATATGTTTTTGCCTAATAAAATCAAATAAAATCTCATGAAATTCTCTTTAAAATGAGGGTCAGAAACTTTTTTATCTCATAAAACATAAGAATGTGTTTATTTAAGCTTTAAAAAATTCTGATTTTTCAAAAAATCAAATGAAATAAAACATTTTTAAGAGTATTTTATCATTTATTTCAAAAGAAAGAATGATTATCAAATGTTTAATTGAAATCTGAAGCTGATTGGTTAAAAAATTAAAAAAAAAAAAAAGTTGATTTTACAAATATATAACTTTTTAAAGCATGTGTGGCACAAAATAGTCTACCATTAGCCTTTAACTAATTCAATACATATTATACATTATATTATTAACAGGACTTTGCACAGTACTTTAACTTTTTAATGCATAATTTGCTGCAAATTAACATTTATAGATATTGCTTTAAAAATTAAATAAATAAAATACAAGTGGTAGATGATAAATTTGTCATTAAGCTTACTTTTATTTGTTCATACACTGTATTTTAATATAACAATGAGAATTCATAATCTAAACCTAGGTTTTTTTTTTTTTTTTTTTTTTTAATTATTATTATTTATTAATTTAACAGCATCCAGCTTCAACTATGCTACGCAGATATGTAAAATTAATATTTACAAGAAGATTGTTAAAGACATTTGACAAAATTGTTACATTATTATTGTTTTTGCATTTTTCAAAATAAAAAAAGCCTTAATAAAATCAATTATAAAACTAATCTTTCTTTTTTTTTAATTAACAAAGGATATATACAAAATTAAACAGTTAAATATTTAGAATTAAACATGTACAAGTAACAAGCAACATATTATTATTATTATTATTAAACGTTTTACAATATCTAGTATGTTTTAAATTTACCTTTTTCTTACTCAAAAGTAAAAATTAAACATAAAATTTAATTTATCAGGAGATAGCATATTTACTAATGTTATAACGTTCAAATAAAAATTATTCCTTTTTTTACTGTTTACCAAACATTAATATATAAATATACAATAGATAGCTTAATATTGGATCGAACTATCTTACAAAAAAAAAAAGGCACAGATTACAATAGAGAAAATGATAATGATACTAAGAAAAAACAAAAGGCATAAGGACAAAATCGCTTAATGTGGTCATAAACATAAACATAGAAGAAATATATCGCCAACGCCAAGGTGCGCCAAGAAGCCCATTTTCGCTAACATGATGGTAATCATTTGTCTTAACCAATCAAAGATGCTGTCATAAAAGAATATAGAGAAGAAATGCAAGAAAGATTTTGATTGGTTCGGCTCCATAGTACCACATTGCATCCACAGACGCTAGTTCTCCTACGCTCGAAGGCGATTAGCAGTGTGGTGACATAACCACTCGGCCACGGAGGGCCCATGGGATTTGAATTCATGAGTAATGTCAGTGGTTTTTGGAAATTTCAAGGTATTTCTGTCGTTCTGTGCGATACATAATTTCAAAACTACACTCCTATTGAAGAAGTTTCCAAATTTTGTGAATCCCGATATCCAGTATTATCACTTTTCGCCACATTTGAATGCTTAATTTGACGCTAAGTCAATATTGTTTTCGCTTTTACTGTAATACCTTATGGAAAGTATCTCATAAAGATATAAAGAAGTTCTAGTCTATAATCATCAACAATCACTCTTCCTTTTTTTATAGTCTTATGAGTCATTTATAGAATTTTCGGAAAATTTAGTTCTGCGCTATAAATCAATGAATCTTTCAAGAAAATTCTAGAACTCTCTTCTTATTGAATTATTATTATTTATCTAGCTTCCAAATTTTGACAACCCTAAACTACAGATATTCGCCAAATTTAGTCGCTAATTCACCAAACTGAACGCCGAATCGCCAAATTCGATGCCAAGACAAAAATTCTACGCCGGTTACTAATTTGGCAGCTTGGGGAGATTAGTGATCAAATTTGCGGGAAATAATTGTTTCGGGATAGCCAGAAACCCTTTCTCGATTTTAACTGATTTAATTGATTCGGTAAAATTTATCGTTTCCAAAGAGATTTACCAAAGAGAACAAAACTGGGCCATCTACACTCGAATGATTTTCATTGAATTCTAAGCTGCGCATTTGCCAATGAGAGATTCTGTAATAAGCCGTGGAGTATACTATTCCTGAAAAAACTACTTTATTTCTCTCGGCGGTATATATAACCTTATTATCGTGACTTTCATGGTTGGAATAGCAGTTTTTCTTTCTTTTTTTTTTTTTTTTAGGAATGCTTTTGGAGTGGAACCTGCCTGCTTATTTACGAATCGGTTACCTCGCACAAAAATGTGAATGTTTTGATAACAATATGCATCTTACAGTGCGGCCACATATCCTAAAACTAGCAGTAAGTCCAAAATGTTGAAGGGATGCCAGCTTGAAATTTGGAAAACATCCAGAAATTCCGCGCTCTGTTATTGCTCATTTTCTCTGAGTTAGATGACTGTCACCCCTATTTTAGCATTGAACTCGTTGAGTTAGCACATGCGCAGATGCTTCCATGGTTTCATGAAATGTGGTCAAAGAATACTATGGTTGTAAAAGGAAGTCATGTGTTATCCACATCAGATTTTTTCATCTGACCATTTAAAGTATAGTTTTGATAAGATTAAAATCTTCCGGGGGAAAAAATATCTTTTAATACAAATGCAGTCTATTGTAAATGTTATTAATTACTACAGAATTAAACAACCACTGATTACTTTGAAAATTTTATTTTGGAGATTTTCAACTTCCAATATTTTCACTTTAACTCTGTTTTCAGTATCGGAATATTATATGAGATTAAAATATAATTTCGTGTTTCTGAGTTTGAAACAACCTGTACAAACTGATACAGTCAATGCTTAATCAAGCATTTTTATAAGTTGCTCGTCTACATATTTGTCTGACACCTCTACAATTGTTTGTGCACTAGAAAAATTTGGATTTTTCACTTTGAAAGGACATCATCAAACTCCAAAAGGGGCTGAAATGGTTAATTTCTCAAAATTGGTAGACGGGTGTTGCTGTGTTAGAATCCAGGTCACGCTCGTCAGCCTAGATGTTAGGAGTTTGCCGCATTTTATCCATAAACCCTGTATGGGATTCAAATTCGTGAACTGGTGGATTATGATTTGTTACACTGTGAAGAAGTGCATAGAAAGTGTTAAGAATTACAATAAGGACAGTGGAATCACTGGTGTTAAATTTCAAAAAAATAAATAAAATGAAGGAAAAAATCCACAAAATAAGAATAAATGTGGACAGGAGTTCACATTTGAGAACAAATGAGAATATGTTACTTTCTTTGAGTACCAGAAGACATAATTTGAAAACTGAGGACTGTCCTCAAAAAATGAGGACGGCTGGTCTGGTCACCTTAGTATACGAATCATCTCCAAGGTTGGATCACAGACAAACAACTGTGTAATTGTAATGTAACGTTAAAACCATTCAACTTAAACCTTCCTTTTTTTAGTTTCCTATGAAGTGATTGGTTCATTGATGATTAGTACCATCAACGAGATATCAGAGTAGACTCCGGACTAGTAACCTTTTTGCTTTTAACCATCACATCCCCACCATACTACCAATTCATTCGAAAAATCAACTCCAACAAGGCAAGTTTCCTCCACCTTTGTTATCACTGTTTCATATTTCGATTGGGTGTAAATGAAACATAAACAATTACTTACACTAGCTGAAATGGAAAGCAGGTAATCTAATCCTTGTTTTTGATTGAAAGCTGTTCTGTTTGCCTTTTCTTATTGGAGTTTTGGTGGTAAGAAAACAAACCATTGAAAAAAATGCAAAATTCCAAGAACCAGTTGCCAAGAAAGCGATTATCACCCAAAGAAGGCGCAAAAACCGTCAAAAATGTGACAAAACCTCGTTCGTACAGTCGGCAGCAAAAGCATCCGAGAACTAGTAAAAATTCCTATGTAAAAAAAGTAATCTTATTAATGTTTTGTTAAATAAATCCTTGTCGAATCATGTTCTTAGACTGACTAAGAACATGACTCGACAAGGATTTATTTAACAAAACAGTATTAAGTGTACTTTTTTGACATCGGAATTATAGGCTAGTGCTCGGATACTTTTGCTGCCGATTGTACTTAACAAAACAGCATTAGATGCCATCTTTTAAGTAGGAATTAGTAAGCTAAGAATTTTTGTAGAATTTAAGTAGGCTAGTGTTCAATAAATTTGCTTTCGACTATATGACTCTTTAACAATGATTCCCAGACCGTCGCCAATTGGCCCATACGTAAATATAGTGCGACGTAAAATCTATTCAACTCGTTTAAATTTCTCTCCTTCGATTGAACAGGGGAGCAGCCCCGGCTCACCGCTCGAAGAGCGGTGTTGAGCTATGCTTGGAACGAAGTCCACGTGGGCTGTCCCGAGACGTTTATAGAAAAACAGAAGGAAAAAAAAAAAAAAAGGAAAAAAAAAATTACAGAATTCATCGCCAGGCTTTTTTCTTATTGCCTGCACGCGACAGGGGGCGATGATTAATGACAGATAGATAAATTTACAGAACAATGTTGACCAGCATGCCGGACCCAGCCAGTCCCACGCGACAATTGGCATGCTGTCTGAAGTTGATGCTGTGGATGATAGTCCGGAGCTCCATTTAATGAAGCAGATTCTCCTACTCTTTATTGAACAGGGAGCAGCCCCCGCTCACCGAGCTCTGGTAAGAATCTGTTGAGAGAAAAACTTGAGGGCGTCCTTGATGTGCTACTTCAAACTTTGGGTCAATTGAACAGGTGATAAAGGCTTATGAAGAAATTGTACAGACTACAACTTCTGTGGTTTGGGATTGGGTGGACATGGAAGATCATCAGCAGCACTGCAGACAACCACGGAGAAAGATAACATCGTTAAAAAAAATTAAAAAAAATATAAGGTTTAATAATTTGGAGAAGGACGTTAATAGAATATTTTCATATTAGTCAGTTAAATTAGTGAGGTTCATAAGGTATGAGTAGATATTATTAAGTTTTTTAATTAACGGTTTTCTAGTTACTATTTCATTTAGCCAGTTAGGGGGTCGAGGGGTTGGATTTCGTAGATGGTCTGATTCAGTTAGTGGACAGTAAAAATAGTAATGCAGTGGAGTACCCTCCTCTCCACAGGGACACAGGGATGATCGTCGGCAGTGAAATCTGTACAGATAGGAGGGGAAGGGCCCATGGCCGGTAAGAAAAGCAGTGATAGGGGGAGATAGGGACCAGAAGTTTGCACTGGCCTGTGGAATCAGGGAGAAGGTGTGTCTCCCCTTCTCGGAGCTGTTCCACAGGTCTTGCCATTTAAGCTTTATGATTTTGTGAATTTTACTTTTTACATAAGAAGGGGGTGCAGGAATTGATGAGCATTTTGTGGGGAAATTAGTAGCCTGTTTTGCTAATGTATCTGCAAGCTCATTGCCAACAACACCCCTGTGGGCAGAAACGTGTGCCAGGGAGCAAATTAGTTCGGAATTTAATAAAAGTTTTTTAATGTGTTGAATCTGTGGGTGTCTGCTCCTATGCCTAGCTATGGCCTGAAGACCCGAGAGACTATCGCTAAAGATGTTAACTTGCTGATTTTTGTATGAAGTGCTGGCCCATTCTATGGCCTCAGCGATAGCGTGGATCTCGGCTTGAAAAACCGTGTTAAAGTCTTCGAGCCTGCATGCCCACTGATGGCCCGCGACACCATGTACTAGCACGCAGAAAGCGGCTGCCACCCCGGTGTCCGTCTTGGAACCATCAGTGTAGATGGCAACCGGAGCAGAGGGAAGGAAGCTATTTTTGTTACAATTGGTTATACTTGGAGCAACATCCTTGCCTGGGTGAATATCCCAAATGCAGGTCAAGGATTGAATGGGGGTTTGTGGGAAAATAATATTTGTGAGTTCGGGGTCTTTTAATTGTAGAATTTGAGTTTTGATGAACGTTTGAGAGACCTGCAGGTGAGCATGGGGAATCCCAGTAATCACAGTGAGGACATCAGTGGAGATAGTTTTGTATCCTCTTGCAATTTGCAAGAGGAAAGGTCTTTGTGCCGAGTTTAGACCTGTTATGGCGTCGGATCGCAGGTGTTCACCCCAGATGGCGGCTCCATATGTTAAAATCTTTTCAACAATGGTCCTATACCATGTCTTTAGGATGGAGGTGGAGATACCCCACCTTCTTCCCACCATTCTTGTTGAGCTATGGTAGATACTCTGTGTTTTGAGTTTGAGTTCTTTAACGTGAGCCAGCCAGTTGAGGTGGCGATCAAATGTTATGCCAAGAAGTCTCATTTGATCGACATGGTTGACACTGATGCCGTCAATGCGCATCTTGGGATTCCGATTACGTTTGAGGGCTTTAGGAAATGCTAAGGTTAAGGCTTTAGTTTTGGAGGGGGAAAGTTTAAGGTCAAATTCCTTTAAAAGTTTACTTAGAAGGGACAAAGCCTCCTGGGCCTGGTCCTCCAGGTTTTTTCTGACACGACCCGAGAGAATCAGGGAGAAATCATCCGCATAGGCAAATGTGTTGAAGCCCGCAGAGTTCATGCGCTTGAGGATGCCGTCAGCAATTAAATTCAAAAGAATCGGGCCAAAGCATGAGCCCTGAGGGCAACCTTTTGTTTGAGGGTGTGCTATGGAGCCCTCACTCCAGTTCACAAGGATTTTTCGTTGAGAAAGATACGAGCGGATGACTCCTGCTAGATTAGCCGGGCAGTTAAGATCATGTAAGGCGCGAAGGATATTTGGCCACTCCACGTTGTCGAATGCTCCTTTAATGTCTAGCGAGACGATAGTGGTGTAGTTTGATGCTTTGCAGCTTACGGCGCAGGAACTTTTAATTGCTTGCAAGGCTTGGTCACATGATCTGCCCTCTCTGAACCCAAATTGGTTTGATTATTTGATTTAAGAAAGAAGTTAAGTCTCGTTACTATGAGTTTTTCTATTAATTTGCCTAAAGTGGGGAGGAGGCAGATCGGTCTATAGGAAGAGGGTTCAGAGGGTAATTTCCCTTGCTTCAAGAAATACACCACTTCGCCTCTTCTTAGTGTTTTTGGGAAGTGCTGATGTTTGAGACTGATGGGAAAAATCAGCCATTTTGTTAAAAGCAAAATAATAAAGATACAAAAAGGCATTATTTAAAAGGAAAAAGAATATAAAAATACAAAAGCTGTTGTACTGAAGAATACAAGCTGTTTTATTACCTTTTAAAAGCCTAAGACAGAAATACAACGTCATATTTATGACCTGCACCTGCACGTGGAACTCTGAAAGGGGACCACCCGCATTTAAGCCCCACTGGCTACCGCCAAAAAAGCCCCGGCGAGGTCGTAAAAAAGGCACCGTAGTAATCTAGAAGCAAGCAGATTGGTCGAAGAAAGGTCCAATCAGAAGATAGACCCAATGAAAAAAATGCAAGGGGAAAATCTCCTCCAAAAATTATAATGAGAGACTTAAAAAATTAAAGGAGAGAAAAGATTCCTTTAAGAGTCAGAATTCTAAAAAATTGCCTTCGTGTGTGCAGACGTAATGTGAGGTCCTGCTATCATCAGTGTGGTGCTTCCTAGCCGAAATGATTCATCAAGGATACTTAAAGATGTGCTCCCTGCTAGCCAAAATATTCCTCTTGTGCCTGGACTGTGACATAGCATCTGATAAATCTGGTGAGAATTTCTTACATTTCTCGGTCAGTAATTTTACCGTGCAATGCTGGTAAAGCGCATTTATTTTCTAGTACTCATCTTTAGCACATTTGAGGCAAAATCAAAGATCATTGTTATATCATTTTTATTGTATTGTAAAATTATAGAATAATCAATTTAATTAATATTTAAAATTTGGATGTTTAATAAAGAAATTAATTAAAATTATATGAATCTGATATTATTTGAGAGTAAATTTATTTATTATTAAACATATTGTTTTCCAGATTAATGTTTGCTTTTAATTAGGATTAATTTTAGGGCATTTCACAACGCGTGCCCGAATATCGAATTGATATTCCAAAATGTACTACCACGAGGATGTCACCTTAGAGCCACGGAAAGGAGGGTAGTCTGATTTTGGTTAATATCCGCCCAACATCTACCCCCTTTGCGGATTTGGTGCCGTGTATTTGGTGACGAATTTGGCACAGTTAACTTTCAAAATTCTTACGCGTTATTTACTAAAATTTAATACCATTAAATTATTAACGTTAAAGGAAAAATAAATAAAGTAAAAATAAAAGATGAGTACAGAGAAAAAAGATTTAAGGAAATATAATTATTTGTACGTATACTAACACTCCACAAATATGTGTATTTTATAATTGGTGTTTTTTATTTAGTTATACATGTGAAATGTGACATGAAAATCAAAGATTAATGTCAAAAATAATTAAATAACAGAATTAATATAGAAAGAAGATATATAGATTATATAGGCTGGTGTGGATATAACATAATAAAAATATGTATGTATATAAGCGTATAGTATAAACCAAAAAAAAAAAAAAAAAAAGAATAATAATAATAATAATATTTTAGTATCTTAGTTATCTCATGGTGTTATATATATATAAAAATTTCTTAGGATGTGATAAAGAATAATCACTTCATAAATACAATTTGAAAGTTTGAAAGTGGTAGAATAATGTGTTTGCAAAAAATTTTAAGAGATTTATAGCAAAATTAACAGAGTTATTATTATAAATTAAAAAATTTTTTCAAGAAATTGCATCTTAAATAACAGCCTTATATACAGGAGTAACAAATAAGGTGCAAATAAATAAATTGAGTAATTAAGAAACTTGTGAAAATAAATTAAAATAATATTTGCAAAAACAGAAAGTTATTCCTGTATATATGCTAATGGTATTTTGTGTAAATATATTTTGATTTTATATACATTGTATTTTATTGCATATTTTGGAGGGGTAATCAATTTAATTAAGCAAAAAAAAAAAAAAAAAATTCGCGTATGAGATCCTCTATACCGAGATTGGCAAAAAAGAAAATAAATTACGCGGAAAATAAAGAAATAAAATTAAACGAAATTTCTAAAGAGAGGAATAAACCAATTAAAAAAATGGCAGACAAAATTGTAATAAGTTATGATGCTATCCTGAATAGTCTACCCAACTTTGACGGAAAAAAAAATAATAATATCGTAAACTTTCTAAAAGAATTCGATACGCTAGCTGAGGAAATTAAGTTGCCAGAAAACTTAAGAGTAATATTGTTAAAAGCCAAAATAACGGGCCAGGCAAAAGAAAGCCTAATTAACGACGAAGACACAAATAATATTAACAACTATGCTGACATTAAACAAAGGTTACAAGAATTATTTAAAAGGGAAATCTCTTTTGACATCTCACAAAATGAATTCATGAATTTGAAACAAATACCGACACAATCAATAGAAGAATTCACAAAAATATTCAACAGGGCGGCAAACAACTATTTAAAAGATTCAGGCCATTCAGAAAAAACTGGGGCTAAGCAATTTCTAGACACAATTAAATTGACTAAATTTTTAGAAAGCATAAGGCAAGATATTGCATTAGAAGTTAGAAAAATGGCACCGGATTCGATAGATAAAGCAATTAAATTTGCTAAACAAATCGAAAGCGCTTTTAACGCTTCTAAAATAGAAGAAATTAACACTACTTCCAAAGAGGAAGATAAACTATATGAAATGCTCCTAAACATGACAGTCAGACATAATGAAGAATTAAAAGAAATACAAAAACAATTAAAAGAGAGCAAAGAAA
Organism: Salticus scenicus; assembly: GCA_963930645.1. Lineage (NCBI taxonomy): Eukaryota > Metazoa > Arthropoda > Arachnida > Araneae > Salticidae > Salticus > Salticus scenicus. The sequence goes on from OZ005649.1 coordinate 50,270,466, forward strand.
TTCAGTTTAAACAGACACAGGTACCAAACACAGAAAGTTGTCATATTTGTAAAAAAAGAAATCACACAACAGAAAACTGCTGGTTTAATGAGACAAATAAAAACGTAACACAAAATAAACGGAAATATCAAAATAAAGATTTAAGGGGAAATAACTCATATCAAAGTAGGTTCCCAATAACAAACCCTCAAAATTATCAAACTTATCCTCCTGTGAACTATTATTATAATTACCCACCGCCTAATAATTTTCCAAATTATGCTGCACAATCCCAAAACAGTCCCCACTTCGAAAATTTTGCTTATCCACAACATTACACAAATCAAAATGGATATAATCAAAACAATAGGGGTGCTAGACCCAAAACAACATACAAAAATCAAGGCTATAAAAACCAGGAAAACTACAAAGGAGGTTTATAAATAAAACAATATATAACAATAATTCAAGCCCATATAAACCTCCAAATTTCGGGCTTAAAACAAAAACTAATACCTACGGAAATTCATACACACAGAAAAAAAATTACAAAAAACATCACAGTAAACAGTATGACACAATAGCCAGTGTAAGCGACGGATCACAACTACCGCTAATTAACGTAAAAATAAAAGACTTAGAGGTAATAACTTTAATTGATTCCGGAGCTAGTTTATCAGTCCTATCACCAGACATTTTCCAAAAATTAAAAGAAGCAAATGTTAAAATAAAATATCTAGCCAGACAAGTAAGGATTCATACGTTAAACAATGAAAATATACCATTCAAAAAATGCGTAAAAATATCCTTTAAGATACAAAACATATTCGCAACTGGAACATTTTACGTTACAACAAGAAACCTAGATAAAAAATACAAGATCATACTTGGATATGATTTTCTAAAGAACAATCACGCAATATTAGATTGTGAACAAAAGGCCTTATACATAAAAAACAAAGAAATACCCTTAGAAGGCACGGACACAGTACGAAAAAGAAATGAAAATGAAATAAATGTCATTTCAGAAATTGTAAATACGCAGACACAGAACTCACAAAATAATAGTGAAAATACTATGAGCCAACAAAAACCCGCAAAAAATTCAAATAATGACGAAATTCAAAATGATTTCACAGAGAATATAGAGAACAAAAACAATAATACAAATACTCAAAAAATCAAAGAAAAAACAAATAAAAAAAATAAAAAGAGAATTTCGCATAAAAACATGATTATGCCAAAAACGGACAAAAAATATGGCTTAGAACCAGGTGAAACAAAAGTAATTACATTAAAATGTCCACCCAGTTTACAGCCAAACCAAGTAATTTTATTAGAACCCCTAAGGCATAACATTAGGATTAAATATGACCAATCCTTACATCAAATCAATGAGAAAAATACGATACACTTAATGGTTCAAAATGATAGTGAAGAAAAAATAATGATAAACAAAAAAATGAATATTGGAAAAATATGCACAGAATTTGACATAAAATTAAATGGATCAAAAACAGATAACACTCCCAAAGTATATGAAATGAACAATTTAACAATGAGTGAAATTCAAGAATTAAGAGAAAACGAATTCAATTTACAAGATTTTGATCTAGAACACTTAGATCAATCACAAAAAATTAAATTTCAAAATTTACTAAAAGATAATATACAAGCGTTCTCAAAATCATACAAAACCTTGGGACAGACTTCAATAGTGGAGCCCAATTTTAAATTACTCCACGATTATCCAATGTCTACTCGACCTTACAAAATTCCGCAAAGTGTAAGAAAATTTGCACAACAGGAGATAAACAAATTATTGGACGCAAACATAATAGAAAATACAACGTCAAGCTACGCATTTCCGGTTATATTTGTAAAAAAAAAGGCAAACTCAAAAACTAACGACCCTAATAAAACTTCGTACAGGTGTGCTATAGATTACAGATTGCTAAATAATATTTTACAGGGCGTACCATATCCCATTCCGGATATTAAGTCACTTTTACAAGATATAAGTGGCAAAAAATATTACACAGTGCTGGATTTTCATTCAGCCTTCTTCCAAATAAATTTAAAAAAAGAAGACAGACCAAAATTAGCCTTCATCACTGAATTTGGTAAATTCCAACCTACGCGACTAAATTTTGGTAATAAAATAAGCACATCAGTATTTGCGGAACTAATCGATAAAGTGCTAGGAAAATTTGATCAATATAAAGTACGTTATTTCATTGATGATGTTATAATAGCAGCTGATAGCATCAATGAAATGTTAAACTTATTACAACAAGTACTAAGCACATTAATTAAAGAAAACCTAACAATAGAACCTTCAAAAATGCAAATATGCAAACAAGAAATAGAATTTTTGGGATTTAAAATCAATAAAAATGGTTATGCACCGGCCAATAAAAACATTCAAAAAATTCAAAAATTAGAAAGACCCAAAAACAGAAAAGGCGTAAAATCTTTACTGGGTCTAACAAACTATTTCGCATCACTGATAGACAATTACGCTGAAATAGTAGCACCATTAAATGAATTAACAAGTGAGAAAAGGAAATTTGAATGGACGGAAGATGCCGAAAATGCATTAAAACATATCCAAAAAATTATTCTAAACAGTCCAACTCTCAAACCACCAAATTATGACAAAGAATTTTTTTTAATTACTGATTGCTCAAAAATAGCGACGTCCGCGATTTTATCGCAAGAAATAAATGGCATAATGTACCCTATAGAATTCTATGGAAGAAAATTAAAAGATACTGAACAGCGTTACCCAAGTATTAAGCTGGAATTGCTCGCCATATACGAGAGCATAATCCATTTTAAAAATATTTTAACAGGGAGAAAATTTACGGTAGTGACTGACTCAAAAGCCATCACATATCACTTAAATTTAGAAAAGAATTCAGACATTATAGCCAGATGGTTACTGGAATTGCAATCGTATGATTTCACTGTAGAACATATAGAGGGAAGAATTAACCCTGCCGATTACATATCGCGACATATCAATAACATCACGGAAACAAATTCAACCAACAACTTATTTGAAGTTAATAAAAATTTGACAGACGAAAACATAAAACTTGAACAAATGAAAGATAAAAAAATATCTAAAATAATATCAGACATAAAAAAAGGAAAATCAAATAGAACAACTCGAAAATTTGAATTAACAGAAAAGGAAATATTAATTTTAAAAAGAAGTACAAATGATAATCAAAAAGAATTATTAATTATTCCAGATTCGTTAAAAAACGAAATAATTAAAGAAGCACATAAAACCCATTTTGGAGTTAAAAAAACCTTGCATTTAATAGGAACGCGTACATACTGGTATGGAATGTACCAAGACGTGAAAAATCATATTGCAAATTGCGTTGAATGCATGAGACACAAACAACACACAATCCCCAAAATTGAAATACAAAAAATGAAAAAAAATTACAAGCCAGGGGAAGTATTACACATAGACCTCATAGGTAAGTTACCTATGACTTTTAAAAAAAACATATTTATAATGGTTATAATTGACTCCTTCTCGCGTTACATGGAGGCAGTGCCACTCAGAAATGCGGAGTCACAAACCATATTAAACGCATTAACAGAATATATAGCCAGATTCGGCATGCCAAGAGAAATACATTTAGACAATGCACAGTACTTTAGAGGCAAAACGTTCACAGAATACATGAAACAATTAAATATTAAATTACATTTTAGTTCTATTTATCACGCTTGCTCGAACGGAATTGTAGAAATTTCAAATAAAATAATAAAAAATTCACTAGCCGCCATGACAAAAACAACATTTCAATGGGACGAAAAATTAAATTTTGTGAAATTACACTATAATGCAACAATACATAGAGCAACAGGTTTTTCTCCCGCGATGATTTTTTTTGCTAGAGAAATCAACACACCATTTAATGCATTTTCAGATGCAACAGAAATTACTACTGACAGCTATACAAATAAGCGTCTGCAACACATTCAGAGTGTAAAAGAAACCGCACTAAAAAATCAACTTCAAATTATGAATGAGTATAACAAAAATTTAAAATATAAGGACAGAGACCTAAAAATTGGACAGACGGTATATATGAAGAGCCTTAGAAGGCCAAATATATTTCAGCCTAAATTTCTTGGCCCTTTCTATGTATTGAAAATACTGCGCAACATGAATATTGTTTTGAAAAACGCTCACGACAATACAGCGAAACCCATTAAGGTGCACATATCTAAACTATATGCACCAAAATATGCAAAATAATACAAAAAAAAAAAAAAAAAAAGTGTATATATAGATACAAATTATACATATGAACTATATTACAAAATCAATTATTTTACTATTTACAACCGAGAAAAATAATATGTGTAAATACAATAATTATTCAGTGAAGAATGAGATAGACATGAATTTTCAAAAAAAAAAAAAAAAATTGCAAGACACACAAGGAAAATGTAAAGCAATGCTCAATGTAAATAAACAAACAAATAAATGATAAAATATCAGCAGAAAAAACTGGCAGGTAACGCACATTTTTGCGAAACATGTTGATTGTAAATACATAAAATAAATATATATATATAGATTTTTTGTCATAGGGGCAATGTTAATAAGAAAACGTAAATATATGTACATAGAAACAAAAACAGAAAAGGTGTCTGTATTCAGAATGGCAAATAAATAAAATAAATATGTATAGATATAAAATAAATAAAAATAAAAAACAGACAAACAAAACTAGCACAGATGAGAAATAGTAAGGCAGGAAAGAAAACTCATGCAAAAGAGAAGGAGCGTGCAGATCAAAATGTAAACAGAGAGGTTACTCGTTTACAAGAGAGTTACCATGACAACGAAAAAAGAGCAGAATGAAAACGACAGGACAGGTTAGGAGAAGAAGGAAAATATCACGAGAGGGAAAAAAAATACTTACTAATCCTAGGACGGACTTCGAGGTAAAGGAGCATGGCAGAAGGGTGACGATAAAACGCTTGAGAATACAGGAAAGTAGTAGCCGCATTTCTGCAAAAGAAACGAATTATGACTCAAGATATCAAGTGAAACGTAAAATATGGAAATTAAAACATTCACAACCATTCACACTTTAGAAAGATTAAATAATATTTTACTTGCAGAACTATATAATGGTTGTAATATTAGTAAAAGGCGCATCATTTCACACTTAAACAAAGATGCATATATTTCCTCTAATAAGTTAACAAAAAAAAAAAAAAAAAAAAAAAAAAAAAAGCAAAAGCGGAGGATTAAGATTCATATAGCTATACACTATATATATAAATATTAAAAAAAAAAAAAAAAAAAAAAAAGCAAAAAAAGCGGAGGATTAAGATTCATTATAGCTATACAGTATATATATAAATGTATTAAAAAAAAAAAAAAAAAAAAAAAAAAAAAAAAACCTTAAAAGCTTAGGATTACAATTCATTAGATTTATATACAAAAAAAAAGAAAAAACCCGTCACTGTAAAAATATTAATCTCTAACACTCGCACACACATATGCACGTAAATAAAAAGTAATAAAATAACGCAAAATTACCATATTAATACAGAATGGTCTAAAAAAAAAAAAAAAAAAAAAAAGAAGGTTAATTAAATGCAGATTAGGTACAGGTAAACGAATAATTAATAGATAACCTATATTCTATAATAAAAACACTTTTACATAGCCTACCTTAGATCAGGGTTCAGAACACAGCCAAGATAATCAGGTGGCCCTTTGGTCGGGCGCAGGCGTCTTCTGCCAAGGGGGGTCGACCCACACTCGATACTCTGGCGTACCCTGCCAAAACAAAAGTCAAGACTGGACAGAATTTTATCAAAGCAAAACAAAAATAAAATAAAATAAAATAAAATAAAACACAACATTCAATGGGTTAAAAAATCCACAATACAATGGAATCAATATACGCAAATTATGAGCAGATCTGCATTTATTATTCACACATAGTAAAAAAAAAAAAAAAAAAGAGTAACATTAATAAATAAACACATGAATATACACAGAAATATACACAAACAATCTTCTACATTATTCTACGCTCACGATTCCTAATCAAATATGCGAGAATTACGCAGCGCTAGAAAAAAAAAAAAAAAAAAAAAAAAACGGAGTCCGAAAAATACAGAAAAATCATGCAAAAATCAAGCAGCAGCGGAAGGAACGTAAGATAATAGAAAATAAAGCAAGGCGAACGCAAGTTAGATAAAATAATACCAAATTATATAAAATAAACAAACAAGAAATAAACCTGCAATGAAAATACATTAATAAGAGCTGAAAGAAAAAGCAGATGCATATTAATAATAACGCTGCAAACAGAATACATAAAAAAAAAAAAAAAAATGCAATATAGCTCACGCTTATCCAAGTCAATGATGGCGTCAGTGTAGATCAGATATATATATTGCGAGGGGCATTCAAAATTCCACGAAGCACACACATGAAACAAAAAAATAACAAAAGGGATTTATTAAAGGATAATGGATAGCACAATCACCTAACTCAAACATAGGTGAAGCAACAAAGCTTAAGCAAAGCAATAAAATATACATATAATAAAATTAAACTCACTTGTAAAAAAGTAAACAAATTTCTAATCCGATAAACGCGTGTGTCTCTGCGCTTCTCTCGAGTAACTAACAGAAGAATCTTATCTCAGCTCTCCCCCCTAAAGAAAACGATTATAACAGGATGTACTAATCATTAGCGCTGGTTTATTCCCACGACATATCGACGCAGGCGAAAGAGGGTTTGTCACCCCCCATTACAAAACTGCAAAACAGCTCTCGGAAGTTATTTCACATAAAGCGAGGGACTTTTCAAAAAAAAAAAAAAAAAAAAAAAAAAACGAATACTGCCTTACTTAATGGTAATAAAGACATACTACCAAAACGATTAAATACATTCATGATATCATGTAATATACAAAATTTTTTTTATTATTGGTACTATACACTGAAAGTAATGAATGATATGTATATAGAATGAATGCATACATTTGTAGAATTTTGCTAACAAAAAAAAAGTACTATTATATGTGAATTTAATGTATTGCATATGTTTTTATAAATGATATATAAAAATGAGTGTTGGTATACGGTATAAATAGTTATAATTATTGAATTAAAATGCAAAGTAATAATAATAATCTTTAGCATATGATATACTGACCGAGTGAAGTAACACTATACAATATGTGTCACAAAAAAATTATAAACTGAATAAAACTTACAAACTGTTGGCACAAGCATCGGCTAAATGCAACGACAGACCATAAAACTGTCTATCACAAATTCATGATCACAAATTGAACTATCTCAAAAAGCAAATATTGAAACATTTACATATTTGGATCAACTATGCATGATAACCAATTAATAAACAGTATTGAACAGTATATTATGAACTATCATCAGTTACTATTGAACTAAACTTCATGAACAATTAATAATCCAGTGTCGAACTGTACGCTCATTAATCATTATGCATATATATACAAGGAGCTCATAGTGCTCAACTACATCACAAGGACTCTAATGTGCACTAAAAAACAGTTTAGCACAAATATGCATAAGAAATTTACTGACCAAATACACCAGATTACTACGACAACTAAAGGACTCATAATGTATTGAGATAAAGAAACTGTCTCAAACTTATTCGACAGGGGGATAGGCTGATGGGAAAAATCAGCCATTTTGTTAAAAGCAAAATAATAAAGATACAAAAAGGCATTATTTAAAAGGAAAAAGAATATAAAAATACAAAAGCTGTTGTACTGAAGAATACAAGCTGTTTTATTACCTTTTAAAAGCCTAAGACAGAAATACAACGTCATATTTATGACCTGCACCTGCACGTGGAACTCTGAAAGGGGACCACCCGCATTTAAGCCCCACTGGCTACCGCCAAAAAAGCCCCGGCGAGGTCGTAAAAAAGGCACCGTAGTAATCTAGAAGCAAGCAGATTGGTCGAAGAAAGGTCCAATCAGAAGATAGACCCAATGAAAAAAATGCAAGGGGAAAATCTCCTCCAAAAATTATAATGAGAGACTTAAAAAATTAAAGGAGAGAAAAGATTCCTTTAAGAGTCAGAATTCTAAAAAATTGCCTTCGTGTGTGCAGACGTAATGTGAGGTCCTGCTATCATCAGTGTGGTGCTTCCTAGCCGAAATGATTCATCAAGGATACTTAAAGATGTGCTCCCTGCTAGCCAAAATATTCCTCTTGTGCCTGGACTGTGACATAGCATCTGATAAATCTGGTGAGAATTTCTTACATTTCTCGGTCAGTAATTTTACCGTGCAATGCTGGTAAAGCGCATTTATTTTCTAGTACTCATCTTTAGCACATTTGAGGCAAAATCAAAGATCATTGTTATATCATTTTTATTGTATTGTAAAATTATAGAATAATCAATTTAATTAATATTTAAAATTTGGATGTTTAATAAAGAAATTAATTAAAATTATATGAATCTGATATTATTTGAGAGTAAATTTATTTATTATTAAACATATTGTTTTCCAGATTAATGTTTGCTTTTAATTAGGATTAATTTTAGGGCATTTCACAACGCGTGCCCGAATATCGAATTGATATTCCAAAATGTACTACCACGAGGATGTCACCTTAGAGCCACGGAAAGGAGGGTAGTCTGATTTTGGTTAATATCCGCCCAACAGAGACATAGGTTGGCCCATTGCAGGAGTAAATGGGGTAATGTTTTGTGCACGTTGCGTAGAATTTTGAAATCTATGTTATCAGGGCCAGGAGCCTTGTTGATGTTGAAGCTGTAAAGAGTGGCTTTAACCTCAGACTCCGTGAAGGGAACATCCGAGGGAGCCGAGAACGAAGGTGCTTCGTGGTGTGGATAAGCTGTTTGTGGGAAAAGGGTTTTGGTTAGAAATTCTAGATTTTGTTTTTTAGAGGATTGTCCTGGAGGACGTTCGAGTTTCAGTTCTGTGGGAGTGAAGAATTTATTGCTGTAGAATTTTTGGGCAGTGCCAAAGATTTGTGTCTGCGAGTTGCAAAATTTTATCCATGCGGCGTGTTTGGCTTCATTTACGCGTTTTTTAAATATAGCTGAGTGAAATTTAATTTTCTGTTTATGTTGTTGGATTTGTGAGGGTTCGATGTATTTTAACTGTTTTCTCAGAGCAGTCAGATGATTCCGCATGGATCGTAATTGAGGTGACCAGAAGGAGTAGGCATACCGACGTCCCGATTTCTTTAGTCTGAAAGCGCTTCCCTAATGATTTTAATAAATCTTGATATGAAGCTAATCCGGTCAAGATAAGAGCAATAAGCAACAATAATATTCCTAAAAACACATTTTTTTCCCCAGTACATTCTCAGGATGTCATTTCATTCTGAGGATATCCTATGGATGTACTGGGGTAAGTTGTGTTGTTAGGGCGGTTTCTGTTTCTTTTACAAAATGTCGCCAAAACTCAAATACACAGTAATAGAATAGAAGGTCTGTGAACACTTTATAATCACTTCTTGAATGATTATAGCAGTTTATCGCTAAACAAACTTCCATATCATAGTTTACTTAGCTAAAATTATGAAATATAATAAAACAAGTTACTCTAAAGTAACGTAAGACGATAAAAAAAAAATGTTTTTCGTGTGTTTATCAGAGAAACGCGCTGGGTACATGTGGCAACCCTAAGGCAACAAAATGCCTGATGCGCCAGCTCGTATATATAGGAGCCTTAGTGAGAACGAGTCCAAATTTTTGGAGGGAATGCAAAATTGGCCGAGAGATTGTTATTTGGCAAACATCCAGTTATTCGGTGTTCCCTTATCGCTTGTTTTCTCTCAGTCACCCCTATTTTAACATTGGACTCGTTCAATCCGCACTTGCGCAGAGACTTCCATAGTCGCAAGAAATGTGGTTAAAGAATATAAGGAAAGGGCATGTTTACAAACAAACGCTCTTTTAATCAATCTTTTCCACTCACGAGTGGCAAAAGGCCAACTCTATTGGTAGAAATACCAGTGTTATGCCCTGAGTATAAGACTACTATTATATAGTAGTCTTACCTAAGACTATATGATAAGAGCTGGCGCAGTGTCCGCCATTTTCTAGCCCGTCTGGGAAAGTGTTGGCGGTAGAAAAAGCTAGGTTACCTGATTAGCGTTGTTATCGCCTTTCAGCTTCTATACAGATCAAGTGAGCTAGAACTTCTTATCACGAAACAAACAAGTTGGCAATTTTAAGAACATCGCCAACATTCTCAAAACTGTAACCCTTCACGTTAAAATAAATGTAATTTTAAAAGAATTTAAAAACAATAACTTAAAAAAACAGTACATTCATATTAAATTTGTCAAACAACTTTGAAAATTAAATAAAATAAGAAAAATCTTTCGCTACAAAGTTGCGCAGGGTATCAGCTTCTGCTCAGGGTATCCGCGAGCTTCATCTGCAATTTATAATCCACTTTTTCCTTCTTTCTGGATTAGAAGAAAATATAAACAGGCGGTGCTCTATTCTGGAGTTTTGCGTGCAATCTATTGCCGAAAAACCAACAATAATAAATCGTCATCCGGTCTTGTGGGCTAGAAAATGGCGGATGCGTCAGCCTATCAATGTAGGAGTTCTAGCCTTATCTGAGTTAAGACTACTATAAAACAGGATGAATCATTCGCCGCCATTTGTCAGTCATTGCTAAAACTAAGACTATTGTATATGACTATTATATGAGATTATATAAGACTATTATATAATGGTCTTAGGTTTGACAGTGACGAACTACCATATAAGATTATTATATGAGACTATATAAGACTATTATATAGTAATCTTAAGTTTAGCAATGACGGACATGACGTACAAATGGCGGCGAATGATTCAGCCTGTTATATAATAGTCTTAACTTGAGTAGAGTGTTTTGCCCTGAGCGTGACGTCAGCTGTGCTTTCCTTATTAGAATCAAAATTATGATTGCATGTTCTGTTCAGAAATAACGCAAAGGGGATGAATCCCAGATTGTCGCCAATTACCATTGTGCAGTTCTTTTGCGATATTAAAGTCACTCATTTTCAGCCTTCATTTCCTCGTTTCCTATTTAGTAGTTAATTTGTCGATCTTTGGTATAGCCCAATTTTCTTTTAACCATTTTTCAACATAAATAAAAAGTGTTTATGACTTCGTCTGTCAGTTTTCCTATCCGTCCTCTGACTACCATAAATACTTATGGATGGAATTTCTTGAAATTGATGTACACTATTACAGTTAACAAGAAGACATTCCCTAATGAAAATGAGGTAAATACTTCTATTGTTAAAACCAAGGAAATCTTCAACGTCTTGAACGCCAAAAGGAAAAATTGGAAAGCAGACAATTGTTTCGGTAACATTTAGCTGAAGAAATTAGAGAGAAGTTCTCATATAGACAGGAAAGCAATCGAATTCTGATCAACCAATAGAATCACGTGAAATGTGAAGGATTGACCAATAGGAATTTGGGAAACACAAGTTGTGAAAAATGTAGAAGAAATTAAGAAAATGTGAACTAAATGTGAAATTTCCAACAATCAGACAGATGAGGTACAGCGGAATCACAAATGGCAATATTTTAAAGATTTTCATAGATGTAAAAAGCTTCAAAGAAATCGAGTTCTTAAGTGGACTTAGGCCTGCATATTGCAATCGGCAGCCAAAATATTCCAACGCTAGCAATAATTCCTATACAAAAAAAGTACACTTAACACTGTTTTGTTAAACAAATTCTTCTAGAATCATGTTCTTAGAATGATTCGACAAGGATTTATTTAACAAAACAGTATTAAGCGTACTTTTTTTTTATATAGGAATTATTGTTAGCGCTCGAATAATTTTGCAGCTGACTGTATTTTAGTTGAATCAAATTTTAAATTATGCTTTTTCTCCCAGTTTTCCTCAGAAATAACCGATTTATTGGTTTCCTGCTTATGGACGCAACTATTATGCTCTTTTAGACGGAATTGAAGACTGCATTCAGTTTGACCAATATGTATATTAAACCTCATTGACAGAAAATACTATAGATTCCCCAAGAATTATACATATCTATAACTGAGAAAAAACTAATTATTCTATACAGTACAAATATACCTCTATTATAGACAATAACTCTATAGACAAACTATAAACTCTGTAGACATTAATATCAAATTCACAAATGAAATAAAAAATAATGGATCACTTCTATTCCTTGATACTCTTGTCTCTTGCACTGAAAAAAGATTTCTCACCGCTGTCTATCGTAAAAAATTTTTGCAGTCTTTCTACCTTCCCATACGTTCATGTCATTCACCTATTCAAGAAATGGCAGCTTTCGTTAATCGTGTTCCGATTCTGTTTTATTAAGCTCTGAAATCAAATATCTGAAAGCCATAACAATTGACAGAGGTTATAACCTTTCCATTTTAGATAAAGCTACCAAAAAATACAATTCCCTCGTACTTCGTCAACTAAATCAGTCTCTTAATATCTGCATTGTTCTACTCCATTTTTTAAAATCCAGTCATGTCATAGCTAAAGACCTTAAACAATATGATTTTTTCGCCTTCCAATAAAATCACCTTTTCTCGTTAAAAAATCCTACAGATCTATACAAGGTCTGTTCAAAAAGTATCCGACCGATGACCACAAAAAATATCTTATCTACTCTGCAGGAATGGGATCCTAATCCCCTTCAAAGTAGGCCCCTTGTGCTTCCACACACATACATAACCCAGCGTTCCTTTCATTGCCGAAAAACCCTTTTGAAAGGCTTCTTTTATAATGGTATTCAACACCGCGGTCGCGTTCTGCTATATCTCATCTCTACTCTGAAAACGGGATGAATGCGATGGCGCATTGTCATGATGCATCTGTCAGTTTTTCGCCAAACGGTGACAAAAGACTACTATCTAGAAGTTCTTTGCTGACTCCGTGATGCAGTTCAGCGCCAAAGACCAGACCCATGGATTGCGTAAAACTGGCAGTATCATCATAACAATGTGCCATCACATTCATTACACCTGATTCAAATATTCTTGGCGAAGCATGGAATTCCAGTCGTTCGCCAATCTCCCTACTCCCCAGTCATGGCTCCTTGTGACTTCTGGTTGTTCCCGAAATTGAAAATGTCATTGAAAGGACCCCGTTTTCAGAGTAGAGATACGATAATGCAGAATGCGACGACGGAGTTAGACACCAATGCTGGACTAAGTGTGTGGAGGCGCAAGGGACCTACTTTGAAGGGGATTAGGATCCCAATCCCGCAAAGGAACTAAGATATTTTTCTGGTCAAAGGTCGGATACTTTTTGAACAGACCTTGTATAATTCTTGTGGCATCTATAGTATTTCGTGTCTATATATGGTTTAACATACATTGGTCATTTGTTATGTATTGATCAACATATTAATTACATTCGTAAGCCGGAAACTAATAAATCGGTTATTTCTAAGCACTGCTAGGAGAAAAACCGTAATTTTAAATTTGATTCAATTAAAACAATTTGCAGACCTAAATCCACTCAAAAACTCGATTTCATTGAAGCTTTTTACTTCTATAAAAACTTTAAAAAGATTGTCAATTGTGATTTCGCTGTGCCGCATGTGTCTGATTGTTAGAAATTTTGCATTCAGTCCACATTCTTTTAATTTCTTCTGAATTTTTCACAACTTATGTTTCCAAAATTCCTATTGGTCAGACCCCAACATTCCATGTAATTATGTATTCTGTTGGATAATCAGAATTCGATTCGTCTCCGATATACAGTCGGCAGCAAAAGCATCCGAACACTAGCCAATAATCCCGATGTCGAAAAAGTACACTTAAAACTGTTTTGTTAAATAAATCCTTGTCGAATCATGTTCTTAGACTGACTAAGAACATGACTCGACAAGGATTTATTTAACAAAGTAGTATTAAGTGTACTTTTTTTAGACAGGGATTATTGCTAGTGCTCCGATACCTTTGCTGCCGACTATATACGAGCACTTCTCTCTTTATCTATACGCTGAAGACGGTACGCTATATGCTACCGAAACAGCTGTCTGCTTTCCAATTTTTTCCCTTTGGCGTTCAAGAGGTTGAAGACTTCCTCAGTTTTAATAATCTCGCGCCAAGTCGTCTTTTTATACAAAATACCACTATTAGTTTATGTAACAGGACACCCAAAATAATTTCAAAGCACTGCATTCTCTGATTTTAATATAGTTATTTTGTGCAAATCAGAATAAAATTGATAATTATTATTTATATATATAAAAAATGTGTTCTGCATAATGTAGTATGATTAGCATTAAGATTATAGGCAATACAAAAATATTCTAGTACATTAATGTCTATGACTGGAAATTGCTTGATTTGTATTTTTAGTTGGATAAAGTGTTTTTAACACTTTTTAACAGTGGAAGGAACGCTGGGCTAAGTGTATGTTTTAGAGTGATTAAAATTTGAAATAGTTTATCATTCTGTTCGTCTCTAGTATCCGTAAATGTTTTCAGAATTTCTTCAAAATGATATTTTTTTAAAGTTTTCAATGACATGTTATTTTAAAATGGTATAAATAGCACAACATGTATGTGTACAAGAAACCCAAAAGAATGCCAATGGAATGTGTTCTATGAAGAGCATTTTTGTGTCAAATATTTAAATAACTTTATGCTGCATAAGTGACATTTATACTTCACACGCATAAAAAAATGTTTTCCATAAAATGTTGTATGATTAGCATTAAGATTTATAGGGACACGCAAAAATATTTAGATACATTAAGGGCTATAATTGCATTTTCGTTTTTATGAAGCCTTTTAACGATGTTTAAGAATGATTATGATTTTAATTAGTCTGTCTGTCGTTTTGCCCGTCTGTGCAAGCTCTAGCACCGGTCAATATTTTCAGAATTTCAACAAAATGATATGTTATTCAAGTTTACTGTGGTGTGTTCCCCATTTAAAATAATATAAATATCCCCATTAGCTTGTGCACAGGGATTCTCAAAAGAATCCCAATGCATTGCGTTCTATGAGAAGCATTTTTATAAATCATATTTAAATAAGTTCGTACCACACAAATCATAGTGAAATTGGCATTTATTATTCACATAGGGGAAAAAATGTTTTATATAGAATGGTATGTTTAGCGCTCAGATTTACAGGCCTACACTCAAATATTCAGATACATTACGGGTTAAAATTGGAAATTGCTGGAACTATATATACTTCTGTTTGTATTAAGTGTTGTTAACACTTTTCAACAATGCTTAAGAGGGATCATAAATTTATTTATTCTATCTATCTGTCCATTGTGTGATCACGTAGGGAAAAAGTACATTGAACGTTAAACAATGCAACGAGAACGCATAACTGGAAAGCATTAGTAATCTATGCGAAACGCATGAGTTTTCGTTCTTGTTTACTTTTAGCGTATGTTGCCAAATTGCAGGCGCCATTTTTACCGGGCGCCATTTTTTTATGGTTTAGGTTCCATGTTCTATCGCAAAAAACTTAAAAACAAAACAGCAGTTTTTATGTGCAGTATAAGTATTTTTTTATTCATATTAAATATATTGCAATATATAATATGATTGCCGAAAAAAAAAGGCGGGGGGGAGGGGAGCCATACATTGTCTATGGATGAAATTTCTTGTAGCAGCAGCAGCAGCAGCTTTATATGTTTGGCAGCACTACACAAAACAAAATTAACATATATTTCTTAAATGCACAAAACCATGTTTCACATACAATTATTTTGAAATTTATCTTTAATTTACAGAGGCATGCAAAAGAGCTCTGAAAGATTTGTGTTATATTTGTAAGTGGAAAGAAGAGCATTTCAAGTTATGTCCCTCTTTTCTCTCTCTTTCTCTTGGTGTTAGTTTTAAATACATTGTACGGTACATAAAATTTGGTGGACGATATACAGGGCTAATCAAAATTAGTCAAACAAGTTTAATAAAGCAGGATGGCCGACATTTTTCTGAATAATTTGAAGTAAATTAAAAAGGGCAGTAGCTCTTTTCACACAGAAGTGCAATTTAAATAAAAGTGTTTCTAAAACCATTTTGAAACGTTTTTAAAGTACAATAAAATTGTTCAAATACAGTACATTCTATCTTTGATCTTAAATTGCAAAAATGTGTCTTTATAGTAATGCATGGTAACAGAAAGTAGTTTATGGGGTATATCGTCCAACAGGTATGCTGCCATGCTGCAATTTCTCTCATTTAATAAGAGGCTAGAGCTCAGTTTCTATAGTGTTTAATGAAAGAAAAAAACATGACACGCATGATAGCAAGGAAGAGAAACTATGTTGATTTCGTTTGGGTGCATATTGCCTAACATGTGGCGCTGGTATCGAGCAATTTAACCCATTTACGGAAAAGCAATATCTCAACTTTTATAATATATAAAGACCTACATTTGGCATGTGATAAATTTGGCTATTATAAAAAACTATGTTGATTCGACTGAATGCATACCACTTCATACAAGTTGGATACCGAACCAGTACAAGCATCCAAGTCTTTAATGGAATTCGAAGCCAGCACGAAAGACAGAGCATTTCATCACTAGGCGGACCCTTCTAAGAGGATAAAGTGAGAAAAAAGGGGTATACTGCTGCTGCGCAATTTCGAAAATTGGATTTCAAATAATATTTCGTTAACCATATGTATATAAGCAGTTTTCCTAGATTCGGTGAAATATAGTAAAGCATAGCAATTTCATCAATTATATTCAACAAAGAATGTTTTCGCTTAATTTTGAGTAGCTCTGTCTATTGTCTATAAATTATATATAAATCATGTAGTTTAAATTTAGTATAGTATGGAAAACATATAGCATTACTTGAAATGTACTTCGAGCAATTTCCATGCGAAATATCTCCGAATTACTTTGTGAGACTCTGTAAAATAATGATGATGATGAATGACTAACTGAATTTTATGCGAAACATGCTATTATTAGTGCTAGAGGCCTATTTCAGTCGGTACAGCGTTGTCGAATTTTTATACGTCAACTCTTAATAGTGCCAAGGGCCTATTTCAGTCGGTTTATTGAATGGGGATTTATTGAATGAAGATTTTGTAGATAATTTGATTACTCATAACAAAGGTTACAAGTTTTTAAAAAAATATAAAAAATTCTCCCAAGGTACAACTTTGACATGAGTCCCCCCCCCCCCAAAGCACAACTTTGACATGAGACCCCCCAGGCCCAACTTTGACATGAGTCCCCCAAAGGTACAATTTTGACATGAGTCCCCCCCCCCAAAGCACAACTTTGACATGAGACCCCCCAGGCCCAACTTTGACATGAGTCCCCCAAAGGTACAATTTTGACATGAGTCCCCCCAAGGTACAACTTTGACATGAGTCCCCCCCAAGGCACAACTTTGACATGAGTCCCCCCCAAGGCACAACTTTGACATGAGACCCCCCCCCAGGCCCAACTTTGACATGAGTCCCCCCAAGGCCCAACTTTGACATGAGTCCCCCCCAAGGTACAACTTTGACATGAGTCCCCCCAAGGCCCAACTTTGACATGAGTCCCCCCCAAGGTACAACTTTGACATGAGTCCTCCCCCAAGGCACACCTTTGACATGAGTCCCCCCCAAGGCACACCTCCCCCTCCCCCTCATTGGGAAAAAGATAAAAAACGTTGTTTTGCGGCTATAAGACAGTTTGGACTTCCAACGTTATTTGTTACAGTATCTGCAGCTCAAACACATTGGTTTGATTTAATGAAAACTTTATCATGGAATTTAGATCGTCACGAATTAACTAAAGAAGAATTTGTCGATATTAACAAGTTTAGCAGTAGGCCTCTGGCACTAAATTAAAATCTGTCAATGTCAGTTTTTCATGTTTTAAATAATGAAATAATGTCGTGTCTGTATAATTTATTTTCATTTATTTTTGTTTCAAGCAGTCTAAAGATGTTAAACAGTATTTACAAGGTATTACATCCACAGACGTGATGAATATGAATTATCTTGGAGGTAACTGTGCAGGACCCCCCCCTTTTTTTTTTTTTGGTTTCAACAAAAAATTTCAAGCAGCATCCTCGTATGATACAGATTCAAAATACTGAGCTAGACTTTATGTGTTTTTAAGTTATGCTGATAATAAACAGATACACACACAGAACAAACGCTAAAAATCTGATTTTCCGACTCAAGGAACTTCAAAATGTGCAACTAAAAAAAAATAATAATAAAATAGAAAACACAAATTCAAATTTATTTTTTTTAAAAATCTACCATTTAACGGGTAAAAGGATGAAAAAACTGCTTTAAAATTAATATACATGCATCAAAAATTGCAATGTTCCCATCATTGTAGGTAGTCTTGTTATTACCTAAACAAAGATTCATTTCTGGCATGTAAAAATCGTAAAAATGATAAATTTTACTTACATTTTGTTTGCCAAAAAAAAAAAAAAAAACTTTCAAATAGTTATAATTTTAAAAAGTAATATTAAAATGGATAGTTGGAAAATTCTTTTTAATTGAAGAGAAAAAAAATCTGTATCTACTTTTAATTAAAATAATTGAAAAAAAAAACTAGTATGTTGTAGCCACCACAAGACTTTCTTCTATATTTTCCTATACAAATTCACTAAGTGCAAATGATTTATTAAAATTATCTAACATGGTGAATGCAAATGCTCTTCATCTTGGTGAAAACTAATACGAAATATCCAAAGACAGACAGTTTGTCTATAAATAACATCTTAAAATATACGTTTTTATAATGGTTATCTCACATATCAAGTTTCGTACAGTTATATTCCATAGAAGTTGAGATATAGCCTTCCCGTTATCGATGAAATTTGCAGTATAGAAGCGACTATTGACCTATAAGCATTCACATTGAATCAGCAAAATGACTCATAATGGCCTCTCCCATATAGTTTGGTGATACGCGAAATAGAACCTGAAATATAGTGCATGACTTTCCCTTAAAGTGCGGAAATCGTTTGAAGCAGCACCACATGTTGAGCGGTTGCCATCAAAAGTTGATAGGCACTAATTTATGTCAAAGTGCATCTACATACGAATTTATATGGAATTATGGGCAGTAGTTACTGAGATACAGCCTTCCCTTAAACTGCGGAAATTGCTGTATAGCAGCGCCACCTGTTAGCCGATAAATATTCAAATTGAATCAACATAATGTTTCATAATGGTCTTGTCACGTATCAAGTTTTGATTGATTATACGCAGAACCTGAGATATAGCTTCCCTTTTAATTACAGAAATCGCTGTATAGCAGCTCTACCTGTTGAGAAGTTGACACCAAAAGTTGATAGGCACTAATTTATGTCAAAGTGCATCTACATACGAATTTATATGGAATTATGGGCAGTAGTTTCTGAGATACAGCCTTCCCTTAAACTTCGGAAATCGCTGTATAGCAGCGCCACCTGTTGGCCTATAAGCATTCAAATTAAGTCAGTATAATGGCCTTCTCACATATCAAGATTTGATTGGTTATACGTAATAGAGTCTGAGATATAGTATCCTCTTAAATTGCAGAAATTTCTGTATAGCAACGCCACTTGTTGAACAATTGACACCAAAAGTTGATAGACACTAAATTAGGTAAAGATGCATTTACTTATAAATTTATATATAATTCTGAACAGTAGTTCCGGAGATACACTTGCCATAAAATTTTTGTCTCACAGACACACACACACAGACAGACAAACATTTTCTAAAAATAGTCAAATCGTGTTCTAGACCTATCAAAATATGTAAATCCGTCGAAAACCGGAAGTCGAAAATTTTTAGGAAGTCAGTAGTAATAAAAGCATTATAATAAAACTGATAATAAATGCAAAACACCATCTTGTTTTATTTACTTGTGATATTTAAAAAAAAAAACTTTTTAAAGAATTTTGGTGTTTTATATTTTGCTTATTCTAACCTTTTTTTTTTCTCCATTTTTTATGAATTATTAGCATTCAGCTAAAATTGTGAGGTATTTCTGTATTATGCTTAACAACTATGCAATTTTCAACATTTAAAAATGAAATTTTAATTTAAGTTGGCTTCACGAGTGGTTGACAGATTCTGCTGTAGAAGCAAGAAGGGGGGAAGAACCTGGTTCGATCTTAGACCTAGTCGTCTTAAGTTTTTGTCGCTTTCTCCGAAACATGCGTAACTACAACTAACAATTTAGAATAACCCTAATAGTCCTAGAACTAGGACCTTCGTGTAGTCAGTTGGTCTTTATTACCAAATACACACACCTAATTAAAGTTGTTTCAAGCTTCTAAAACCCAGTTTTAAACGTCAAAAACTTGGTAGATGTGAGATCCCAGGTCACGCTCGTCGGCTGAGGCATACAGAGTTTACCGCGGTTTTCACTGAAACTTGCGTAAATACGGGCTAGAACCCCTTAGAAAGACCCCAGTGTAGAGCACTCCTCCCAGGTCTAGTGCAGTCAATTGTCCCTCAATCCTAACACCATCTAAAACAAAACCTAGTTCGTTTTTTTAAATAATTTAACCATTACGACGTATTATTATGTTTTGATTTAAGAAAAATGAATAGTCCGAAGTGATTTTATTATTACAGTCGGTAACAAAAGTCTCCGAACACTAACAAAAATTCCTATACAGAAAAAGTACACTTAGTATAGTTTTGTTAAATAAATCCTTGTCGAATCCTGTTCTTAGTCAGTCTAAAAACAGGATTCAACAAGGATTTATTTGACAAAACTGTATTAAGTGTACTTTTTTTAGATAGGAATTTTTGCTAGTGTTCGGAGACTTTTGTTACCGACTGTACTAATAAATAAAAATTTTAAATACAAAAATGAATTTGTGGAAGAATACCAAAAGAAAATTGTCTAGTGTCGCCCTCTGTGCTTACAAATGAGTACTAAACCTTGACTTTTATTTTACATTTCTTTTCCTTTGCATATTTTAAATAATAATTCATCTTCAAATTTTAAAATATTTTTAATTTATCATTGCAATTTACGGAGAAAAAAAAAGTTAGATGTGAACAATAAAAGTTAAGAATATAACAAGCTTCATTTACAAAATGAAATAAAATCCCCCCCCCCCCCCCCAGTCTCTAAGCTAAACAAATGGTTGGTACTGCCATCCATAGACATAAATTACTACTAAAAGTAAAAGGGAAAAAATTAGCTTTGAATTTTCCAGCAGCATACACCATTTATTGATTTATAACTCAAGTACAAACACAGTCCTTTAAAATATTTCAAATTAAGGATAAAGAACATATTGCCTTAAAGTCCTTGATTTAAAGCAGATACTTTTTAATTATTTATTTTAATAAAAACTGAACTTGAATTCTGAAAGTATTTTATTTCAGGGATAAAATTACAATGAATTTTAAAGTTAAATGATGTAGGGTAAAATACAATAAATTATCAAGGATACAAGTCTTCTTCAGTCAGTCCAGCTATTTTTTTTTTTTTTTTTAATTGTCACTTACCATCTAATTTAAGGTCATTTAATTAGTATTTTGATACCTATGGGTTAATGAATATGCAATGTGAAATGATAAATGCATCTACATCATGTACAATCTTTGTCTTCACACACTGTCTACCGTCAACATATTTTTATTTCAATTGATTAGATTTTTAAAATAACAAGCATTGTTGATTCATTCAATCCATCTGTCTCATATAATGTTATATTTAAAGTGCTAGCAAGCTTGCATACAGACAGAAAATTAATTTTATGCCTGAAAAATGTAATCGAACTGGAATGAAAATTCACAAATGGAAAACTTTTTTTTTTTTTCAAAATTCATATTCATCATAATTTAAACTATAAAACAGGAAATATAAATGCACTAAGTTTTAAGAGTTCAAATTTCAAGTGTCAAATAAACATTAAATTAATATAACTAAAACATCAAAGAGGCAGTGTTTTATAAAATACTACTAGAAATCTTTTGGAATTAATTACTAAACTATATGTACAAACAAAACAATTACACAAACCTTTTCTATATATATTCATATATCTCTGTAAAAATTATCTCAGAACAAGGAGTGAACATGTGCAATAATAAAAATAAATTATTAATTGTATATTAGACATAACAGCAAAGTAACATGATATCTAACATTCATATTTCTACTTGATTTTTTTTTAGTAATTCTTTGTGTTCTAGCAGGAGGAAATATACAAAATTAATAAAGTTTTTTAAGTCTTCTTATTGAGGATTATTAAATAACAAAATAAATAAATATTTAAAAATCTACATTAAAAATGGATTATGTTTCAGACAGGAATATATATAAATCAATTTTTAGGTAAATATTGGTCATATATAATACAGGGTTGGGTTTTAGACGTCAAAAAGGGGTTTTTGACATGACAAGGGTTTAAACCGTCAGAAACCTCTTACCGTCACAAACCTGCATTTTCAAAATGAAAATCTATAAATGAGCTAGAATCTGGTTAGAAGTAGGAATTAGTTGCCATATACAAGTGAATATCTAAAAATTATGCAGTTATAAATTAAAAAATCTTAAAACAATTTGTAGATAATTAAAATTTAGGTAGATATGCTGTTTTATGACCTAAGAAATATGTACAAAGTATGCATAGACATATTTTGTATGTTTATTTATATTAATATTTATGAAATTCTGAAATTCCAAAGTTACTTATGAATTTTTTCACATAAGCTATGAAAACACAGGAATACTGTTTTTTCTTTTCTTTCAGTAAAACATTGTGTAGGCAGTAAATTAATATGGATTTGAAAATAATTATATTTATAATCTATATTTATTACTTATTTATTAATAATTTTTTATCTATTATTGCTATTATTGATTGTATAAATATTTGTACCTGTTTATTGCTTGGACTATTAGTGTTTGGTATTTTGGGAGTAAGGCTGTTAGTTTGACTACTCTAGGATCTTAGGCCTAAAAGGGAGTGCCCTCCATGGGGGTCTTTCTAAAGGGTCCTAGCCAGTATTTATACAAGTTTTTGAGAAAACCACGAAAAACTCTGAATGGCTAGGCCGACGAGTGCACCCTGGGATCAAACCCGGCACCTCACGTTTACCAGCTTTGAGTGTCGAACTGCTTGGCTGCTGGTGGGACCTACAGCTTAGACTAATAAATTTTTTTTAAATCTGTACGAGTAAATATTAAATTTATAACAATTTATACACATCCAGAAAGCATTCATATTTCTCTTGTCTTGCAATAATTATAAGAATTTTAGATGCAATTCAAGCTCGTTTAACATTCAGAACTATTCTTTTTTCTTAAAAACTTGCAATATCAACAGTCATTAAAAAAAAGAACAAGATATATTTCTCTATAAAATATTTAAATACAAAATATTAGGCCTTGCATTTTTATTTTACTGGTTAAATACATAATACTAAAAAAATTGAAATATATAATGTGGTATTGCAAATAAAATGATTTATCAATCAAAATGATCTATCAGTGATTTATAAATCATGAATTTTTAGAAGCCTAAAATTTTGTTTTTATATTAATCAAAATGTTATAATAATGTTTCTCCAAAAACATTAATGTGTTTATCTTTTAAAACATACTCATAAACAATATCTTATTAAAAACAACTATATTTTTAAAGTATCACATAACTAAGTTTAACATACACTATATTAAGCATAGTTATAAATAAATTTCGTAATATATAAAAGTATCACAGCATATTTTGAATGATCATAGAAATAATTCATAATAAAATTTTAAAAGCGTAAAGTTTCGTTTTTTATATTAAGCAAAATGTTGTAACAATGTGTTTTTCAAAGAACATCGATCTATTTACTTTTCAAAAAATCTTTATAAACTATACTTTGTTAAATTAAGTTTTTATATGACAATTAAATTATAAATATAGGTTTTTGACATGACGGCTTTAACTGTCAAAAACTGTCACGCATCAAAAATCTGCCAACCCTGTATAATATACAGTTGAACCTTGTTAATCTGAATTACTTTTAACATGAACCGCTTCCACAATCCTCGTCAAAATGAAGATTAGTTACTGACAGCATGAAATTTTTTTTTTATCCCCCTTGAGATTCATGTTAACGATATTTGAATGTATTCTAAAATGACCCTTAGCAAACTATGTTGTGATAACAGTTGTGCTATAACTATGTTAATAATTGGAGAACAAATAGATTGTGTTTGCATGTTAATTTATGAAGCATATAATCAATGTGAATGATTTCTTTGCTGAAAGTTGTTTTCGTAAAAGTGCACCAAATTTGCTTTAGATTAACTTTTGAAAACTTAGTTATATATATATATTTTAGAAAGAGAGAGGGATAAAATGAATTTTAATTGTGCTATTTTAAATTAAAAAAATTTTTATTTCTCCAAATTTGCCACTTACCATTTAAGGTTATTCTCTTGGTATTTTCATTTACGGGATATATGAGGTGTGCTTCTGCTTCATCATCTTCTTACACTGTCTGCTCACATTTTTATTTAAGCAGACTGATTTTTTCAATACCAAATGTTGATTCATCATCCAATCCAGCTCCACCATATAATGCAGTACTTGATTTGCTAGCAAGATTACATCAATAGACAGAAAAATAAATTTTATGCCTGAAGATGTAATCCAACTGGCATGAAATATAAAAATTCATATGTGCAGGAATTTTCATGTAAAGTTCATATTCTTTATAATTTAAACTATAAAACATAAATGCATTAAGATTAAAGAGTTCAAACTGTAAATGTAAGAGAGACTCTTATAATACACCTCTAGAAATCTTTTGGAGTTATGTATATAAAATTGATAAATTGTTTATACAAGCCTTCATACTGAGTTTTATTAAACTGATGAAATAAATACATAAATATACATTTAAAATGGATTATGTTAGAGAGAGAGAATGAATTTTTATTGTGTATTTTTAAAATAAAGAATGTTACTTTTCTAACTTTGCAACTTACTATTTATGGTCATTCTCTTGGTATCTTGATTTACAGGATGTATATGAAATACTTTTACTTCATCTACTATCTCTGGCTTCTTACACTGCCTGCCTAGATTTTTATTTAAGCTGATTGACTTTCTGGGGTACAGAATATTGATTCATCATCCAATCCAGCTCCATCATATAATGCAATACTTGATTTGCTAGCAAGATTGCATCAACAGACAGAAAATAAAATTTATATCTGAAGATGCAATCCAACTGGCATGAAATACAAAAATTGACACATGCAGGGATTTTCATGAAAAGTTCATAATCATCAAGTTTAAACTAGAAAGATAAAAATATATAAAGATAAAATATATTTTAGAGTCCAAATTTTGAATGTGAAATAATACAAATCATAAAAGTTCACAAGCAGAAAATATTTCACATTTTTCTGAATATGTAAAATCTCAAAGTGAACATATGCATTTTTTTTTTTTTTTCTAATTGTATTTTTACAGATTATGAATGTGAAATAATGATAAAGACACATTACATGTAACACTCACATTTATTTTTAGTACTTAAAAAGGAAAAAAAAAAAAAAAAAAAAAAAAAAGGAATTTTTTAGCTTCTGACAGTTTTTTTTTTCTTTATGAAATGAAGAATCTCTATATTTCTTTTTTGGTTGTTTTAGCCTGAAGTCTATGAAAATATAAGTTATTTGGCTATTTCAAATGAATATAGAGATCAGTGGCAGATCAACTTGACTTTTTTTTTTTTTTTTTTTTTTGGGGGGGGGGGGGGGGGGGGGCTAAGATTTTTCAAAGTGTTATTCTAGACCAATAAAAAATTTACAATTGCAAAATTCAATTATGAATGACAGTGTTTTTTTTTTTTTTTTTTTTTTTTCTAGCCCCCCCCCCCTCCTTAAATCCGCCACCGATAGAGATATCCATATTATATGTTATTTTGTTTTTGCTATGAAAAGCAAAAGTGTTTCTAAGAAGTCCTAGCTTGTTTTTACCCCCAAACATGGAAAACTCCACACGACTAGGCCAATGAGCATGACCTATTTAAGATTGAACCAGGCACTTTCTAGCCATCAAGCGCACTGTTTCAAATATGAACATATATAATTTTTGTGCAAATATTGATTGTATATTCTAAAAAGACCCTCAACAAACTATGATAGGAGTTGTGTTGACTGTGTTAAAAAGTGAAGCACAATAGGATTATGTTTGCCTCTAAAGCAGAATACTTTTAAATGTTCTGCAACAAGTTTTCAGATAATCAACATGTTCCACAGGACACACATGCATTTTACAAATTTACTTTGACAATATATTATTGACACACTCATAAAAATACAAATCTTAGAATTTGATGTGCTATAATATATGTGTATAATAAGAAAACAATAATAGTAAAATAGCATTCAAAGATATTTTTGTTGAAAAAAAAGAATATATAAACCAAGGCTGAATAGAAAATTCTCCATGCAATCAACTAACAACTTTAGAAATATTTTTGAGAAATTGTTTCAGTGATTGATTTTTAATAAATGTCCACTCTTAAGGCTATAATACAAATTTTTTTCCCTACCTAATTTCTAAATATCTGCAATTGTTATGCAATAAAGCTGTCTGTTCTGCAACATACGTTCTAAACTGTGACATATTCTGCTTTGAGGATGTTTTGCATTTAACACATATTATTTAGCTAATAGGAACTAATTGGTAACGGACAAGAACAAATTTAAATAAAACTGCACAGAGAATTCAAATAATACTATGTAGAAGCATGAGAAACAAATAAACACATTTTAAGTGAAATGAACAAAATCTTGTATATAAAAAAAAATATCCTGCATGCAAATCAGAAATAAGAGTATACATAACCGAACCGGCCGGTTTATTTCAAACCTAGCATCTAACAAATTATCGAACATACAAATAATTATTTACTAAGAAAATGAACACATTATTAATTTATTTAAATGCAAATAACGAGAAACAGACAGCGGAATTATTCCAAACCATCATGAATAAAACATATCATGCTTTTATGCGTCCGGCCGGCTGGATTCAACAATTAAATTACTTAGTACACATTACTAATTAAAATAAGATATAAGATTCTTATCTAATTATTATGAATAAAATTAATATGTAACAAAAAATATTTTTTAAATATAAACTACTAGAAGGAAAAAAAGCTACCCAGCCGGTATATTTCAAACAAAAGACAAGACAGCCACCCGGTTTATTTAAAACTATTTTAAAAACATTTACATTATCAAACATATGTAATAAGTTATACAATAATAATAATAATAAAGAAAAAACTATTAAGGAAAAGAATCTAACTAAAATGCTCAAACAATAATTCAAAAATCAACAACCACATGCAGATTAAAAAAAAAAAAAACAAATATTAATTTATTTTCAAAACGAAACGCAAGAAAATTTAAGTACATTCAAAATAAACCGAATTTGTACATTACAGAAAAAGAAAATCATATTAATTATAATAAATAATTGCTAGAAAAAAATTCAATCACTTACCTTACTTAAAATCCAAACCAAATGGCATAAGCGCGGGAAACGGGATAGAGGGGGGGGGGGGAAGCAAAAAACAGAGCAAATTCACGCCAAGCCAACATCGCCAGAATATTATTCGCCAACAAGACGGACGTACAAAACATAAACAAACCAGCCGGCAGGTTATCCTGGAAGACTACGTTTACGGCTGGCAGCCGGCAGCGTAGACACTGCGTTGGTGGTACAAAAATGTAACAAAAACAAATATGACATGAACAACTCTTTCATCAAAATGCCATTTATTAAAACGAAAATTTTGTCAGTCCTTCAACCATAAAAAGAGAATATTTATTTTAATTTTGAAAGTTACACTAATATTACTACCAATCAAGTTCATAAAAGAGAGATCCAATTTTAAACTATAACAATATTGGATATTATTTAATTCTCTTTGATCTTTTTTTTTTTTTTTTTTTTTAATGTTCTGTATTTTGGGGACAGTTTGAAAGAAATGTTTTCTGCAATCTTCAATCCGCGATTGTAATGATCGATAGATGGCGCTTTCTCAACACTGCAGTTGTTAGTAAACATTATAGCCACGTGTGTTCCATTAGTGTTCTTTTTGTTATTCTACTTAATATTCGTACTATAATTTCTCAGCCATTACATTATGGAAAATTGATTGCTTTTGGAAAAAATACTTCAGTTTATTCAAAGTTCGATCGGAAGTAGATTTTTAACTGAAGTTGAACAAATATTAATTTCAAATCATCTGATTAATTCTTTACTTCCATTAGCCGAAGCAACTGAAATTTTAAATTTGTCATTTGGAAATAAATGGAAGCTCAATTCTGGATTTCTTGATCCTTTGGAGTTAGATTATAGCACACAACAGTATGTGTTATCTTTTTTACCGTATTTATTCATTTTTATTCAATAAATATATGTGAAACTAAATATCGGCAAGCAATGGCGGCTGTATGGAATTCGAATTAAACCATGTTTATTGTAATTTCACCTTAGCCCACCAGAGGGCGAGCATTTCATTACAATCGCGAATAATAGTTCTAATTAACTTTATTAATGTTGTTAACACAAGTTTAACAATTAATAGTTAACTAATAGCCAATTTGGGGACAGACCACAGACTAAGGAAATACTTAGACCGGGCAAGGCGGTTCTAAAAGTGAAGTCTCAACTGTAACCGAGCCGCCACAATGGTATAAGCAAAACATTAATGCGTTTTTCATACAATCGTATTGGTATTATTCTATATTAATTGTAAAGGAGGCTATAAATCGTGAAAAATGGCTTGTGCAGCTTATGGTTGCACCAACAGACCATCTAAGAAGGTTCCGGGAATTACGTTTCACAGGTAAGTTTCAGTAAATATACTTGATCAACAAAAAATTTCCATATTTATTTTAGCGTTATGAGGTGTGGTAGACATTTGCCAGACAAGCGTTGCAGATTAACCATTACGTCGCTGAATAGAATATTGGATATTTATTTTTTTCATTGAGAAATAAAACAAATGTGAACTAGTACGTTGTGGCCACCACAAGACTTTCTTCTATATTTTCCTATACATATTCAATCAGTAACAATATTTTAAAAAAAAGTACGATTTTTTTCTCAGTTTTTTTTTTTGTTGTTGTTAAAAGCAATACATATTCAAATAGTAACAATAAAAAAAAATTAAAAAATACGATTTTTTTTTTTTTGGTTAAAAGTAAAAAAAATCGATAACTTAGTTTTAAATAATCACAGATTTCTAGTTCAACATTCATTTTAAAGGTATTGGCGTGATCTTTCGAAAGATACCCATCTTCAAAATTTACCCCTCCCCCTGGTGTGTGTGTGTGGGGGGGGGGGGGTACTTCCCCCCAGGGGGGTAGCGATGTCCCCACATGCACAGAAATTTTTTCCTAGTTAACTATTACTATTATCAATAACTCATTAATTTTACAATCACAAGTTAAAAATAACTCTCATTATGTACATTTATACGACATTTTGTCCTATACTGCCATGTTAAAAATTTAGAAAAAATGAGATCACAGCGTCACCTGTTGAGCGATTGATCCCCAAATGTAATCAGCACCAGTTTATGTCGGAGACCAACTAAATACCAAGTTTGGTTAAATTTCGTTAAAAAAAAAAAAAAAAAAAAAAAAACTATTTTTTTTTCTAAGTTTTTTTGTTAAAAGTAAAAAAAATCGATAACTTTGTTTTAAATTATCATAGATTTATGGTTCAACCATTCGTTTTAAAGGTATTGACGAGACCTTTCGAAAGATACCCATCTTGAAACTTTGCCCCCCCGGAGGGGTACTTCCCCCCCCAGTGGGGGGGAACCGATGCCCCCACATGCACAAAATTTTTTTCCCAGTTAACTATTACTATTATCAACGAGACCTTTCGAAAGATACCCATCTTGAAAATTTACTTCCCCGGGGGGGTACTTCCCCCCCAGGGGGGGGGAACCGATGCCCCTACATGCACAAAAATTTTTTCCTAGTTAACTATTACTATTATCAATAACTCATATTAATTTTGCAACTCATATTATTCTTGGTTCGTGAGATACAGCGTCCACAAAAAAATGATACAAACAGACAGACAGACATTTTCTAAAAACTATTAATTCGTGTTCTGGACATCCCAAAACATGTAAATCCATCAAAAAACGGAGGTCGAAAATTTTCGCGAATCCAATACTATATTACATATAGAAGAAAGTAAAAAATATGCGTTAATCCCGTTCTTGCCCCCCCTTCTCCCTGAGGAGGGGCGATATTAAAAAAAAAATTATGCCAGAAATCTTCGCGGGAGTGTATTCGACAATTTCACAAAGTTTCATGGCGATCGGATGAATGGTGTCCTAATGGATGAAGGATAAACAGACAGACATGCATTCGTTTTTTTTACATATACAGATTGCAATGTTACTGGTTTCTTGCTTGTACCAATATGGCCGCCGGTCGCTCTAAGCGCCTTACAGTTACTTCACTTTTCCCCATTCAAGAAAGCCGTCTGACCGGGTCTAAGTATTTCCTTAGTCTATGGGACAGACAGATCCGGTCATATGGGAATGGATTGGTTGGTTAGAAGAGTTTTACGTCGCACTAGTGCGGCGCCGTCTGGAACTCACCCATTTACAATGAATATAATTTAACTATCTTCCTAATTAGGGAATACGCAAGCGAAGTGTGACGTCACTGATCGTCCGTGGATGCAAAAAAAAATATTTCCTATGTTAATCGTCCATTGGATTTTTTGTAAAAAAATATTAAAAATGGAGGGAAATTATTTCCCGATTTCAATCCCCATATTTAGGTATAGATATGTATTAGTTGTCGTGTGCGTTAGATTAAGTTGTTTTTCCAGTAAAATTGATAAAATTTGAATTTTAAATTTCAAAACTCTAGAAAAAAAAATGGCAAACTTCCATATTCGATTGAAAACATAAACATTTCATTCCAAAGGATGATATTTACACAATAAATATCCAACTAATATGCTAATTAAAAAGAAAATGATAAATATTCTATCATAATTTGAAGTCAAATTTGTTTTCGAATGCCTAAATAAAGTATCTGATATAAGATACTAATATGTTGCAGCGGAATAAATTTCATATCTGTCATCTGTCATCCTTGGCAGAAAAAAATATCGCCAAATTATCTGGCGAACATATTTAATTCCTTTCAAAAATTATGGTTAATTTAACAACTTATATTAAGAGAGTAATGAATTATAAGAAACAATATTTCGTACAATACATATTACGAAAATATACAGCTGACATGTATATTTTCGTATTACGTTTTTGATCGCCAAATACAAAAAACGCCAAGGACGACAGAGTCTTGAAATTAAAAATTAAATTTTGTCAAATTGACAGCAAAATAACTCAATCTAACGCATGCACACGATAACTAATACATATCTATACCTATACCCAAATATGGGGATTTAAATCGGGAAATACCTTTCCTCGATTATCAATAATTTGTTACAAAAAATCCAGTGGGCGATTAACATAGGAAATCTTTTTCTTGCATCCACGGATGGTCAGTGACGTCATCACTAACGCTTTTAAGTACTCTATCTGGTCGCCATAGTTTAAAGAGTATTTTTCAGCGCTTTATATTAAATTCTTATTGTAATTTCATAATATGAGACTTTTCTTTGGAATTATTGTGGTACGAGGGACAAACCATTTAAAACATGCAAAATCCCATCAACTTTGTCAAGAAAGCGATTATCGCCCAGTCATCTAATAACCGTATTTACAGCGCGAGTGCCTAGAATATACAGTGTGGCAAGCGCTTATGATGGAATGCTTAAAGTACTGCTAAAAAAAATTAAGTTTCCCAGATGGCGCTGCGATCGAATTTTTAGCTCAAATCGTAGAGTTGATTGGCTTTTCCCCATAGATATAGTAATAAGACTTAGATTGATCATTGGGGGGAAAAAATGATTTCTTTTCTCGGAGAAAAGTCCACAACATGGCCGTCTTTTTCCGAGTGAATACACACATATAATTTAGAAAATAAAATTTATGAATAATTATATGTACTAAAGGTGAATGAAAAACTGCAGATACAATTTCAAATTCCTTTTTCTTTTTCATTCTTTCTTTTTTTATTTTATATATTTATTAATTTAGTTAATATTTAAAGTTAAACTCTTTTTATATACTAAAACTAACGTTCTTTACCTACGCCGCTGCTAACTATATTTAAAAGAAATATGAAAATTCTATATTACTTACTAATATAAAATCTTAAAAAATATCAAACTTTGAAAAACGTATTCCATTAAAAATCAAATCAGTTTTTATTTCATAAAAACAAAGCAAACTGATTATAAAAATTATATTTTTCATAATTTAGTCAAATATAATTTACTTTTATGATAACTTATCCATTTCTTTTCATAAATTTATTAGAAGAATTAAAAGACGCAATATTTCGCCATTTTGAAAATTCATCAACATTCTATTCTATTCTATAGAGCAGGCGCATGTTTCTAAACAAGCGACGCTATTCTGCAACTTTTGCGCATGTAGGCAAAATATCTGCCTTTCCATTGGTGCTTTATCCCACCTTTTGCCTACATTCTAAAGTACGTGCGGAATCATCTGTCACAGTGACGTCACGTGCGCCTGCTCTATTACAATTGCCGAGTTTCAGTGGTTTCAATACCACCATATGGCTGATGCCAAAAAATTTTTTCGACAACAAAATTTTTGCATGATAACAATGGGATGATAGATCTATATAAATTACTATATCTATGCTTTTCTCAGTTTCGTCTGCTAAATCATGTGATCTAAGCATATAATTAACCAGTAGGGAGTTCAAGCAATAAACTCGATCGCACTGATCTCTGGTGAGAGGTTTAATTTTTATGTCACTGGTC
Source organism: Salticus scenicus (assembly GCA_963930645.1). NCBI lineage: Eukaryota > Metazoa > Arthropoda > Arachnida > Araneae > Salticidae > Salticus > Salticus scenicus. Next base: position 50,303,384 of record OZ005649.1, read on the forward strand.
GCTTTTCACACTATGTATTCTAGGCGCTGTATCGTAGTGATGTTTGCACTTTGCAGAATTTTTCTCAGCAGCCAATACAGGGAATCCGTCTTGTACTTCCTATCAGTATTCAATGCTTATGTCCCATCTTCCTCATGAAAAGGATAAGATTTAGATATTGGATCAGGATTTAACGTCACACTAAATCCTGAACTTTATAGTGAGCAGAAAAATGTCATTACAATTTTGATCATTCACTGAGTCCATCTTCCATCCCTCCATGAATGATCAAAATTGTAAAGATATTTTTTCGCCCACTATACAGCTTTAATGCGACGTTAAATAAATTCCTAGCTTTTGTATCTGGACGACCTGCGACTGCGAGTAATGTGAACAATTGAATGTACAGAACTCAAAACAAAATTACGAAGATCAGACATAGCCACGCTCTTTGTTCTTCTGCATACTAGGAAAGAGAGGCACCATAACCTCCCCAAAAATGTTAAAAGGAGATTTGGAGCTGGATTATTAAAACAAGTGATGACTACAAAGTCAGGAACACCAAAGAGAAAAATTGGGAAGCAGACAGCTGTTTTGGTAGCATTTAGCGTATCGTCTTCAGTGCACAAAAAGTCTTCAGTGCATAAAAAGATGCACTGAAGACGGTACGTTAAAGGCTACCGAAACAGCTGTCTACTTCCCAATTTTTTCTGTTTGGCATTCCAGATTTTTGTAGTCTTTACTTGTTTTAATACTCCCAAAAAATGGTCAGCGTTGCTTATCATTTGGAGTTCTAATGAGAAACGATCTTATTTAACCAATACAGAAAGTAAAGAATAAGAAATTTGTTTAAAAATATATAAATAAATAAAATAAAATAAAAGTAAAGAATAAGAAATTTGTTTAAAAATATATAAATAAATAAAATGAAATAAAATGAAAAATAAAAGCATAAGATGTAGTTCACTGGGTTTTGCGTCGCACTAGAACAACACAGTGTGCAATTGGCAACTATCTGGAATTCACCATTAGGGGTGGTCCAAAGACATGCCGCGATAGTTTTGATCCTCTACCATTAGAGGCAAAACATGCAACAACTATTGATTATATGAACTGAATTTGGTTGTCAATAGCATTGTATTAGTGAAACGTAAAACTCACTCAAACAACCAGTCATAAATTAACGCAAACAGTCAATTATTATTATCATTATTTTATGACTTACATATATTGATAATCTCTAGGACTAGGAGAATATTTCTCCTCAAGCGATGCAGGCATCCTATTGCATTTACGCATTTATATAATCTACAAAATATTAGCAGTAATTCATTTTTCATTGCACTAAAATTTTGATTAGTATGCATGTTTATTTGATGAGTACTAAGATATTGCTAAGTCTTGAGAATCGCTTGCATCTCGAATGATACTTATCCGAATGGTTTTTAAAGTATAATAATTATCATAATTATTAAGTATAATAACAACAATAAGTATAAGTATAATCTTGTAATAATAAGTTTTTATTACAATAACATTCTTTTTATACACGTACCATACATACCATCAAACACGTACACAACTAACGTTTATGCATTATCTGGTATATGAACATGAAGTCTGCTGTTCCAGAAGTCAACATCCTGCCAACTGGCTAGCAGACCGGCGAAAATATCAAAATGGTGGTTGGACTGGGAATTATTCAATTTAATAAAGAAAAACCGAGCAGTAAAATTGGATTGATGGCAATAATTTCGGACAAAAGGTTTTGGGAAACTTACCGATATTGCCTGTTACAGAACGAATTTTGGTAATCTAAAATTCGTCCAAGAGTCAATAGTGTTAATCGTAGTAACAACAGTTGTCCTCACAGAACGACATTCTACAGTCGGCAGCAAAATTATTGAAGCCCATATCCACACTTTTCATATATTTTTTTTAGTTTGATCGCTAATTTTTATCATTAACTTACTTTTTCATAGATAGTATAAGACTAAGATAATGACTCGACAAATATTTACTTAACAAAACAGTATTAGGTGCCCATCTTTTAAGTAGGAATTATTGCTAGTGCTTCAATAATTTTGCTGCCGACTGTAGGTCAGTAGTTGTCACACTGATCTAGACAAAATTTTCAAATCGATATTGTACTCTAGGTATTAACTTGGAGGAATGATATAAGAAGAGAAGACATATCCGGAAAAACATGAAGCCAAAATCGTAATCACAGAAGCTATTAAGTAACACATTTATATAAGAAATTCTGCATTGTTATTGTGAAATTATGTTCTAGTTTTCTTGCACGTACGTCAAGTTGCTATTGGAAATGACTGAACTGGTGCCCAAGCTAACACAACTGTGATTGTAATTGGGCGAATCACGTGCTTGTTTATCATATGCTTTAAAGCAATTCGCTAATTGTTCTGTATCTGAACACTAGTTGTAGCTCCAGATAAAAGAGTGATGTTAAGTGCAAGGGACCTATATGAATCATTCGAGGCAAAAATCATTTTAACTATAGGTCTCAAAACTGTCTAATAAATAAAATAACACAGTACTAGCCAATGTTTTGGTAGACTTAGTATATGGTTCCTGCGGTAGCCAGGCTTATTGACTGTATTATTAGAATCATTATTAGACTGTATTATTAGATCAAAAATTCCAGATGTTTTAGAACAACTGCATAGTAGCTCTACGCTCTACCGGAGGCCATTTTGGGTTAATGAAGACTCTGCAGAAAGTTTGGGAACGCTGCTACTGGTGCAAGGCAAAGGAGGGTGTGGAGAAATGGTGTAAATCCTGTGATGCTTGTGCGGCACGTAAAGGCCCGCAGAAACGAAGTCGAGGAAGACTGCAACGGTATAACGTGGGAGCACCATTTGAACGGATTGCACTCGACATCTTGGGTCCTTTGCCACGGACCTCCAGTGGAAATAAATACATCCTCGTCGTGATGGACTATTTCACCAAGTGGCCTGAGGCATATCCCATTCCCAATCAAGAGGCATGCACAGTCGCAGAGGTCCTAGTGCAGCAATGGGTGTCAAGGTACGGCATGCCCCTACAACTTCATACCGACCAAGGTAGGAACTTTACCTCTGCTGTTTTCAAAGGACTGTGTCAACTACTTGGCATAGACAAAACGCAGACAACACCCTTACATCCCCAGTCGGACGGCATGGTCGAGAGGTTCAACCGTACCATCCCGAATAACCTCTCTCTTCTAGTATCAAGGAACCAGCAAGATTGGGACTTGAAGTTGCCATTGTTCCTGCTGGCTTATCGAAGTGCTGTCCATGAAACCACCGGCTATAGTCCAGCCCAGATGCTGTTTGGACGTGAACTTCGTCTCCCGTGTGATCTCCTGTTTGGTTGTCCACCCGATTCGCCTTTATCGCCCGAGGAGTACATCCAAGATCTCCAGGCACGATTTAAGGACGTACACAACTTTGCTCGGGAGCGGATTAACATTGCAACGGAGAAAATGAAGACAAGGTACGATCTAAAGGCTACACAACATGAGTTCCAGGAAGGAGAGAAGGTCTGGTTGTGGAATTCTGTTCGACGCAAAGGACTCTCTCCCAAGTTACAGTGCAACTGTAACGGACCATACACAGTCTTAAAAAGGCTGAATGATGTAGTGGTGCGGATCACTAAAACACCTTCATCAAAACCGAAGGTGGTGCACTATAACAGGCTAGCCAAGTACTACAAGTAACGGTAATATTAAAATTGAAAATGTAAATACTGGTAAAATTTGCGCATGCGTAATGTAAATATTTGTATAGAAATACTTGTACATATTTGTGAATTTTGTAAATATTTCTCACTTCATTTTTTTTTGTATTTTGTCGTTATATGCAACTTAGTTTTTGTATTTTAGATTGTGTAAATTTGGTTAGCTTCGCCTCTTGACCGAAGGTTGCACTGCCCGGAACGTGCAGTCCTTGGGAGGGGGGCAGTGTTACAAAATTGTAAATAATTGTGTTTATTTTTGTATAAATTCTCTCAAAAAGGCTTAGTAAGTTGATAAAATGGTAATTTTGTGCATTTCTAGTCGTTTTAGCGTTGAAATAGCCTTATTTTCCCCTAAAAACGCATTTAAAAGCCCCAATAAGGCAGGTAATGGATTTGGCGCCAAATTTGGCGACTTTTTCCCATCTTGACAATTTTTTTGACGACCTTGGCGAGAAAATCCTTTTAAGGGATATACCAAATATGGAAGCTCTAATCTCATTGGCTGATGAGATACGGAAATTTCTGGAACCTTCCACACTTTTCAACAGGGGTACATAAGGAGCGTTTTCCCGCCAAGGCAGTCAGTCAGTTCAGTTCTCAGCCAGCTTCGCTAATGCTTGCATTGTTTTGAGCCTCTTTGAAAGAGACTTGCTTCAAGTGTTATTGCTATACAATTTGTACTGTGAATTTGCTATTGACAGCTGTTGTTTAAGCTGTGTTTACTGGTTGAATTGAAGCTGATACTTGATATATAGACCTGTATTTTTCTGGAACTTTCTGTGAATAAATTACTGAATTTTTGTACGTTTGGCCTTTCATTCTCGGACAACTCACGAACCCCCAAGTACGCAAGAATATCAAATATTACTTCTCAAAATTATTGGTGACTATTGAATAAAAAAGTCGCTGAGTCAGGCAGCATTGCACTAGAAGGAAAAAAATAAACTAAATAGGCGGGGCTTAGTGTTTAAAATAGAGAAATAGGTGGAACGTAAAAATTGTCAATTAAAAAAACAAAACGAATGATATTGGAATGGAATGCAGACGTGTTAAATCGCTTCTTAACTACCGTCATAGTCAATCATTTAGTTCATATACCGCTTTATTTTTTCAATTTATTGATTTTTTTGTGTGGGGTGGGGGTGGGGAGGAGAAATTATTATTTTAAGGATACTTTAGTCTTTAAAAATTACTTTTATAAATATATTTTAATTAAGAAACTATATTTTCATAGAAATTATAAAACAAATCGTACAGTTTCAAAGAATTAAATTGACAAAAACTTGTAAGTACGATTAAAGTTGTTTAATGTTTACTTCGTGATACATTAAATAATTTATCGAAAAAGATTTAGTTTATGCATCGTTATGTGTATATATATGTTTATAAATTATTTCAATTCGTATATTATATCACACTTACAAAATAAAGTGATGGAAAATTTAAATTTTATTGGTGATGAGTACAGCCACGATGGCATTTTTGTATTGAAAAATATCGCACATTTTTCAAAGAATGCTTCCTGTCTAATCTAAAATGTATATTCTCTAATGAAGTGTTTAAAAAGCCAATATCACGGATAGCCAAAGTGCTGAATGACCCCCATGCTGAGTAAACCCCATAATTAATTAGTAGTAGTTAAGTAAGAAAGTTTAACTTTGTCTTTAACTTTAACCCAAGTTATCTAATTTCCCACTTAACACTTATTTGGACATCCTAGCATAAATTGAAACAGTAAATCGTAAGAAAATACTCACAAATTTAAAACCAAAATTATTTATTTTGGGGAATTAGGTTACATAAATTAGTAAATACATTAGGCCCATATGGCCGGTTTAAAATTAGCATAACTAAAATTACCGATATATATATATGGAGTCCTAGCTTTATATTTACTCAAGGAATAGCTAATAAATAAAAATGCTTACCAAAAATCTTCAGCGCTGAATGAGGCTCCATCGTCTTTTGGACCCGGATCTCTGTTTTACACTTATGTAAAATCCAACATAGAGAACGCACACTAAACTCTGAAAACTACCTCTGCACAAACTCACTTCTCTCTCACTTTCCTTTTTCTTTTCGTTTCTTATCCCCGGCATCTCTCTATATCTCCTCCGAATTCATCCCTTTTCCTCTTTTTCTTTTTAATATCCCCCACTCTACTCTCCAATCTCTGACTAGTTCGTCGTTAACCTTAATATTATTGGATTTTAGGAATTGAATGAAATTTTTCGTCATTGGCTTTTCTTTTCCCCTTTTAAAATTTTCCTAGTCTTATTTTATTTTATTTTCTCAGCTGTTTTTCGCGCGCTTTCCGCATCTTCCCAATCTGTATTCATCTCTATCCTTTTGTAACTCGAATGCTTAGCGCTTTTCATGTTTTCAAATGAAAACTCTTGCATTATTCTGGCCCCCGGCCTATTCAAAACTCTCTGAATTGGCGGCGCCTTTCGGCACCGTGTATGTAACATAAATTTTTCTTTCCTCTTATAGAGAAGACATTTCCAAAATTTGACTTCTAACATTTCTTTTGAACGTATTCTAATTGAAAATATTCCTTGTGCTATAAATTTATACTCAGTGCCTTTATTTTTTTGTTATGATTTTGACTTTTACTATCGTACACCTGAATAACCAATCCTTTCAGCATTATCCCTGCTTCCAAGCCTTTATTTTTAAAATATCCCGGACACCTGGCCTTAAAGTTGTTTTCGTTTCTTACCTAACACGATATTTTCTCACACTAATAATTTTATTTTTGTCCACCCAAGAATTCCTATAAGCGAACTATCCTTCTTTAACTTTCATGTGAAATCGTGTGTGACAATTCCTTTTCTTAGGAAAATATGCCTTTTGCAATGTTCCTTTATTCACTTCAAAGAATACACCTCTCTGTTCAACCGCGCTGTTATTATTATGCCTGAAATTCCAAATCTTTAAATTTTCCTCTAAAGAAATTTTAAGATGGCTGAGCGTGTCTCAGCAAAAGTACTGTAAAATTAACGATGTGAAACAGTAAAATTTTCTCTAATTTTTGTAGGATCTTAATTTTATTTTTCTATATTTACAGATAAATCCCTGACACGTTTTTGATTATAACTCTGTGAATATTAAAGTAAAGTATACAAACTATATACTTTTCCGCACTATCAGACCCAATTATGAAGTAAAAATTGGATGTTGCTATTGAAAAAAATCAAAGGTGGTGCTAATTTCGAAGTGTAGATAATCCCTAATTAAAAATTTGACATCATTTTCAAAAAGTGCATTTAATTTCCTGTTGAATGGTGTCTATTAGATTTTTCTGCGTCACTTAATAACGAAATTATAGCGAGTGTTGCGTTTTTTCCCCCCGACTGTACATACATTTTCACATACATAATGAAAAATCGTAGCTATTTCTAAAAAGGGATCTCGTATCAAAACTAAAGTTGGAGGCGTATTACTAGGTATCATGACAGTCACAAATATAAATTTGGGGAATTCTATGATAATTTTTTTAAATCTATGCGACATACAAAATGCCTTACACAAATCTTGACTACAATACTTTTATTACTTTATTTTAGCTCACACATCTATATTAATAAAATCAGACTTTTCACAGTAAATTTGTCAGAATCAAGAAATTTTGCGATATTTTCATTTTTCACACCCATGAAAGCCAAAAATGACTTAAGAAAATTTTTTGTGCATGTGTGTGTCTGTAACACTGTTTTTGTCCGGGTATCACGCGAGAATGGAAAACGGAATTCAACGACATGTGGCAGGAACATAGGTTTGTACCTAACTTAAATTTATATATATATCGATTTTTTTTTCATTATTTTTTTATTTTTTAGATTTAGAGATATGGGTAAAAAACACCTGCGCATGCGCCGTAAGGCTTTCTTCTATAAAACCCATTGAATGAAAAAAAGAAAAAAAAAGCGTCATGTTTACGTTTTAGACATCAGGAAACCCCAAAATTATTTTAGAATATTTTCTCTGTGTGCATGAGGAGGGAGGGGGGGGGGGGGTGGAGTGAAGGTATATAGAACGGTTTTATTCGACCGAGTATTATCTGGAAACGGCAGGACGAAATTCAGTAACCCTTGGTTCAGGTCTGTACCCAACTTAAAACTATGCTCACCGAACTCTTCATCAAAATTTTAAATAGAGATATATAAGCATAAATGCTTCTGTAATCAAATAAAAATTATATCTGGGTAATTAGATACGTTAAAATGACTATGTTTGAAAAAAAAACTCGCCTGTGTATCCGTTGTTATGTTTTTTTTTATGTAAATACTGCACTCTCTTACGCAGGCGATATCTCCCCCCCCCCCCACACCTTTTTTTTTTTTTTTTTCGGAAGTTCTTTTTAAAATTTATATTACCCTTTAATTTTTTTTTTTTTTTTTGTGTGTGTGTGTGTGTGTGTATAATATATTTTATCGCAAGCAATGGTGATTCACAGGTAAGATTCTTTTTGTATTTTATTATTTCGGACTTTTAAAGTAACTATTTTTGTAACTAGCTTACGACAGCTACATTTAGTTTTTTAAATTAACAAATAACAATTGCATGCATTATCTAAGGAAAAAAAAAATAAAAAAAAAAATAAAAAAACATGAAAATCTGACATTGACAGATTTTAATTTAGTGCCAGAGGCCTACTGCTAAAATTGTTAATATCGACAAATTCTTCTTTAGTTAATTGGTGACGATCTAAATTCCATGATAAAGTTTTCATTAAATCAAACCAATGTGTTTCAGCTGCAGATATTGTAACAAATAACGTTGGAAGTCCAAACTGTCTTATAGCAAAACAACGTTTTTTCTCTTTTTCCCAATGAGGGGGAGGTGTGCCTTGAGGGGGACTCATGTCAAAGGTGTGCCTTGGGGGGGAACTCATGTCAAAGTTGTACCTTGGGGGGGACTCATGTCAAAGTTGTGCCTAGGGGGGGACTCATGTCAAAGTTGTGCCCTGGGGGGACTCATGTCAAAGTTGTACCTTGGGGGGGGGGGACTCATGTCAAAGTTGTGCCTTGGGGGGACTCATGTCAAAGTTGTACCTTGGGAGAATTTTTTATATTTTTTAAAAACTTGTAACCTTCGTTATAAGTAATCAAATTATCTACAAAATCTTCATTCAATAAATCTTCATTCAATAAACCGACGGAAATAGGCCCTTAGCACTATTAAGAGTAACGTATAAAAATTCGACAACGCTGTACCGACTGAAATAGGGGTACCTTGGGGGGGACTCATGTCAAAGTTGGGCCTGGGGGGGACTCATGTCAAAGTTGGGCCTTGGGGGGACTTCATTCAATAAATCACCATTCAATAAACCGACTGAAATAGGCCCTTAGCACTAATTTAGAGTGTATTATAAAAATTCGACAACGCTGTACCGACTGAAATAGGGGTACCTTGGGGGGGACTCATGTCAAAGTTGGGCCTTGGGGGGACTTCATTCAATAAATCCCCATTCAATAAACCGACTGAAATAGGCCCTTAGCACTAATTAAGAGTGACATATAAAAATTCGACAACTGTACCGACTGAAATAGGCCTCTAGCACTAAAAAAATAATTTTAAAAAAAATTAGAAAAAAAAAAAAAAAACATGAAAATCTGACATTGACAGATTTTAATTTAGTGCCAGAGGCCTATTGCTAAACTTGTTAATATCGACAAATTCTTCTTTAGTTAATTCGTGACGATCTAAATTCCATGATAAAGTTTTCATTAAATCAAACCAATGTGTTTCAGCTGCAGATATTGTAACAAATAACGTTGGAAGTACAAACTGTCTTATAGCCGCAAAACAACGTTTTTTCTCTTTTTCCCAATGAGGGGGAGGTGTGCCTTGGGGGGACTCATGTCAAAGGTGTGCCTTGGGGGGGGACTCATGTCAAAGTTGTACCTTGCGGGGGACTCATGTCAAAGTTGGGCCTGAGGGGGACTCATGTCAAAGTTGGGCCTGGGGGGGGACTCATGTCAAAGTTGTGCCTTGGGGGGACTTCATTCAATAAATCCCCATTCAATAAACCGACTGAAATAGGCCCTTAGCACTATTAAGAGTGTATTATAAAAATTCGACAACGCTGTACCGACTGAAATAATAGGGGTACCTTGGGGGGGACTCATGTCAAAGTTGGGCCTTGGGGGGACTTCATTCAATAAATCCCCATTCAATAAACCGACTGAAATAGGCCCTTAGCACTAATTAAGAGTGTATTATAAAAATTCGACAACGCTGTACCGACTGAAATAGGGGTACCTTGTGGGGGACTCATATCAAAGTTGGGCCTTGGGGGGACTTCATTCAATAAATCCCCATTCAATAAACCGACTGAAATAGGCCCTTAGCACTAATTAAGAGTGACATATAAAAATTCGACAACTGTACCGACTGAAATAGGCCTCTAGCACTAAAAAAATAATTTAAAAAAAAATTAGAAAAAAAAAAAAAAACCATGAAAATCTGACATTGACAGATTTTAATTTAGTGCCAGAGGCCTATTGCTAAACTTGTTAATATCGACAAATTCTTCTTTAGTTAATTCGTGACGATCTAAATTCCATGATAAAGTTTTCATTAAATCAAACCAATGTGTTTCAGCTGCAGATATTGTAACAAATAACGTTGGAAGTCAAAACTGTCTTATAGCCGCAAAACAACGTTTTTTCTCTTTTTCCCAATGAGGGGGAGGTGTGCCTTGGGGGGACTCATGTCAAAGGTGTGCCTTGGGGGGGGACTCATGTCAAAGTTGTACCTTGGGGGGGACTCATGTCAAAGTTGGGCCTTGGGGGGACTCATGTCAAAGTTGGGCCTGGGGGGGGGGACTCATGTCAAAGGTGTGCCTTGGGGGGACTTCATTCAATAAATCCCCATTCAATAAACCGACTGAAATAGGCCCTTAGCACTAATTAAGAGTGTATTATAAAAATTCGACAACGCTGTACCGACTGAAATAGGGGTACCTATGGGGGGACTCATGTCAAAGTTGGGCCTGGGGGGGACTCATGTCAAAGTTGGGCCTTGGGGGGACTTCATTCAATAAATCCCCATTCAATAAACCGACTGAAATAGGCCCTTAGCACTAATTAAGAGTGTATTATAAAAATTCGACAACGCTGTACCGACTGAAATAGGGGTACCTTGGGGGGGACTCATGTCAAAGTTGGGCCTGGGGGGGGGACTCTTGTCAAAGTGTGGCCTGGGGAGGACTCATGTCAAAGTTGCGCCTTGGGGGGACTTCATTCAATAAATCCCCATTCAATAAACCGACTGAAATAGGGGTACCTTGGGGGGGGACTCATGTCAAAGTTGGGCCTTGGGGGGACTTCATTCAATAAATCCCCATTCAATAAACCGACTGAAATAGGCCCTTAGCACTAATTAAGAGTGTATTATAAAAATTCGACGACGCTGTACCGACTGAAATAGGGGTACCTTGGGGGGGGACTTATGTCAAAGTTGTGCCTGGGGGGACTCATGTCAAAGTTGTGCCTTGGGGGGGACTTCATTCAATAAATCCCCATTCAATAAACCGACTGAAATAGGCTCTTAGCACTATTAGGAGTGTATTATAAAAATTCGACAACGCTGTACCGACTGAAATAGGGGTACCTTGGGGGGGGGACTCATGTCAAAGTTGTGCCTTGGGGGGACTTCATTCAATAAATCCCCATTCAATAAACCGACTGAAATAGGCCCTTAGCACTAATTAAGAGTGTATTATAAAAATTCGACAACGCTGTACCGACTGAAATAGGGGTACCTTGGGGGGGGACTCTTGTCAAAGTTGGGCCTTGGGGGGACTTCATTCAATAAATCCCCATTCAATAAACCGACTGAAATAGGCCCTTAGCACTAATTAAGAGTGTATTATAAAAATTCGACAACGCTGTACCGACTGAAATAGGGGTACCTTGGGGGGGACTCATGTCAAAGTTGTGCCTTGGGGGGACTTCATTCAATAAATCCCCATTCAATAAACCGACTGAAATAGGCCCTTAGCACTATTAAGAGTGTATTATAAAAATTCGACATCGCTGTACCGACTGATATAGGTGTACCTTGGGGGGGACTCATGTCAAAGTTTGGCCTGGGGGGGGACTCATGTCAAAGTTGGGCCTTGGGGGGACTTCATTCAATAAATCCCCATTCAATAAACCGACTGAAATAGGCCCTTAGCACTAATTAAGAGTGTATTATAAAAATTCGACAACGCTGTACCGACTGAAATAGGGGTACCTTGGGGGGACTCATGTCAAAGTTGGGCCTGGGGGGGACTCATGTCAAAGTTGGGCCTTGGGGGGGACTTCATTCAATAAATCCCCATTCAATAAACCGACTGAAATAGGCCCTTAGCACTAATTAAGAGTGACGTATAAAAATTCGACAACTTTAAAGCAACGGAATAAGCACCGCAAATTCCTAGCTTTTCTCTTACTAAATTAAACTGTATAAAAGCGGACGCCAATACTACTTATTTACACTTTAAAATTATTGAAGTAGCATCTTTTATGCTCATATAATAATTCCCTATAACAAAACATAAGAAAATTATTCCTACGGTAAAAAGTAGTTCACTAAAATTAAGAACTCAAACTATATAAAAAAATGCAACTAACCTCGTTGCTAACTTTATTCTGTTCTATTTCTTGAATTAAAAAACAAAACTGTGGATGCCACACGCATCACATAATCTTTACATTTTAACAAATTTTGAAGATAGCACAGCCTCATATTTTACATAAAAATTAAAAGCATTAAATTCATTTAACTCTTTTTTTCTTTGACATATTGTTCAGCACGTGAACTTACAAAAAATAGAGGATAAATAATAAACAAATTTATACACTGAAATTGAAAATGCCTCAGTTATGACATCCTCCCACCTTTTGATTATAGGTTATAATCAAAACCAAATGTTGCAGGTGTAGTTCTCAATACATTAGTCTTTCAGTTTTGAACTATTATTTGATGATGTTACTTCTAAAGGATATAATCTTTGAATAGGTCGTAAAAGTTCATGTTGCGAAGTTTGAACCTTTACAAGTCGAACTTTCTTATCTTTGCCAGGAATAAGTTCTGTGATACGGCCTAGTGGCCAGTGGATTCGTTTCTTGTTGTCAGATCCAATTAATACAATATCTCCGACAGCGATACCCTTTTCTGACTGTTTTCTATTTGCTCGCTGTATGAGAGCACCCAAATATTCGGGTCTGAATCGATCTCTCAAAGCTCTGAGTAGGGACTGCCTGTATCTAAGCCTCTTTGATAAAGAATTTTGTTCAACTGCATCAACATCTGGAAGCTGAATTTCGTGAACATCTTGAAGAAACATAGATGGGGAGATAGGCTTTAGAGTCGCATCTTCAGAAAGGTATGTTAGAGGCCTTGAATTCACTACACTTTCAACATCAGCTAAAAGAGTTGTCATTTCTTCGTACGTAAGACAGGCGCGTCCTAAGACTCTTTTAAGAAGATCTTTTATTACCCTAATCAGCCTCTCCCAGAAGCCACCCCACCACGCCGCCGTTGGCGGGTTACTTCCAGTCTATGGAGCTGACAGACCCATATTTTTGTATACATTGCCAATCTAAGCTTCTCAAATAATTAGCTGCGCCAACAAAATTTGTTCCGTTATCACAGTAGATAACAGAGCATCTTCCTTTGCGAGCCACAAATCTTCTCAAACCCATCAAAAATGCATCTGTGGAAGCAGAGGTCACTAGCTCTATATATAGCACATGTGAAAATCAAAATCCAACTCTTCTTATCGTTCTTAAGATACAAAGGACCAGCCATATCTATGCCTGTAACTTGAAATACGGCAGAATCTTTTACTCGGTTTTCAGGTAGAGGAGCACTAGATGTCCATAAAGCCCTTGAATTAAACCTTTTACAAATCACACAGCTGGCTAACACAAGCTTTACACTCTTTCTTCCGTTGAGGATCCAATACCTTTCTCTAAGCAAATTTAAGAGGATTTGTAACCCCGCATGACAGTTCTTTACATGAATATAAAAAATAAGTCGCTTAACAACTTCATGCCTTGAAGGGAGAATTATGGGATGGAGAAAATCTTCACTATCTTTCCTGTAAGTTATTTTAGTTTTCAAACGAATGACATCATGCTCATCCTTACAGGTTTGTAAAGTCTTCAATCTTTCATCACTTTCCGAAGAGAAAGATTCTTTTTGAACCATACGTAGAGTTTTTATCTCAGCTTCCCGAAATTCAGTAACCGTCAATTCGCCTTTACTCTTATCAGGATTTAAACAATTATGCTTAAAGCGAAGAATCCAAGCAACTAAACGTATGATTTTTCCATAACTTGAAAAGTAGCTGTAATACCAGTTATTGTTGGATGGAAATTCAGGTTTCGTCAACATACAAGTAGACTTTGACCTTTCTTTCTGAATTTCTTCCTCATTCCAATCTTCATCAGAAGTGTTCATGTGGTTTCTAAATTCTGATGAATCTTTCATCCAATGTGGGCCCTCCCACCATCTGATTAAAGCTAATTGCTTAGCCTTACAGCCTCTAGCCGGCAAGTCTGCTGGATTCTTCTCACTTGGTATATGTTTCCATGATGAAGGACTGCTTAATTTCTGAATATCTTGAACCCGATTTCTGACAAACACAGACCAGCTCTCATTTCTTGATATCCAAGCAAGCACTGTTGAGGAATCGCTCCAGTAATATCGCTGCATTTCCTGCCAACCCAAAGCATCCACAACAGTTTTCGCCAAACGAGCGCCAATAGTAGCTGCTAATAGCTCCATCCTTGGTACAGTCGTATTCTTTAAAGGCGCAACTCGGGGCTTGGCAGCAAGCAGAATTATTTCCCCTTGATCTTCCTTTTCTATCCTCAAGAATACTACTGCTGCGTAAGCATCTTTACTTCCATCAACGAAAGTATGAATTGAGCATGCATGTAAGTTTTCTGGAGTGATCTGGATATGTCTTGGTATCTTAACATCGTTTAAATATTTAAGTTCTTGGAACCATAATAGGAATTATTTTTGTAATTCACCAGCTATTTCGTCATCCCAATCAATTCCTAATTTCCAAGCTTTCTGTAACATCAATTTAGGATAAAGCATCACCGGAGCAGTAAAACCAAAAGGATAAAAAATTTTATGAACTGCCGATAACATACTTCGCTTGGTAATCCTTTCTGTGTTGAAATCGTTTAGCCATTTCATGTTGACTTTTAATGTATCGGAAACCTTATCCCAAATCAGACCCAATACTTGAGTTTCCTTCTGGTTCGATGTTTCAGCGTGATCACCAGTGTATTCCCACTGCCTTAAATCAAAACCACCATTTGCCATTATTTTCTTTGAGTCCGAGATAAATTTCTTTAGATCTTCTTCACTGTGCACACTAGTGGCGACATTGTCTACATAAAAACTATGCAAAAGCCTTTGCTTGAAATTTTCCTCAAAATTTGCACTATTTTTGATGTGATATTCAATTACTGATGATAAAAGAAAAGGGCTACACTTTACACCGAAAACGACTCGTGCATGCCTAAATACTTTAAGTTTCTTCTCTTTTAGATCTTTCCACCATAGAAATCGTAGGAAATCTCTATCCTTTTCACAAATGCTAATTTGAAGAAACGCTTTTCTAATATCGGCGGTTACACCAAATTTTCTTTCTCTGAAACGTAGGAGAATATCTGGAATAAGCTCAATCAAATTTGGGCCACACTGCAGACACTGATTTAAAGATGGATGGTTAGCCAACTTTGCTGAAGCATCGAAAACCGGACGGATAGGTGTTGTACTACTGGTCTCTTTAATAACTGGGTGATGAGGTAAGTAATTACCATAAGAGTTCACTTTGGTAGCAGGAACTTCTTCTATGATCCCCTCATTCAACCAGTCCATAAATATATTTTCATATTTTTCGTACATGTTCTTAGATAATAACTTAGAAGTTGTACTTTCCAAACGTCTTACAGCCAAACTCAAGTTATCTGGTAATACAGATGTGTCGTCAGCCCAAGGAAGACAAATTTCGTAACGACCATCCTTGTTAATTTTTACTGTCTCTAAGAAATGTTCCTTTGTTTGACGGTCAATCTCACTTTTAGATTTCTTTTCTATAGTATCTGTTATTCCGATCAAGTCCAATCTCCATAAGTTTGAGATATCAGCTTCATTTACAAACAAAGACGTCACCATCATTGCTAAATTATCTGTTGAGACTTCGGTGTGAGGCGCTTTGCCCATCAATGTCCAACCAAGGTATGTTTCTATGGCAACAAGACCAGATGTCAATACTTTTCTTTTGCCAGTTACCATCTTTCCCATAATATCAGCACCAATCAATATTTCGATAACTTCACGGCAATGACTTACATCAGATAATTCGATTCCATATTCTTTCAACTCTTTAATCCACGGACCATTAGTGACGGGTTGAATGTTTTCACATATAGTAATTTGATCCATCACTTCAAAATTACAGGTGAACATCTCCTTCATATCCTTAACCTTTATTCTATAACAATTATGTTGGCATTCCTTTGTTGTAACTCCGCCAAACAATGAATGCATCATTTTTTCTTGACGAATGGGAGTATAATTCATCTCTTCTGCTATACTTTTCAAAATATAAGATTTTTGGGATGCTGAATCTAACAATAAACGAACTGTTTTTTGCTTGTTTTCGGAGATGAGTTTCACGTTTAAGGTTTGAAGGAATACTTTAGCACTTTGCTTATTAAAATTTGTCATGTTTACTTCGCTACTGACTGAATTTTCTTCAACCTTTTCTTGTGCAGTTTTACCTTGAGAATCACGCAAATCGCACATCAAAGGCACATGCTTCTTAGAACAGATAATGCATCTTAAAACTGCTCGACATTTTTTCACTGTATGATTAGGTAACAAACAAGCGAAGCAGCAATTTTTATCCTTTACAATCTTTTGTATCTCAGTTAAACTCAATTTTCGAGCTGAAAAGCATTCAGAGCTCACATGTTTGCCTTGGCAAAAAATGCATACCCTTTTGAAATCTAAAGCAGAAGACGTTGTCAATAAACCTGCAGCTGTCGGTATCTTATTTCGCATATAGTCTGCACTTGCACTGTTTTTCCTTTTAGAATATTTATTATCTTCACGCTTTGTCAAACCGAAGCCCGCTACAGCTAAAGATATTCTCTCTTCACCTTCTACTTCCGTTTTCAAAAAATGCATCAGATTATTCAACCTTCCTTTAGCATCTGTATTAGAAGAAGAGAGATTCGAGCGATTCCAGGCCTTCAAAAAGTCTGCTGGGAAACAAGACTCAACCATAGGGTATAAAATGGAGGCATATTTATCAGTGGTAACACCTAATGTTTCTAGCGCCCGTAAATATGACTCAAGCTTATTATATAATGAAGTTAATGCAAATCTACCTTTTGTTTGCACAGATATTATCAATTTCAATAACTCTCGTACATACACTTCTACTAGAATATCTTCCCTGCCAAAACGAGCCTTTAAACTTTCCACTGCCTTTGAATAATTGGCGCCAGTTGGCGGGAAACTTTCAACAACTTCTCTTGCGCGTGAACCAGCGATTGTTGCTTGTACTAAATACTGGAACTTGTCCTCTGGGGCAATCTCATCATCTTTATCGATTTGTTCAAATTGGCTCCAAAAAGGCAACCAATCCTTAATTTCTCCGCCAAATTTCCTGAATTCCAGCTTAGGTAAAGTAAATTTTCGTCTCATAGTACTATTTTCATAATTACTTAAAATAGCATCAGTTTGAATTTGCCCAGATGATTGTATTCTCGCCAATTCTAAATCATGATTCAATCTTAATTTTTCTTTCTCCAGTTCTGCTTCTTTTTCCAGCTTTAATGCCTCAGCTTCTTTCCAAGCTTGTTCTTGTTTTTCTTCTTTCAAAGCTTGTTCTTGTTTCTCTTCTTTCATTTTTCTTTCAGCTATAGCATTTTCTAAAATATCTTTCACAAATTCGGGATCCTTTTCACACTCTTTACTATTTAAAATGAGCTCTTTTAAGCTTGCTATTGTGAACGTCGAAGGCAATATCTCTCCAATTTCTTCGGCTACCCATTTCAAATCTTCTTTTTTAAATCCTTTAACGGTTTTAAACATCTTTTTAATCTTAATGTAATCAAAATAATTTTGCTTCACTTGAAGGGTCCTGTCGCGGACGCCAGTATTTTCATGTAAAGCAACGGAATAAGCACCGCAAATTCCTAGCTTTTCTCTTACTAAATTAAACTGTATAAAAGCGGACGCCAATACTACTAATTTACACTTTAAAATTATTAAAGTAGCATCTTTTATGCTCATATAATAATTCCCTGTAACATTAAACATAAGAAAATTATTCCTACGGTAAAAAGTAGTTCACTAAAATTAAGAACTCAAACTATATGAAAAAATGCAACTAACCTTGTTGCTAACTTTATTCTGTTCTATTTCTTGAATTAAAAAACAAAACTGTGGATGCCACACGCATCACATAATCTTTACATTTTAACAAATTTTGAAGATAGCACGCGCTCATATTTTACATAAAAATTAAAAGCATTAAATTCATTTAACTCTTTTTTTCGTTGACATATTGTTCAGCACGTGAACTTACAAAAAATAGAAGATAAATAATAAACAAATTTATACACTGAAATTGAAAATGGCTCAGTTATGACAACAACTGTACCGACTGAAATAGGCCTCTAGCACTAAAAAAACAGAAAATTCTGCGTACATTTTTTGTCGACAGAATTTAATTTAGTACGACAGGACTTAATTTAATCTATTCTTCCATATAAAGACATGCAGTATCTGTGTTTCATTACCTAGCATTACTAACTATATTCATTTCTTAAAATTTCTTTGGCATAGTTTTAGTATAGGAACGCCTTGGCGGCTTTTAAATTTTTGTTGTCATTTTGACGATGAATTAAAATAGCTGTCGCAATTGCACAAGTAAATATCTTGTCGAGAAACATGCGAGCAATTTCGATGACAAATAAATGTCAAATTTCGCCAAGGAGTTCTATCCTGAAACTGTTCCGTTTATTCGGAACGATTTTTCTCAATTTTATTTTAATAATAAAAAAAAAAAGTTTGTAGGCTCCCCCTTTATTTTTGTGCGTGTGCGTGTGTGTTACATAAAAAGAAAGATATTAATTTATTAGGACTGAGGCCTATTAGTCTCAGACAGCGATTTTTGCGTTGTCGTTTTCGATAGTTGCACATTTGTCGAAATCATTTTTCGATAGTTGGACATTTATCGAAATCTAAAATGTATCGAAAATATAATTGAATAATTTGAAAGCGATGTTATAATTGGGAAGAAAAAAAAACTAATAGTCCTCCGTCCTAAACTAAATTCTGCTTTTGCCAGAATTTCATCAAAATCTTTTCAAAATGACATTGACATGAGTCCCCCCAAGGCACAACTTTGACATGAGTCCCCCCCAAGGCACAACTTTGACATGAGTCCCCCCCCAGGCACAACTTTGACATGAGTCCCCCCCCAGGCACAACTTTGACATGAGTCCCCCCCAAGGCACAACTTTGACATGAGTCCACCCGGAAAAGATGGCGGATGATGTTGACGTGCGCTTTCTAGCAGCTGTTGAAAAATTACGTAAAGTGTGTGAAATAAGTGGTAATTTGCGGAAAGATTTAAAGCAAAGTATTCTTGAGGCTGTCAGTGAACTAAATGGAATTCAAAATGATTATAAATCAAGTATTATATCACTTAAAGATCAACTTAAAACGATGGAAGCTGAACAAGCTACGAGGCCTATTCCGGGGAGATCTTATGCGGACGTTGTTTCTGTAATGACGCCTAGCATCGGTAGTAATCTACGGGAGAGGATGAGTGAAAGTCGCCCACTTCATACTGCATTTGTGAAATCACTCAAGCAGCGAAGTTCTGAGGATATCAAGACGCTTTTGAAGGAGAAAGTTGACCCGGAGAAATTGCAAATTGGAATTGAAAGATTTAAAGTATTGAATGGAGGTAGGATTGTTGTGAGTTTTAAGGATAAACAAGATCTTGAAAAATTTAGTAATACTGTTAATGAACAATTAAATGAGGAATTATGTATTCAACCTAGCGAAAAATTTCTTCCCCAGATTATCATGTTTAATATTCCTGAGGATGTAATTATGGATAATGCTGAAAGTTTGGTTAAAAATCAAAACCAAGACGTTATTAAAGATGATGTTGTTTAAAGTGAAATTTATTCGAGCCGTCAAGAAAAAAAACAGTCGTTTTATGGTTGCTGAGGTTTCTGCTGGTGTCAGGAAAATCTTTCTTGAAAGAGGGGTAAAGTTAAAGTGGTCAATTAGTAAATGCTCTGATTACTTATATATTAAAAGATGTTTTCAGTGCAATAAGTTTTCTCATGACTCATCTATTTGTAGATCTCAAGTAGTTATTTGTCCGCTATGTTCTGAAAATCATTCTTTGAAGGATTGTACAAATCGCAATGAGTTAAAATGTTCAAATTGTATTACTTATAATAGGTCTGTCAGAGATGGCAATAAGTACAGTATTAATCATGCTGCCTTGGATAAAAACTGTCCTATATATTTAAAACAGATAAATAGGAAAAAACAAAATATTGACTATGGCGACTAATTCCAATTTTTCTTGTATTCGTTGTTTGCAAATTAATCTTCAAAGATCTTATAAGGCAGTCATCAATCTCTTAACTATTATTGGTACTTCTTCAATTGATATAGTTTTTATTCAGGAACCATACTGTATTAATAATAAAGTGGCTGGTTTTCCTAAAACGTACAGAATCATACAGTTTGGAAATCTCAGGAAAAGAGCTGCAGTTGTAGTTGTAAACAAACATATTGACTCTGTAATGATAAGTCAATTTTCTTCCGAGGATTTAGTACTAGTGGAGTTTACTTTTAAAAATATGCATTTTTATGCTGCAAGTATTTACATGGATTGTGATCGTGATATAAATATTGATATTTCTAATATAGAGGCTATCAATGACCATTGTGGGGGGAGGCTTTTGATTGCTTCAGATACTAATGCTAGATCAATTACTTGGTTTGACTGTGTTACGAATTCTCGGGGGAGAATTCTGGAATCTTTTCTTGCTTCTAAATGTTTATGGCTTCTCAATAATAATTTTAATTTGCAAACATTCCACTCAAGAACTGGTCAAAGTTGCATAGATTTGACAATTACTTCTTATGCTTTGCTGCCCTTCATTAATGACTGGGAAATCTTAGATGAGGAAAGTTGCTCTGATCACAATCTTATTAGTTTTACTATTAATTTCAAAGTTAATAACTCATATCAGTATTTTCATTTTAATATGAAATATATTTACGAAAAAGCAAATTGGAGTACTTTTAAAAATTTATTGCATAATGAGTTTAGTGGACTTTTAATGGAGGTAAATTATCATGTTTCAAGTAATACAAATGATTTAGATAAAGAATTAAAAAACTGTGTCAAAGAAGTCAAGGATTTAAATAACTTTGCCTCCCTCTTTATGAATTGCATTCAGAACGTTTGCAAACATTCTATGCCTTTTAAAGTTCCTAGACTGACTAGACAAAATAAAGGGAAAACTGTGCCGTGGTGGAATGATGAATTAACGAAATTAAGAAAAATAGTAAATTCAAAAAGGAGACTGTTCCAGAGAACTTATAACAATGTTAATCTACGTGATATAAGGAAATGTGATTATATGAGATGTAAACGTCTATACAAGAATAAATTAAAATATTATAAGTTTCAGTCTTGGAAAGAGTTTTGTTCAAGTGCAGGCTCAAATCCATGGAATGTTTTGTACAATATAGCATCTGGAAAATGCAAAAATCAAACCACTTTAACAACAATAAAGGATTCTAGAGGTAATTATACTTCTAACTATGAGGAAACCTTAAGTGCTTTAATGGATCAGTTCGTTCCTCTTGATAATTGTAATACTGACACATATTACCACACCAAATTAAGAAAACTTATGCGAGATGACATTAATACTTTAAATGATATTGATTTTTCTCAAGATGAGGTTTATTCAACAATTAAGTGTTTGGATCCAAAAAAATCACCTGGTAAAGATGGTATATCTAGCAGAGTTATTTTAGAGGTCTTTGACCTTTTTCCGTTGTTTGTGACTGCTTTATACAATGAATGTCTTGCTAGAGGAATTTTTCCAAACGTGTGGAAACATTCTTGTATTCGTTTCTTTACTAAACCAGGAAAGGATGAGTCTCTGAGTGCTTCTAAATTTAGGCCGATCAGTCTGTTACCTGTTGCAGGTAAGGTTTTAGAGAAGCCCATGATTGAGAGAATTATGTATTTTTTAAATTCGAATAATTACTTAAGTAACAACCAATTTGGTTTTACCTCTGGTAGAAGTACTACTGATGCTATTTTCAAGGTTTCAAATTTTATTAAGGATGGTTTTAATCTTAATCTCCAAGTAATTTTGATATCTCTGGATGTTAAGGGGGCTTTTGATGCAGCATGGTGGCCAGCTATTTTGTTTCAGCTTCGAAATTTTCAGTGCCCAAGAAATTTATACTTTTTAACTGTTGATTATTTTCATGAGCGTTCAGCCAGTATTTCTACTGAAAATTATTTTTTATATAGATATGTAACTATGGGTTGCCCTCAAGGATCTTGTAATGGTCCTGGCTTTTGGAAAATATTTTATGACTCTCTGCTTAAATTGGGTTATCCTGTGAATGTTGAGGTGATTGCGTTTGCAGATGATGTACTAATAATGATTAGAGGGGCTTCGGAACTCGAACTTGAAATGCTTGGGAACATAAGCATCAAGAAAATCATTGAATGGTCAAAGTGCAATAAAGTCATTTTTAACACTGAGAAATCTAATGTTATGCATTTTTCAAGGAAGAGAAAAAAAATGCCTATTCGCATCTATATGAATGGAGAATGTTTAAGCGCAGTAACTGAGATGCGTTATCTAGGTGTAACTTTTGACAGCAAACTAAATTG
Organism: Salticus scenicus; assembly: GCA_963930645.1. NCBI lineage: Eukaryota > Metazoa > Arthropoda > Arachnida > Araneae > Salticidae > Salticus > Salticus scenicus. The sequence continues at coordinate 50,326,098 of OZ005649.1, forward strand.
GAACAGCCATATTACCAGTATGTGTGTTAAAGCTAATATTTTACTGCATATGTTAGCAAAAATGGCTAAGGTTAGTTGGGGTATCGGTCCTGATGCTTTAAAAACAATATACGAGGGTGCAATTGTTCCTTTATTGACCTATGCTGCCCCTGTTTGGTATGAAGCTGTAAGTAAATCTTATAACCGAAAGAGGTTAATGTCTACACAGAGATTTATTGCACTTAGAATTATAAAAGGTTTTAGAACGATTTCTTATGAAGCAGCGTGTATTTTGGCTGGAATTGTTCCTATCTATTTTAAAATTCGAGAAATTGCAGATATTTACACCTGTATAAAGTTCAATAGCCATTTGAAAATAGACACAGAGCTCCCTTCAAATTTGTGGCTTCATCCTGGTAAGTATGTACCATTTAATACTTCAAGTGAAAGTGATTCACCTATTGAAATTTATACTGGTGGAAGTGAAATGTCAAATAACATCGGTTGTGCTTTCGTTATCTTTCAGGATGGGCGCACTATTGCTGAAAATAAATTTAAATTGCACCCCCATTGTACGAATAATCAAGCTGAAGCTTTTGCCATACTTAAAAGTTTACTTTGGATTTCCTCAAACAGAAATTTCATAAATTATAATTTTAACATATATACCGATAGTAAAATAGCAATAGATAAAATAAGTAATAAAAGGAAACATTATCCCGTTATTGAAAATATCCGGAAACAGCTTTGGGGTCTAATTTCAAGAAATCAAATTATAAATATTTATTGGGTCAAAGGACATTCAGGTAATATTGGCAATGAACGGGCTGATTTATTGGCCAAAGAAGCTGCTCTTTCAGAAATGCCTTACGATTTTGAAGATATCCCGAAATCACACATAAAGAGTGAAATCCGTAAAAATGTACTCCGAAAATGGCAAAATGAATGGACTAGCTCACAGAAAGGTTTAACGACTAAACTCTTTTTACCAACAGTTAACGATCGTCTAAATGCAATAATTCCACACAATAGCAAGCTAACTCAAATTATGTCTGGACATGCAAGAATAAACCAATATCTTTTTAAATATAAACATTCCACCACCGAAAGTTGTTCTTGTGATACCACTGAAATACAATCGGTTGAACATGTAATCTTCTTTTGCCCGCTTCTGGATTCACAAAGATCAGAACTCTTTCGAACAGTAATCTCAAATGGACTTACCTGGCCTCCCATATTAAGTACTTTTCTTCATTCTGATTATTTCAATATTTTTTGTAAATTTTGTTCGGCAATTTCATTTTTGTAATTAGTGATTTATGTTTGTAATTTTGTGATTTTCAATGCATGTAGTGTGACCTTGTCACGGAACATGCTGAATTAAAATTTTAATTAAAAAAAAAACATGAGTCCCCCCCCAAGGCACATGAGTCCCCCCAAGGCCCAACTTTGACATGAGTCCCCCCCCCAAGCTACAACTTTGACATGAGTCCCCACAAGGCACAACTTTGACATGAGTCCCCCCCCAAGGCACAACTTTGACATGAGTCCCCCCCAAGGCACAACTTTGACATGAGTCCCCCCCAAGGCACAACTTTGACATGAGTCCCCCCCCCAGGCACAACTTTGATATGAGTCCCCCAAGGCACAAGCAACAATTTTATGCTATAAATCACTAATACTGTCCGAAAACTTCATGAAAGCGAGGAAGGTTAAGTTTAAAATTTTTTATTTTTTTTTTCCTTTAACTATTGTAGATTTTTACTGTCAAGTTGTTATTAAAAAAAAAAAAAACTGTCCATGACGTTACATTTGACTGCGTAGCGTTTCTTTACTACAATAAACTCTATGAACTATAAATTTATTTTATCAGTTTTATTTATAGATACTACTGGGCGATTTTTAAATTTTGGCGTTGAAATAAACCGAACGTTATTCGCCAAGACGTTTAATTTAGAAATAGCAATTAAAGAAATTAAATCGAAATAGTAGTCACATAAATGATCTATTTTTCTTTGAATAGATAATTTTATAGGCGGGGGGTGGGGGGTGGGGGGGGGTGTAGTTTTAAAAAGAAAATTTATTTCAATTACTATTTTCGGCCTAAAAGCCGTTAAAAATATAAACAGAATATGAAGAATTCATACAAATTAGCGAAAAGATATCCGATAAAAGTATCACCAAAATACGATTCCCCTTTTATACAAGAAATTATATTAAAGAAAAAAATCATCACTAATATGGTGACAAAAATTCAAAAGCCGCCAAGGGAGAGATTCAGTAAAGTTGTGTTGCACGGTAATGTTTACATAGTATTTATTTATTTATTTTTTTTTTTTTTTTGTCTCGAACATTTAACAACAGGTTTATTTTTCTTTTCCGAAATTTGATTACAACCAAACTCGAAATAACAATCAAATTTATATACTTATTAGATATTTTAATTGCAATCAAAAGCTTGTTATTATTATATAAAATATAAAAATATGTAAATATGTAAATAATTACAGTATCCGCGTTTGTAATGATCGATAGATGGCTCTTTCTCAACTGCAGTTGTTAGTAAATATAATACCCACGTGTATTGTTCTTTCTGGTTGTTCTATCATTGTTTCAACGTGAAAGCTATCAGTGGTATGATAATTTCACCTTAGCCCACCAGAGGGCGAGCATTTCATTACAATCGCGGATACTGTTGGTAACAAAAGTGTCCGAACCATAGATATAAATATAAATATAGATCTATCATCCCCATGTTATCGAGCAAAAAATTTTGATGCCGAAAAAAAGTTCTAAAATCAGCCATTGGAGAGTATTGAAAAAAAGAATAAAAAGAAAAATGAATTTGAAACTGTACCTGGAGTTTTTCATTCACCTTTAGTAAATAAATTATTCATAAATTTTATTTACTAAATTATCCGTGTGTATTCCTGTGTGTGATTTACTCGGGAAAAGGCAGCCATTAGAGTGACTTTTCCCGAAAAAAGAAGTATCACTTTTTCCCTCTCGCTGATCAATCTATGTCTTATTACTATATCTATAGTCCGAACACAAGCAAAAACTTCTATGTAAAAAAAGTACACTTCATACAGTTAAATAAACCCTTATCGAATCATGGTCTTACATTGACTAAGATCAGTATTCGACAAGGATTTATTTAACAAAATCGTATGAAGTGTACTTTTTTTACATAGGAATTTTTGCTAGTGTTCGGACACTTTTGTTACCGACTGTATATATTAACAAATTACCACACAAAAAAATATGCTTAAATGAATTGAAGATTCATAAATAGGTTTATTTTTTAAATGATTAAATAAATTTTATATTCATATTTCATTCATGCGTACTAACTCACTTTTAGTTTCAATTTCTGTGGTTGGAACCAACATTACTTCTCATATTTTGTTGAATATTATATCAGATATTGAAAAACTCTTTAAACATTAGTGATTTTTTTTTTTTTTTTAACCACATTAATACGTATATCGTTCATATTTCACACTAACTTTTTACGGTGTATCTGGATATTAAAAATTAAATAAATTTTCGTCAAATAAACGTGTCTGAATGTTTGTAAAGCAGTGCTAGAACACTGCAGAATTTAAAAAATAATATCAAATAAGGCAAATATCATTTTTTAAATTTGTCTCGAACATTTAACAACCTGTTCATTTTTCTTTTTCGAAATTTGATTACTACCAACCTCGCAATGACAAACAAATTCATGTATTTATTAGATATGTTAATTGCAACGAAAAGTTTGTTAAACTAATCAAAATTAAGGCATTATAGTATGCTTATTTTGGATATGTTTGCATTCCATTAACACATTTTGTCAAAAATATATAATGCTGATTTTGTTGTCGCTTTTAGTGTGCCAGGATTAAAAAATAAATGCTGATTAGTCAAAACTTATCAAAGTATTAAAATACCAGTAGGTCGTTGCTTGTCTATCGGTCGAATTTCTAAATGAACCTGTTTCCGAATTTGCCATATTCGCCAAATCGGAAACAATGGACAAATATCGTGAAAAATAACTAGTAACGAAAAAATGATGATATAAAGTTTAACTTTTTTTTTATTTTTTATTTTTGGTTCATAAGTATTTTTCGATATATAGTTTTAATAATTTAATAAATTTTTGATAATCAAATTTTTTCACAAAGTTTGTTTACTTTCAAAAATTCCCATTTCTTAAGCCTTTTCCATCGTTTTCCATTTATTTTAACTTATTAGAAAACTTTATTTTCAGTAATAATATGTTGTTTGCACATTCATTTTTTTTTTTTTTTTTTTTTTTTTTTTTTTTTTTTTCCCAACGTTAAAAAAAATATAAAATTCAAGGGTGGTAACAAAAATACAAATGTCTACAAATGGTGACAAATTAAAATCACAGATTGAAAATAGTCCTGTCGTACTACTACTACTACTACTAATAATAATAATAATTTAAATAAATAAATAAATAAATAATTCATATCAATTAATAGGAATTATATTTTTGTTTAGATTATGGTATTAAAGGGAGAAAAATAGACCTGAAAAGCGCGAAAATGTAATATTTTTTAGAAGTTTTTCTTGCTTTATCTTTTAATAATAATAATAATAATAATAATAATAATAATAATAAAGATAATTCATATGATGAAGTTTCACTTTTGTGTTTGGACGAATAATAATAATAATAATAAAAAATTATACAGACACGACATTATTTCATTATTTAAAACATGAAAATCTGACATTGACAGATTTTAATTTAGTGCCAGAGGCCTACTGCTAAACTTGTTAATATCGACAAATTCTTCTTTAGTTAATTCGTGACGATCTAAATTCCATGATAAAGTTTTCATTAAATCAAACCAATGTGTTTCAGCTGCAGATACTGTAACAAATAACGTTGGAAGTCCAAACTGTCTTATAGCCGCAAAACAACGTTTTTTCTCTTTTTCCCAATGAGGGGGAGGTGTGCCTTGGGGGGGACTCATGTCAAAGGTGTGCCTTGGGGGGGGACTCATGTCAAAGTTGTACCTTGGGGGGGACTCATGTCAAAGTTGGGCCTTGGGGGGACTCATGTCAAAGTTGTGCCTGGGGGGGACTCATGTCAAAGTTGTGCCTTGGGGGGGACTCATGTCAAAGTTGTGCCTTGGGGGGACTTCATTCAATAAATCCCCATTCAATAAACCGACTGAAATAGGCCCTTAGCACTATTAAGAGTGACGTATAAAAATTCGACAACGCTGTACCGACTGAAATAGGGGTACCTTGGGGGGGGAGGAGTCATGTCAAAGTTGGGCCTGTGGGGGGACTCATGTCAAAGTAGTGCCTTGGGGGGGACTCATGTCAAAGTTGTGCCTGGGGGGGACTCATGTCAAAGTTGTGCCTGGGGGGGACTCATGTCAAAATTGTGCCTTGAGGGAACTTCATTCAATGAATCCCCATTCAATAAACCGACTGAAATAGGCCCTTAGCACTATTAAGTGTGACGTATAAAAATTCGACAACGCTGTACCGACTGAAATAGGGATACCTCGGGGGGGACTCATGTCAAAGTTGGGCCTGGGGGGGACTCATGTCAAAGTTGTGCCTTGGGGGGACTTCATTCAATAAATCCCCATTCAATAAATCGACTGAAATAGGCCCTTAGCACTATTAAGAGTGACGTATAAAAATTCGACAACGCTGTACCGACTGAAATAGGGGTACCTTGGGGGGGACTCATGTCAAAGTTGTGCCTTGGGGGGACTTCATTCAATAAATCCCCATTCAATAAACCGACTGAAATAGGCCCTTAGCACTATTAAGAGTGACGTATAAAAATTCGACAACGCTGTACCGACTGAAATAGGGGTACCTTGGGGGGGAGGAGTCATGTCAAAGTTGGGCCTGTGGGGGGACTCATGTCAAAGTAGTGCCTTGGGGGGGACTCATGTCAAAGTTGTGCCTGGGGGGGGACTCATGTCAAAGTTGTGCCTGGGGGGGACTCATGTCAAAGTTGTGCCTTGGGGGGACTTCATTCAATGAATCCCCATTCAATAAACCGACTGAAATAGGCCCTTAGCACTATTAAGTGTGACGTATAAAAATTCGACAACGCTGTACCGACTGAAATAGGGATACCTCGGGGGGGACTCATGTCAAAGTTGGGCCTGGGGGGGGACTCATGTCAAAGTTGTGCCTTGGGGGGACTTCATTCAATAAATCCCCATTCAATAAATCGACTTAAATAGGCCCTTAGCACTATTAAGAGTGACGTATAAAAATTCGACAACGCTGTACCGACTGAAATAGGGGTACCTTTGGGGGGACTCATGTCAAAGTTGTGCCTTGGGGGGACTTCATTCAATAAATCCCCATTCAATAAACCGACTGAAATAGGCCCTTAGCACTATTAAGAGTGACGTATAAAAATTCGACAACTGTACCGACTGAAATAGGCCTCTAGCACTAATAATAATAATAAATTGTTAATAACACGATATTTGCCATTAAATTTTTCCTGCAATCAGCTGACCCATCTTTGACATTTTTTCTGATATTCCCGTAGTAAACGAATACTCCGTCCACTATAATGAATGGTCTATTGATAAAAGGTAATATGTTATTATACATTAGTTTCCACATGAAATAAATAAATAAATGTACTTTTGTAGTAATTTGTAAGTGAAATAACATTAATTTATCACAAAGAACTATGCTCATTAAATGACTTGGGCACAGCTTTAGTACAGTACCCTCTTGCTGACATTTAAAATTTTGTCCCTTTTTGGCGATGAATTAAAATGCTATCCGGGCCACTAAAGCTGTTACAAAATGTAATTATTTTTTAAATTTTACAACGTTTATATATTAAGTGATTCCCTATTATCGATACCGGATTCAGATATCATCATAGATTCAGTATTTGTCGAAAATTCAACGCAGAAAAAACCTAATATATGTTCATTGCAGTTGAACATTAAAGAAAAGGTACAGCTTTAGTACAGAACCCTCTTGGCGACTTTTTATTTATCAATTTACGGAACTTAAATGGTAAGAGAATATGTGTTTTTTGGGCGTTGAGAAAATTTATGTTCAAATCAGTGCACAAACAATTAAGCAAATCAAAAGTTATACATACATATATATATAATTGTACTTATATTAGCTATAATAATCAATTCTCTGTCTTCATCAACATAGTAAGCTTCAACTAAAGTACATATTTATTTTATTTTATAATATACTGTGAACAATAATTAAATTCTCGTGCGAAGAACACAACAGCTAGTATATATACACACACAGTCAAACCTCGTTAACGTGAATCTCAAAAGGGAAAAAATTGTTCATGTTACCAGTAACTAATCTTCATATAACTGAACTAATCTTCATTTTTACGGGGATTGTTGAAACATTTCATGTTAAAAGTAGTTCACGTTAACGAGGTTCGACTGTGTATGTATATAACTTAAGTATTGTTACAAAATTGTAAATAATTGTGCTTATTTTTGTATAAATTCTTTCAAAGAGGCTTAGTAAGTTGATAAAGTGCTAATTTTGTCCATTTCTAGTCATTTTAGCGTTGAAATAGCCTTATTTTCCCTTAAAAACGCATTAAAAAGCCCCAATAAGGGAGGTAATGGATTTGGCGCCAAATTTGGCGACTTTTTCCCACCTTGGCGATTTTTTTTGGCGACCTTGGATAGAAAATCCTTATAAGGGATATACCAAATATGGAAGCTGTAAGTTGATTGGTTGACCACTTTCTAGAGTTTTCTCGAAAAATCTGGGTTCCATGGAACAGTATATAAGAAGCGCTTTTTCGCCAAGGAGAGTTAGTTCAGTACAGTCTGTGATCAGAGTCGGTCAGCTTGCATTGAGCCTCTTCGAAAGAGACTTGCTTTAAGTGTTATTGCTATACAGTTTGTACTGTGGATTTGCTATTGACAGCTGTTGTTGAAGCTGTGTTTACTGGTCGAATTGAAGCTGATACTTGGTTTATAGACCTGTATTTTTCTGGAACTTTCTGTGAATAAATTACTGAATTTTTGTACGTTTGGCCTTTCATTCTCGGACAACTCACGAACCCCCAAGTACGCAACATTTCTGGTGTCAGAAGTGGGATTGTCTGTGAATGGTGATAACGAGAGCTATGGAGCAAGAGATGAAGAAACCTCTAGAAAGCTTAGCTACCCAGATGAATGAAATGAAAGCCGGACAGGAAAGGATGGAAACCGGATTGATAGAGAAAATAGAAACAAAACAAAAAGAATTAAAAGACGGAATGAAATCTAATCAAGATGAGATGAAGAGAGAGCTTTCAACGGTGAAAGAATCAATCGAGGGTAAATTAACGGTGATGGAAAATAGAATGGATGGAATAGAAGAGAAAGTTATAAAGATAGAAGAAAATTTTGAAGAGAAAGTTATAAAGATAGAAGAAATTTTTGAAGAGAAAGTTTTGAAAATAGAAGAGAGTTTTGAAGAGAAAGCAATGAAGATAGAGAAAAATGTTATGAAAGTAGAAAAGAATTTTGAAGAGAGATTTATGAAGATAGAAGAGAATTTTGAGGAGAAATTTAAAGAGAACTTTGATCAAGAGCTGAAAGGAAGGGTTTCAGAGATAGAAAGCAAGTTTAAGAGAATGGAGGAAGTTCTTGAGAGAAAAATGAAGGAAGAGTGGAACGGAGAAGTAATAGGGAATGAACTGCAGAGCAAGATTCGGAATCTCGAAGAAAAGTTAGAATCCATGCCTCAGGAAACTGAAAAGAAAGAGAGAAGAATCCAGAATCAGGAATTGATTAAGCTATCCACCTACGACGGCAGTTCCTCCTGGCATGTATATAAGACGCAGTTTTCCATCGTAGCTGAAGCTAACGGCTGGGACTCTGTTGCAAAGACGGCTCATCTGGTAGGGTCGTTGCGGGGCGACGCCGCAGATATTTTGGAGACCCTTTCGAAGGAACAGCGATATGACTTCGAAGCTGTAACCAGAGCACTAGAGCTACGTTTTGGAGCGAAATGGTCCAAAGAATATAGTCGACTCCAGCTAAGGTCCCGTCGTCAGAGACCAGGGGAAAGCTTACAAAAACTGGCATCAAACATCCAGAGGCTTTCACATTTGGCTTTCTCAGACTGTCATCCTGAAACACGCAATGATCTGGCTCTAGAATATTTCATTGATGCTGTCGGAGATCCAGATATTCAAAAAGCCCTCAGACTCTCCGGCGTGAAGGATGTGGAGTCAGCCTTGGTGTATGCCCTAAAGCTCGATACTGCCCAACAAGCCTCCTGTAAACATCGCCAGAACAGCACAGCACACAAAGTGAACGGCTCTCCAGATGATCTTAAAGAGATTCAGGAAATGATTGCAGAAATTAATAGAAGACTACGCATTCTTGAGAGTAAGAAAGAAGAGAAGACTCCAACAACTAAATGCTGGGGCTGTGGAAAAGACGGGCATATCAAACGAAGCTGCCCAGTAAGAACACCTAGAGACGCAACCAAGAATGTCTCTGAAGTATGCCACCCAGGAAGGGCTCTTCGGGAAAATCCAGATGCCTTCTTGCGGAAGCCTCCATCTGAAGATCATAAATACAGCTGTAAAGCCGATGATAGACCCCAAAGAATACAGCCAGTTGCTCGCCAAGTTACTGTCGCAACACCATCAGAACAAGATCCCGATCCATGGAGTGACGAAGAACTTAGACAAGCCCAGTTGGAAGATCCTGACATAAAGCCAATATTACAGCTGAAGGAGACGACCAGCAACAGACCTACCTGGCAGGACATTTCCAGATTTAGTCCCATTACGACAATTTATTGGGCACTTTGGGACTCTCTTCATATCAGAAACGGCGTATTATACAGAAAGTGGGAATCTGATGATGGGAAAAGCACACCAAGATCAAGAATTCCAGATGTTTTAGAACAACTGCATAGTAGCTCTACCGGAGTCCATTTTGGGGTAATGAAGACTCTGCAGAAAGTTCGGGAACGCTTCTACTGCTGCAAGGCAAAGGAGGATGTGGAGAAATGGTGTAAATCCTGTGATGCCTGTGCGGCACGTAAAGGCCCGAAGAAACGAAATCGAGGAAGACTGCAACGGTATAACGTGGGAGCACCAATTGAACGGATTGCAATCGACATCTTGGGTCCTTTGCCACGGACCTCCAGTGGAAATAAATACATCCTCGTCGTGATGGACTATTTCACCAAGTGGCCTGAGACATATCCCATTCCCAATCAAGAGGCATGCACAGTCGCAGAGGTCCTAGTGCAGCAATGGGTGTCAAGGTACGGCACGCCCCTACAACTTCATACCGACCAAGGTAGGAACATTACCTCTGATGTTTTCAAAGGACTGTGTCAACTACTCGGCATACACAAAACCCGGACAACACCCTTACATCCCAAGTCGGGCGGCATGGTCGAGAGGTTCAATCGTACCATCCTGAATAACCTCTCTCTTCTAGTATCAAGGAACCAGAAAGATTGGGACTTGAAGTTGCTATTGTTCCTGCTGGCTTATCGAAGTGCTGTCCATGAAACCACCGGCTATACTCCAGCCCAGATGCTGTTTGGACGTGAACTTCGTCTCCCTTGTGATCTCCTGTTTGGTTGTTCACCCGATGCGCCTTCATCGCCCGAGGAGTACATCCAAGATCTCCAGGCACGATTTGAGGACGTACACAACTTTGCTCGGGAGCGGATTAACATGGCAACGGAGAAAATGAAGACAAGGTACGATCTAAAGGCTACAGAACATGAGTTCCAGGAAGGAGAGAAGGTCTGGTTGTGGAATCCTGTTCGAAGCAAAGGACTCTCTCCCAAGTTACAGTGCAACTGGGACGGACCATACACAGTCTTAAAAAGGCTGAATGATGCAGTGGTGCGGATCTCTAAAACACCTTCATCAAAACCGAAGGTGGTGCACTATAATAGGCTAGCCAAGTACTACAAGTAACGGTAATATAAAAATTGAAAATGTAAATACTGGTACAATTTGCGCATGCGTAATGTAAATATTTGTATAGAAATACTTGTACATATTTGTGAATTTTGTAAATATTTCTCACTTCATTTTTTTTGTATTTTGTCGTTATATGCAACTTAGTTTTTGTATTTTAGATTGTGTAAATTTGGTTAGCTTCGCCTCTTGACCAAGGGTTGCACTGCCCGGGACGTGCAGTCCTTGGGAGGGGGGCAGTGTTACAAAATTGTAAATAATTGTGCTTATTTTTGTATAAATTCTTTCAAAGAGGCTTAGTAAGTTGATAAAGTGCTAATTTTGTCCATTTCTAGTCATTTTAGCGTTGAAATAGCCTTATTTTCCCTTAAAAACGCATTAAAAAGCCCCAATAAGGCAAGTAATGGATTTGGCGCCAAATTTGGCGACTTTTTCCCACCTTGGCGATTTTTTTTGGCGACCTTGGCGAGAAAATCTTTATAAGGGATGTACCAAATATGGAAGCTGTAAGTTGATTGGTTGACCACTTTCTAGAGTTTTCTCGAAAAATCTGGGTTACATGGAACAGTATATAAGAAGCGCTTTTTCGCCAAGGAGAGTTAGTTCAGTACAGTCTGTGATCAGAGTCGGTCAGCTTGCATTGAGCCTCTTCGAAAGAGACTTGCTTTAAGTGTTATTGCTATACAGTTTGTACTGTGGATTTGCTATTGACAGCTGTTGTTGAAGCTGTGTTTACTGGTCGAATTGAAGCTGATACTTGGTTTATAGACCTATATTTTTCTGGAACTTTCTGTGAATAAATTACTGAATTTTTGTACGTTTGGCCTTTCATTCTCGGACAACTCACGAACCCCCAAGTACGCAACATTTCTGGTGTCAGAAGTGGGATTGTCTGTGAATGGTGATAACGAGAGCTATGGAGCAAGAGATGAAGAAACCTCTAGAAAGCTTAGCTACCCAGATGAATGAAATGAAAGCCGGACAGGAAAGGATGGAAACCGGATTGATAGAGAAAATAGAAACAAAACAAAAAGAATTAAAAGACGGAATGAAATCTAATCAAGATGAGATGAAAAGAGAGCTTTCAACGGTGAAAGAATCAATCGAGGGTAAATTAACGGTGATGGAAAATAGAATGGATGGAATAGAAGAGAAAGTTATAAAGATAGAAGAAAATTTTGAAGAGAAAGTTATAAAGATAGAAGAAATTTTTGAAGAGAAAGTTTTGAAAATAGAAGAGAGTTTTGAAGAGAAAGCAATGAAGATAGAGAAAAATGTTATGAAAGTAGAAAAGAATTTTGAAGAGAGATTTATGAAGATAGAAGAGAATTTTGAGGAGAAATTTAAAGAGAACTTTGATCAAGAGCTGAAAGGAAGGGTTTCAGAGATAGAAAGCAAGTTTAAGAGAATGGAGGAAGTTCTTGAGAGAAAAATGAAGGAAGAGTGGAACGGAGAAGTAATAGGGAATGAACTGCAGAGCAAGATTCGGAATCTCGAAGAAAAGTTAGAATCCATGCCTCAGGAAACTGAAAAGAAAGAGAGAAGAATCCAGAATCAGGAATTGATTAAGCTATCCACCTACGACGGCAGTTCCTCCTGGCATGTATATAAGACGCAGTTTTCCATCGTAGCTGAAGCTAACGGCTGGGACTCTGTTGCAAAGACGGCTCATCTGGTAGGGTCGTTGCGGGGCGACGCCGCAGATATTTTGGAGACCCTTTCGAAGGAACAGCGATATGACTTCGAAGCTGTAACCAGAGCACTAGAGCTACGTTTTGGAGCGAAATGGTCCAAAGAATATAGTCGACTCCAGCTAAGGTCCCGTCGTCAGAGACCAGGAGAAAGCTTACAAAAACTGGCATCAAACATCCAGAGGCTTTCACATTTGGCTTTCTCAGACTGTCATCCTGAAACACGCAATGATCTGGCTCTAGAATATTTCATTGATGCTGTCGGAGATCCAGATATTCAAAAAGCCCTCAGACTCTCCGGCGTGAAGGATGTGGAGTCAGCCTTGGTGTATGCCCTAAAGCTCGATACTGCCCAACAAGCCTCCTGTAAACATCGCCAGAACAGCACAGCACACAAAGTGAACGGCTCTCCAGATGATCTTAAAGAGATTCAGGAAATGATTGCAGAAATTAATAGAAGACTACGCATTCTTGAGAGTAAGAAAGAAGGGAAGACTCCAACAACTAAATGCTGGGGCTGTGGAAAAGACGGGCATATCAAACGAAGCTGCCCAGTAAGAACACCTAGAGACGCAACCAAGAATGTCTCTGAAGTATGCCACCCAGGAAGGGCTCTTCGGGAAAATCCAGATGCCTTCTTGCGGAAGCCTCCATCTGAAGATCATAAATACAGCTGTAAAGCCGATGATAGACCCCAAAGAATACAGCCAGTTGCTCGCCAAGTTACTGTCGCAACACCATCAGAACAAGATCCCGATCCATGGAGTGACGAAGAACTTAGACAAGCCCAGTTGGAAGATCCTGACATAAAGCCAATATTACAGCTGAAGGAGACGACCAGCAACAGACCTACCTGGAAGGACATTTCCAGATTTAGTCCCATTACGAAAAGTTATTGGGCACTTTGGGCTCTCTTCATATCAGAAACGGCGTATTATACAGAAAGTGGGAATCTGATGATGGCAAAAGCACACCAAGATCAAGAATTCCAGATGTTTTAGAACAACTGCATAGTAGCTCTACCGGAGTCCATTTTGGGGTAATGAAGACTCTGCAGAAAGTTCGGGAACGCTTCTACTGGTGCAAGGCAAAGGAGGATGTGGAGAAATGGTGTAAATCCTGTGATGCCTGTGCGGCACGTAAAGGCCCCGCAGAAGCGAAGTCGCGGAAGACTGCAACGGTATAACGTGGGAGCACCATTTGAACGGATTGCAATCGACATCTTGGGTCCTTTGCCACGGACCTCCAGTGGAAATAAATACATCCTCGTCGTGATGGACTATTTCACCAAGTGGCCTGAGGCATATCCCATTCCCAATCAAGAGGCATGCACAGTCGCAGAGGTCCTAGTGCAGCAATGGGTGTCAAGGTACAGCACGCTCCTACAACTTCATACCGACCAAGGTAGGAACTTTACCTCTGATGTTTTCAAAGGACTGTGTCAACTACTCGGCATAGACAAAACCCGGACAACACCCTTACATCCCGAGTCGGACGGCATGGTCGAGAGGTTCAATCGTACCATCCTGAATAACCTCTCTCTTCTAGTATCAAGGAACCAGAAAGATTGGGACTTGAAGTTGCTATTGTTCCTGCTGGCTTATCGAAGTGCTGTCCATGAAACCACCGGCTATACTCCAGCCCAGATGCTGTTTGGACGTGAACTTCGTCTCCCTTGTGATCTCCTGTTTGGTTGTCCACCCGATGCGCCTTCATCGCCCGAGGAGTACATCCAAGATCTCCAGGCACGATTTGAGGACGTACACAACTTTGCTCGGGAGCGGATTAACATGGCAACGGAGAAAATGAAGGCAAGGTACGATCTAAAGGCTACACAACATGAGTTCCAGGAAGGAGAGAAGGTCTGGTTGTGGAATCCTGTTCGAAGCAAAGGACTCTCTCCCAAGTTACAGTGCAACTGGGACGGACCATACACAGTCTTAAAAAGGCTGAATGATGTAGTGGTGCGGATCACTAAAACACCTTCATCAAAACCGAAGGTGGTGCACTATAATAGGCTAGCCAAGTACTACAAGTAACGGTAATATTAAAATTGAAAATGTAAATACTGGTAAAATTTGCGCATGCGTAATGTAAATATTTGTATAGAAATACTTGTACATATTTGTGAATTTTGTAAATATTTCTCACTTCATTTTTTTTTGTATTTTGTCGTTATATGCAACTTAGTTTTTGTATTTTAGATTGTGTAAATTTGGTTAGCTTCGCCTCTTGACCGAAGGTTGCACTGCCCGGGACGTGCAGTCCTTGGGAGGGGGCAGTGTTACAAAATTGTATATAATTGTGCTTATTTTTGTATAAAATCTTTCAAAGAGGCTTAGTAAGTTGATAAAGTGCTAATTTTGTCCATTTCTAGTCATTTTAGCGTTGAAATAGCCTTATTTTCCCTTAAAAACGCATTAAAAAGCCCCAATAAGGCAGGTAATGGATTTGGCGCCAAATTTGGCGACTTTTTCCCACCTTGGCTATTTTATTTTGGCGACCTTGGCGAGAAAATCCTTATAAGGTATATACCAAATATGGAAGTTGTAAGTTGATTGGTTGACCACTCTCTAGAGTTTTCTCGAAAAATCTGGGTTTCATGGAACAGTATATAAGAAGCGCTTTCTCGCCAAGGAGAGTTAGTTCAGTACAGTCTGTGATCAGAGTCGGTCAGCTTGCATTGAACCTCTTCGAAAGAGACTTGCTTTAAGTGTTATTGCTATACAGTTTGTACTGTGGATTTGCTATTGACAGCTGTTGTTGAAGCTGTGTTTACTGGTCGAATTGAAGCTGATACTTGGTTTATAGACCTGTATTTTTCTGGAACTTTCTGTGAATAAATTACTGAATTTTTGTAAGTTTGGCCTTTCATTCTCGGACAACTCACGAACCCCCAAGTACGCAACAGTATTTTTTACTTCCATTTCCTTTTTTGTGTGTTTGTTTCTCTTGTCTTTGGGTTTTGGGTCTTGCTTTTGCCTCGAAGGTAGTAACGCATGTTTTTTTGCACCTGAAGCAGAAAGGCTACATCCATTCGAAACTGGTAGTGCCTGAGTTTATTTTATGGTGTGTGAAGATTTTAAAAATACAGAAACAATATATTTATTGACTTAGTTTATGATCACTTTGCCATCGAACCACATTATGCAAAGGTAAGGAAAAAATAATAGTACACTGTTTGAGAAAAATAAAACCAGTTTAGTTTGCAGAAACAAGAACAGATTAGGATGAAATTGTACATGAAGAGCAGTTGTCAATCGTGCCCAGGACGATGTAGGGAAAGGTGCTCCATGTGACCGTCCTCATTCATCTGCAAAATTTCAAGTCGATGGACAATATGTTCAACAGCAGATCGTAACTGATCAGTTGTGATGCTTCGCACATGAAGCGTTATGGAGTTCTTTAAGGACCCTCTTCACTCACGGCCGCCGGAAGCCGAATCTAATGTTATTCTATGGGAAATTTTTCTTTACAAATAACTTATTAACTAATACATATTTTTAAATTCTGTTTTCACATTCTGATAATTCCCAGCTGTTAAACTGACGGACCTTTTTTAAAAAATTATTATTTTATTTTTTTATATTTTATTTTGAAGCTTCAAAATACGAATTTTCAATATGTGAAATTTTTTCATTTTGCAATTTCAAAATAAAATATTAAAAATTTAAAAAAAAAAATACATTTCTAAAAAAGGTCCATCAATTTAACAGCTTGGAATTTTCTGAATGTGAAAACAGAATTTAAAAATATGTATTAGTTAATAAGTTATTTGTAAAGAAAATTTCCCCATAGAATAACATTGGCTTGGGCTTCCGGCGACGGTAAGTGAAGAGGGCCGTTAAATCATTCAACGTCGCATCACCTCCACGATACACCACATTTTTTCAAGATGATCAGAATCTAGTCAATAAATGTTAATATTGTTTCTGTACTCCGTTTTGTGTGTTAAATTTAATGTTTTTCCAGAAAAGGTGCCCTCTGGTGGACATTTTGGAACTAATTTTTTTTTTTTTCGAAATTCCGTGGGCGCATCTCGTGTATAGTCTATATACCAAATTTCGTTGCATTCCGTTGACCCATTTGCGAAGTAGGATGCTGTTTATAGAGAAAGTTCAATTAAAACCACCCTGTATATTGAGCTATTGAAAATTAGTCTAAGTTTTAAAGAGTGGTCTATTGAATAATTCTTTGTATAATTTGTAATAAATTTTTAAATTGAATAACAACTTGAAACGTCTTATGAACGCAGCTACAATATTGAAAAGGGGAAATACACAGGGAATTCAAATATGTTGTAGTGTTTCAGAAACATTTTCTTTCAAATATAATTTAATATCTCTATACTGCACAAAGTATTAGGAAATTAACATATATTATTCAGATGCGAAAAAACATGTTTATCGTGCGTATGATTAACATTAATATTAGCTTACATTACTATACAAAATATTCTGATATACGTAAAAATAACTTTATATATATTTTCAGCTAGGTTTACCTGTTTGTATGCTCGTCTACTTATGTACTTGTAAAGTATTCATTTCCGTAAGTGTATTTTAGGATCACTATAGCATGTTAGAATTGGAAATTGTGAATTTAAAATTACCGGTTTGTTTACAAAGATACACAAAAGTATTTGGATACATAAAGGTCTAAGTGTGGTATTTCTTTTAAACACAATTTAGCATTTTTATCTCTGTTTTCATGGAAGTAAAATATACTGAAATAACCACGCCAGAAAAACTATGCAAATTTATGTAAAGTAGGATCAAGTTTTTTAAAGTAATTGTTCTATTAAGAACAGTTATTGCATTATTATGATCTACATATGAGCCCCAACATTTTTGCTTTTTCATTGCTGATTTTAGGACCGTCCAAGGCTAACACTATTTCATCTTCCCATTTGGATTTTCACGAAGTATTTAAAATTATATTTTAAAAATTCTAAAAAAATTTCTAATAATTTGTTTGTCAATATTTTTTTGTTAATGATTTTGTTTTTTAATGTCTTTTAAGTCTCATATTTGGAAATTACTCACATAACTTTATTTAGCTGTTATTTATTTTAATATTTTGTTACTTTACTTCTTGTGCTTTTCATTTTACATTTCTTTACTAGTCATTTCTAATTTTACTTAATTTACTGACACCAGTATTTTTTAAGAATAATTTTCAATTTATTTATTTAGGTTTTTAAGCTACCATTTTCATGCTTTACTTGTGCCTACATTTATCCATAGTTGCCATCATTTTAAATTATTCCGGAGCATTTTTAGCCCCGCCTTTATTTCGCACCACGTTTTTAGAATATTTTTTTACAATACATGATTATGCATACTTGCCAACATCGTAATTAATATTCTGTAGTATTGTTAGTCCCGCCCTTTTTTTTACAACAGTAAATTATTAGAGTAATATTCTCCAAATTCAATTACGATTAAATAAGAAGAAAAGATACTGGTGTGAAAATGAAGGCGGGGATAACAATGCTACGGAATATTAATTAGTATGTTGGCAAGTATGGATTATGATAAAATAAGAAAAACTTACTTTTTGAAAAAACAGTGGTATGGAATAAAGGCGGAGCTAAAAATGCTCCGGAATAAATTAAAATATTGGCAACTCTGCATTTATCGTTTGATGAAGCATCGCGCCCATTTCGTAGACTAAATTTATTGTTTTTCAAAGGTCTGGTTGTTTTAGGCCATTGACACGTTTCAAAATCAATGTGTCAGTTTGAAACCACCGCCACTTTAGAATGTACAAAAAGAGGGGAAAAAAGGCTAAAAACCCCATAGAAATAGCATGGCAAGAAAAGCAAAAAAACTCACAATGTCAAGTGTGTTAAAAAAAAAAAAAAAAAAAAAAAAAAATTCACACCGGAAGTAATAATGGGAATAAATTGACTAGAAAAATACATTGAACAGCGGGAACCGGGCGGGATGGGGCATGGGTCCTATCGTCTAGGATTAATACGACTCGCCTAGTCTTTTTGAAATAAATTCTGTTGGCATACTGTATTGCGTATTATATGTATGTGTTCTTGTTTATTATGGGAAAAATAAGTAGTAATAAAATTATTTATTCAATTAAGATTAATTACCCAATACTAAATTTAACTAAAGAATGGTTCTTGAATTAGCTCTTTTAATTTCAGTTTATAGATTTGTGGAGAATAGAAAAATAATTAAAAAAATACTTTTTTTTCTTCCCCCTAAAGAAAGAATTTTGCTTTACTTTTTTTCTATTCTCATTTATTGAACTCTCGTTTCACACAGGTAACGTGATCATCATTAGAGAGAACTTGATGAATATTATTGGATTAGAGAGATGTTAATTATTGTTATAAGGAAGAACTCAAAGACTTAACTATCTCACTGCTTAAGTTAATTTCAGTATTTTTTCATTTTAAATGAGTATAAATTGCTGCCACGCTACCAGTCATTAAATGAACACCCAGAGTCCCCGATTGAGTTTTAATGGGGCGGGGCGACACGCAAGGCTGTTTTTCAGTATGTGTATGTGTGTGAGTGTATATATAATTTCAAATTAAACTTCCTTCTTTGACAACTTATAGTCGTAAAAATGCGTTTCTTTTTCTTTCTTTGAGTTGATTGTATCTAAATGGTGTATTAATGTAAAGCCTGTTAATTTACCTTCACGCAATTTTACTTTTATAAAAATGGCGCACATGAAAGAAAATGATAGAACGCAATAGTCTCAAAATGGTGGTTATCTGTAATATAGTAAAAAATTTCTACGATAATAGCGTGAAAATCTTGTCTTTTTATGAAACACTGTGGAAGACCCAATAAAACAACTATTTTCAAGACTAAAGATATTAAAGAATAAAAACTTTTAATGAGTTATTTATCTGTAACCCCTTGCCGGCTCAATTTATTCCTAGGATAGCAAGAACTTCGTTTCAAAAAGGAGCGCTGACACCAGTATTCTTTATCACTAATTTCTGTGAGAATAAATTACTGCACAAATATGCTAAAAATTATTGGTAAAGAATTCTGTTGTCAGGGTTCCGTCTTCAGACGGAAACAATTGCACCCTTGTTTGTTCGCTTGGCCGAGCTGAAGCCGGGAAGGGGTTAAATAAATAAGCATAAGTGTCCTTGTAAGAATTTCTCGCATAAATTAGTGTTGGAAGTTGAAGTCATTACTAGGGTTGCCAACTTTTATAACTCATTCCGGAGCATTTTTAGTCCCGCCTTTATTTCATACAACTTATATTTTAAGAGTAATTTTTTCTTATTTTATCGTATAGTTATATATTGGAGAAATTTATTCTAAAAATAAAGTGGTACGAAATAAAGGCAGGATTAAAAATACTCTGGAATAAATTAAAAGGTTGGCAACAATGCAATACCAGAGTTGCCAATACGAATAATTTATTAGGAAGCATTTTTAACCCCGCCATTATTTCACACCACTTTATTTATAGAATAATTTTCTTCAATATACAGGGTGAGTATAATCATACTTGCCAACATCCTAATTAATATTCCGTAATATTGTTAGCTCCGCCTTCTTTTTCACACCGGTATCTTTTAAAATATATTTCCACTTATTTAATCATAATTGCATTTGGAGACTATTACTCTAAAAAATTATTGGTGTGAGAAAAAGGGCGGGACTAACTAGATTACGGAATATTAATTAGGATGTTGGCAAGTGTAGTTAAAGTTGCGATTTCAAAACTCTATAATCTTATAACTACCCATCAGAGCGATTTGATATTTTACCAGAACAATCCTGAATAGGACTGGGCGATGTAGTGATTCTATAAATCGATTTATCTTCCATCTAATATCGTGACATAGAGATAAATCGATTTAACACTGATTTAAAAAATACTTCCTCCCTATCCCATCCTACATATACAAGTCTTTTAATCGATAGTATACTGACCGCAAAATGGCGCTGCTATTACTCATTTTCTGCAAATCCCCATATGGCTATAATTCAGCACCTATTGCTTAAAATTACGCCAAACTACATATGTAAAATTTTTATTAAGAAATGTTATTTTGATTACACATTTCTGAATGATTAACATTAAGGGCGTTGTTATAAATATTAAAGACAATTTTTGATGGTCAGTGGCACAACAGTTTTTGCTGTGTGCGTTGCTGGTTTGTTTGCAGCACTTGTGCCTACATTGTTCGCTTGACGAAGGGTTGGGTTTTATTTCGACTCGAAACAATTGTTGCTAGTTTTTTTTGCATTTTATGGTGATTATTTAAATTTAATAAAATTAAACATAATTTATACGTCTCATTAATATATTAAAACCAATGTAACATTTAAAATGAGATAAAAAAATTCAAAAATTTTAAAACTTTAAAAATACATTTTAATTATTTAAATCAAATTGGACTGTAAAGGTTGATATTTTTATTTATTACCAACTATGCGAAAAATACCAGAGCCGGGAATCGAACCCGGGCACCTCCGCTTAACGCACGGATGCTCTACCACTGAGCTACCTGGCTGACAACCAGCTAGGCACTTCTCGCATAATATTCGTTGGCAAAGTCACCGAGTCTGCAAACGCAGATATATCAGGTGAGACAATAATAATCGCAGCACAACTCCATAGACCACGAAATTTCAATTTAGAAATTTTTATTCAAGAATTCATCAACCGTGAATATTTATTTAAATCAAATTGGAGTGTAAAGGTTGATATTTTTATTTATTAGTTGGTAATAGTTGGTAATAAATAAAAATATCAACCTTTACACTCCAATTTGATTTAAATAAATATTCACGGTTGATGTATTCTTGAATAAAAATTTCTACATTTTAATTAATTCCGCATTTTGAAAACTTTAAAATTTTAGCTTCTAATGTAAATATCTATGAATCCCGTATTTTTCTAGAGGGCGCTTTTACCAAAATGCAACATTCTGCCTTGAACGAGGCTAAAGCTATTCCTCCTGAATATTTAATCTTGCTATGATGTATTATGAATTTTTGTAAATGTTGTTTGTGCTTGTATGTTTGACACTGAGGAAGGCTAGTGTTCTACCCGAAACGTCTGTCTTGTGTTTTAATGTTTTTAATTAAAATGTATTTTTAAAGTTTTAAAAAATTTTTGTATTTTTCTTTAGTCTCATTTTAAATGTTACATTGGTTTTGATTATTTAAAGTTTTTAAAGAATTAGTTTACAACCGTAGTCTTCTAATGCACATTTTAGCCCTTTTTTTGTGTGTTCCTGATATATGATGAAATATTGAGCTTTGTATTTTTATTTATATAATTTGTCTTTTACCACAGTCAGTTAATTAAATTTTCATTTTCTTAAAAAAAAAAAAAAAAAAATTCAAGTTGATTGATAAACTCTACGCGATATTTTTTATCCAATTGTCCAGTTAAGTAATAATTTAGCAAAAAAATTTTTAAAGCTGATTCCCAAATTTTTTATCATTTTACTAAAAATTAGCAAAATTTCTGCTTTTTTGTGCCATATTGCCGAAGTACGGTCGATATTATGACGGTCAATATACAATTTGCCTATAAATAAACCACACATCATTCTGGGAAAAAAAAAAAAAAATCCAAGACCAATTCATTTGTTAGATGAAATAGTTAGCAAAATTTGAGAAAGAAATTTAATTTTAAATGATGGATTTTTTTTTTTTTTTTTTTTTTGAAAACTACTTAATAGTAATACTTAATAATATTTTTAAGTAAAAAAAAAAAAAAATAATAATAAAAATAAAATAAATATGTAGATTTTATTATTTTAGTAATGTAATACTTTTTTATTAATGGCATTATTAATGGCATTATAAAGAGCGTAATAAAAAGTACGTAATAAGGAGCACCATTAAAAGTTCTTGCGTACATTCTTTAAAAATTCTGACAAAGTCAAATTATTGAATAAATAATAATAATGACAAATAGATATGTCGTATTGTATTATGAAACTATTTTTACCGTAATCTACTGTATTATATGTGTAAAATGTGCTAAGCTGGCAACTATGGTTTAAAAGGAATTATTATGACTAAAAATATTATTGTCATGAGCATAAGAAATTGGTTTAAAACTTGAATTTTTTAGAGAAAGAGATAATATTAATTTTTTGTATTTTTTAACCTCTAGAATCCTAAAATATTTTCGAACAGGACTTAACATAAAATATACAGAAAGAAACACAAAAAGTATGTCTTAAAAATAATAAAATAGAAATACACAATAGGGAATTTCTTCACGGTTTTTTGAATGTCTTGCAAGAGCTACTAACACTCCCAATGTGTTTATAGCAGATCTCAGATGATATTTCCTTTTTAGTGCCAATATTTCTAAATTGAAATTTTCGATTTATTTACCGCAACACAATCTTATAATCACAGCTGACCTTCATCTCAAATTTTTCGATTCAAATAAACGTACTTTTAAACTAGAAATTTTATTATGAAATAAAATTATCTATCTAAAGAAGAATATTTTGTAAACTGTATTTTCTTGGCACCAACATTATCAGAACCGGCGGATTTTTTATTCAAAAATCACCAATAATTTTAAGAAGTGATATTTAATATATGTAACAACTATCCGTCTTCAAAGTGATTAGGTAAATGTTACAATTAAAAATTATTGGTGATTATTGAAGAAAAAATCCGCCATATCTGGCAACACTGCTTGGCACATTCGATAATTAAGAATCTGGCAACTTGGAATAGACTTTAAATTATATATGTATGTATGCGCATAGTTGGTTATTTTAAATAAGTAAAGTCAGAAGGAAAAGGAAAACACGAATTCTGAAACGGAGAAATTGTCGCTCTTTGCAACTTTAACCTTAAATACGTTTTTCAAAGAACACATCTAAAACTAATATCATAGTGGTGTGTATATTCTTAGAAGATAATCACCCTCTGTTCTTACTCAACACAATGCTAAACTTTTAAATGACAGCTAATCCAAGCGTTATTCCTAAAAAATATTCATGGGTAGACTTTAAGAACTACTGCTGAATTATGGTATATAAGCCTTCGTACATATTTATCAATTGCAAACATGAAAAATGTAAAATATAGCTAAAGCCCCTTAAATTTAAAAAACAATTTATTATGTATATTTCTATTCCTCTGGTTTCTCTAGAAAGGAAACGATCAATACTCCACATAAAAAAAAGGAAAACCACTATTAGAGGCAATTATTATTTTTATTTAATATATTTGATGCTGGTCATGCGTGGTATCATAACAGATTACTAATAGGTAAGACGCGTGAGTGTAACCAGAAGAGTTAACTGTTTTATGATCTTCTGTCATCCGGCAGCTGAAATCAAATTTATTGAAGCATAGTAACTAACCTGGAGAGCTGATTCAACCAATTCCTGTATATTTTTGATTTTTGAACATGGTCTTTTTCAAGTTTGACTTAACAATTTTCGCCTTTCAAAAGTGAAACTGTGTCTGTGCTATTCTGCTGATAAGGCATGTCATGTCATGGATAACATTTAAATCTAAAGAATCAACATCAGATCACGACTACTGAAAAACAGGTAAAGCCTGCAATTCCTAGGAAGATTTCAAAGTTTCCCAGCCTTTTTAAATCCAGTAATACAGAATTTTATAAATTTGATCGTTGACATAGACTCATTTACATATAAGTCAAGTGTTGGGTATTGGATGCCGTTCTGCGGTCCTTTTTCGCACAATGAAGCTCATTAGAGCGAGATCTACGGCCTAAAATTGATTACAAAACATCATTTCTTGAACCAGAATTCCACCCCAGCATTTGCAACTAATGGCCAGAACGCGAATCATTTGGATACCAAATGGTTGACATATGTATAAAAAATATTTCTTTAAACATTCACCCCCCCCCCCCCCCCCCCACACACACACACAAATGTTTCATGAATTTTTTTAGAGAATTAAAAGAAAATGTTTCTGTGGATAAAAACGATCCTCATCATCGTCACGTAAAACCCAGCTTAAAAAAAAAAAAAAATGTCTGCACGAAAACTATTAATAAAATTGCAGAAAATTTGAAGGTATTTAGAACATAGAATCTGCAGAAAAACTGCAGTTTTGAATGCAAAATCTAAAAAAATAAAAAATGAAATAAACTAAAGATAAAAAGGTTTTGTTACCAGCAATTTTTCTCTGTTCGAAATACTGTACATAGTTTTTTTTTTTTTTTTTTTTTTCTGCTGGAATTACATTTTCGTTTACATTAAGCATTAACATTTTCTAACAGTTTTTAAGTGTGAATATGATTTAAATTATTATGTCTGTCCAGCTGTCCATCTGTTTGTCTGCCCGCTTGCAGCGTCCGCCAGTATTTTCAGAATTTCTTAAAAATGACAAATGTTATTCAAATTCACTATTAAATGTTCCCTATTTAGAATGGCATTAATAAGTCCTGTACAACTGGTTTACATACCCCCCCCCCACCTCCAAAAAATAAAATAAAATAAATAAATAAAAATAAAAATCGTAATTTTTGGTAGATAACCCGCAGGTAAGATATGTCATTTCTCCACCAGAAATTTTGTTTAATAGAAAAAACTATACTTTTTCGAAGGAAGAGCTCGTACAAATATAAATTTATTTATCAATTGAAATTTCTGGTGCAAGTGCAAAACTGGATTATATCACCTGCGGGGTATCTACCAGAAATTACGGTAAATAAATAAATAAATTTTTGGAGAGATTTTTATAAATCCCTTTTTATAAAATTACTTTCTTCTGCGTAAATCATGAAGATATTTACATTTATTGTTAATATGCTAAAACAATGCTTTTTACAGAATATAATATGCTTAACCTTCAGCTTTACAGAGCTACACTAAACTATTCAGATACATTAAAGGCTGTAATTAGAATTTAAGGGATACACGTTTGTGATGAGTATTTTTATACCTTTCCAACAATGTTTGAAAGTGATTATGAATCCAACTAATCGATATGTCTGCCTTTCTGTCTTTTCGTTGTGTGATAATGTGGGAAAAGAACATTGAACGTTATATGATACAACGAGTACGTACTGTTAGAAAATGTTACTAATCATTGGATACCACATGATTTTTCGTTTTTGTTTTTTAATTCATTGAATTTAATTAAATAAGTTTTATATATATATATATATATATATATATATAATTTGAATTATTTAGTACCATTGTAACACTCAGCAGACAAAAGATAGATGAAGATATCAACATAAAATAAATTTTAATTGAGATTTATTTCGATTAAAATTAGTCACGGTATTAAATTAATTTGAGTACCAATGATTAGTAAAAACAAATTAAAGTACTTACGCAGAAGAGAAATTACACTAACATAACACATAAACCCAACGATGAGAGAATTTGCAAATACTATGAATTATTAGTAACAGTCAACATTTGAGAGAAAAGAGAAAGGATAAAATCACCATTCAGCTGCTTCTCAACATACGATCTCCCGGAACTGAAATAACTGACATACCGCGAGAACAATTTTTGGGGTTTTATCAGTGTCGAAGTAATTCGACACCAAATACGGATTCAATTTAAGGCATATTAAACCAATGCTAGTAGATGTACTCACCATTTCTCATATTTATTAAACATCAAAGTTGCTGATTGCTTTAATCTGAGAGAAAAATATCTGGATAGAGAGAGATATATATATAATATAGAGTTTAAATGTATAACTATTGACCAGAAAATATATTTATTTCAGAAAATCATTAAAGAGTAGTTATATTTATTATAAGCTATAATGTAAGTTCGTAATGTAATATTGTAAGTTTAAGCATAATGTAATATTGTAAGTTTAAATATACGTTTAAGTTTCTTAGTAAAAAAGAAAATATGTTTCTAGGTTTATTGAATATACCATGAGATACACAAATGCTGTAAAATATAGGTAAGATGGCTAAATATATACAGGGTTTCCGCAGGCGACTTTCTTTCTTTCTTTCTTTTTTCTTTTAATTTTATTTTCGTATCACTATTTCCATAACATGAAATATATAAGTTTGTGCAGGTAAAGTGCAGATTTACCTGTTGAAATAGTATACTATAAATTCTATTTTTTGGAAATAGTGGTATGAAAAGAATATAAAAGAGTCGTCTGTGGCAGCCCTACAAAAAGAAAACGTGCATTTAAAAATGAATGTATATGTAAGAATATACACAAGTGTGAAAGTAACAGTACGTATTCAAGGCACAATATGTGTTTGTAATTAAAAATGAAGAGAGAGAGACAGAAATATTTATAAACTCTGGTAATTCTGTTACATAAATGTATTTAGCCATGAAAATAGTTTATTTTTCTGTGATTTTGTTTGTTTATTTATTTAAAAAGACAAAAACAACACAGACACTTTGGTTTAGTGAAATAGTTTATTTTAATAAAAACCTAATTTTATTAAATTATGTTACAGTTATGAACTGAAATCAAAAGAATAGTTCACATTAAGTATTAACTGAGACTGAGAACAAGTCTTAAAATAAAAAAATAAATAAAGTAATAAAAAAAAATAAGTTTACCGTATGAATATAAATAAGCTTTAGCATCTCAGAATAAAATGCATTTTTAAAGGAAAGAAATATTTTAATTTAGTACAGCATCAAAAAAAAAAAAAAAAAAAAAAAAAAAAAAGATATCAAAAGAGAAAAACAATACTACTTTGTAAATAATAAAATAAAATAAGAGAAAAGAGAAA
The DNA here is from genome assembly GCA_963930645.1 of Salticus scenicus. Taxonomy (NCBI): domain Eukaryota; kingdom Metazoa; phylum Arthropoda; class Arachnida; order Araneae; family Salticidae; genus Salticus; species Salticus scenicus. The sequence continues at coordinate 50,353,419 of OZ005649.1, forward strand.
ATTTATTACAGGAGGTCTAAAATTAACTTGTTTCTATGTATTTATAAAGTAAAAAATTGATATGATTTTTTGATATGCTCTCAGCCCTAACATTAATTAACAGGTACCCACCACCATTTTAATTTGTTATTTTATTAAAGGAACAGAAATTCCACCCATGTGGGTTGGTCCCGTCACCATTTGACTTAGCTGCCTATTTGGGCAAACATATTATGTTGATATACCAACAGAAATACACCAAAATATAGAAAACTGATTCTTTTCTTTTTACAAATAAACCTCACACCAAACTATCTCACAAAATAAGGAATGGAATTTGCATCACAGTTTTTCTTTTTGATTTTGTGCTTGCAAATCGTATATAAGATCTTTCGGTGGACACACACAAATAATAAATAACCGGACAAAAACGAATTGATGGATGGAGGAAAAGTCGATGTACTCACAATGTGGGTCTAGATTAATTTTTCTTTTATTTTCAATTTAGAATTTTAAGTAAAAACACAAAATGCAGGTGTACAATATTGTTTTCCCTTCTCTGGCTAATTTAGAATGCTTAATTACTTGTATAGAATGTATTTATTTCAATTTTTATTTTTGATGTTTTAAAATATTTTAGATACGTACAGACTGAATGTTTTATTACTTTTAGAGGGTCCTTAATTGAATACTACATTTTTAAAGTTATTAACTTCAGTAATTATTTGCAGTGCTTTTCATCGTTTGAATACAAAGTTTGCAATTAAAAAAAAAAAAAAAAAAAAAAAAAAAAGGTATTCAACTAAGGAACCGCTAAAAGCTCTGATATTTCGATATTTCCAAATTAGAATACCTAAATACATGCACAAAATGCAAAGTTACAAATTCTTTAACTAGATATTTGATTATGTATAAAATGTCTAGTTTCCCTATTTATTTATTTTTTAAATTTAATTTATACATACAAATAGTATTATTTACAATTTTCTTTTCTCTTAATTGAAGATGTACAACATTATATACAAAAAATACAGATAATATAGTCTTTTTTTTTTTCCTTTTCGAATTTGTCATGTTCAAAGTAAAATATCAAAGAGTCTTTCTTCTTAAGATTTAAATTGTATCTTGCATTATTTAAATTTCATTAAAAATTATGCGTAATATTGCTTATAAATCACAGCTTTATATACATGTAAATAAAATAAAGAAATTGTAAATATGGATGCTTTATAGATTGAAAATAAAAATTTTGACAATCATAAATCTAATTTTTGATACTCAGGTGTTTTTTTAAATAATTTTTCGAAAATATTCAATGTGAGAAAATTAATAAATTTAACATGAAACAGGAAATAATTTTGTGTTCTATATTTTACTTTTGCCATCATATAATAATAATTTAAAATTTTTATCATTGTTTTCCAAAATCATTTTTTTTTTTAAACTTTTTAAAATTTTTGCCTACATGTAAAACATTTTAAATTGTACAAATTAATCAATAATTAATTGATCAAACATTAATTTACAAAAAATTCACATAAATACATACAGTTAAACGTCTAAATATTGAGTCCTACATTTTGTATATTTGTAACATATATACAATGTAAAAAAAAAAAAAAAATCTAAAATAGATAAAAATTTGTAAGATATTTCGGTAAAACAATGTTCCAAAATGGAAAGTTCTGTTTATAACCTAAAATGGGTCAGAAAATTCTATCTATTTTGAGTTTACAAACTTGTTATGTATGGTTCACTATCTTATTTTATATTTTTGTCTATAATAAATAAAGAGGTTGTAGAAAATATTGTATCACTCACCCTCTTATAAAAAAAAAAATAATAAAAATCTAACATGCGTAGATGATCTAAACAAAATGTAAACATTTCGTATGCACACTGAAAAAAAATAACCCCCAAAACAATTCTATCCCAAATTGGTCTCGTATCCAATTTGGCTGAAATTTTGGGTTATAAACACAACTTTCCAATTTGGAACATTGCCTTACCCGAATATCTTACAAATTTTTACCTATTTTAGATTTTTTCTTTTACGGTGTATATATATATATATATGTAAATTTATCGTTTATATTATCAATACATTTAATATAAATAATTGAATTATCATCAATTTTAATTAATTAGTTTAAAAACACTGCATTTGGAGTGAACGTGACTTTTCCCCAAAATCATCCATTTTGCATTTGTTAATAATAAAAGCTAATTCATCTCAACACAGTTAAAAAATACGTATAAAAACAAAACACATAACAAATACATTAGTTAAATAACACAAATATGAAAAGACATACAATAAAACTGTTATATAAAACAAACAATAAGAATGTACCAGCATGGATCTCTAAATTCATCTTTGTGAAGGTTAATTTTCGAGAAAATATCGAATAATTTTTGCACAGAAGCAAATCAATTAAAGTAACACGCTGAGAACGTTTGCGTCCATACATAAGTACTCATATATATACATATATAGGTATATTTGTAAACGTTTCTTGCTAATATTATCTGAGTACTATTTATGGAATGTTGCTAGAAAAAAGTATTTCTGATTTAATGATAACATTGGTAAAATATTAAAATTAAACCGGAATTGCTTTTCATCGCAATAGCTTTGTCAAAGAGGGGCTTAATAAATATTTTAAATAATCATATAACAAACTCTTATCATTTTCTTAAATAAAGGAATTTGAATAATTAAAACTTAATGTTCTTTAGACTCATTTTAAATTTAAGTTAGTAACGCGTATTAGCTTCAATTAATTTGCTCTCACAAAATATATATATATATATATTTTTACTTTATCGACTTTTAACCTTCTATATTTAATGTAGTGGATATTCAAGAATAGTTGGGTTAAATAATAATTAGTTATGTTAAATTACAAAAACAATCTTAAATACATTCTGAAATATTAAACGTCGAATTAATGTTTCATAAATATTAAAAAGTGCGATCGTAAGTATTTTTTTCTATTGTAATTATTTTTTCTATTAAATAAGTTATTTTCTATAAAACAGCAGTGATTATAATAATTTAAAGAATTACATTACTTTTTAAACAAGATAATAATGTGTGATAAATATCTGTCTGCGCACACTTAACAAAATCCTCAGCTTGTACAAATGCTCTACAATTTCTTAATTAAATTTAATTATTTCACATAAATATTTAACATTTAGCATGAACTTAGCACCATAAAGCTCTGTCTGACCAGCAGGTAAATTAAGTTTATATGTTTATACCGAAAATATTAATATTTTGTAAAATTTGGGTTTGGCACACACACACACACACACACGCACACAGACGCTGCATTCAAAATACCATGATACAAAGAACATTAAACTAGTAAAAATAATAATGCCTATGAGCAGAGTTCCCAATATTTTACTATATTCCGCAGCATTATTAGCTCCGCCTTTATTTCGCACCATTTTATTTGTAGAATAATTTTCTACAATATATAACTACGATAAAATAAGAAAAAAAATACTCTTAAATTAAAAGTGGTATGGAATACAGGCGGGGCTAAAAATGCTCCGGAATAAATTAAAATGTTGGCAACTCTGCTATGAGACAACAAAATATTAGTAAATTATAAAATATTTACTACAAGAAAAATTATATTTACCTTACATTTAAATAGCCAAAGTATAAAAAAATGAACATTTTGTACTGGAACCATAAAGCAAATAATCAGTTTACACTTCATATTATCGATATTTTGTTTTTAACACAGAATTTAAATTGATATTTTAAGACAATGCGTCGAATAAATGTTAATTAAACTATCTGATTATAAGTTGCTTTTAGACATACTGCTTTGATATGGCAAGATAAAATAAATTTAAATAATTAATTTCAGTCATTTTTCCCGTTATTAAAAGGTAAATCCATAACATTTACAATTTCACTATTGGACATTTTCTAAATCTTATATAGTTAACATACTTGCCAACATCCTAATTAACATTCCGTATTGTTGTTAGTCCCACCTTTTTTTTCACACCCGTAAATTTTTAGAGCAATATTCTCCAAATTCAATTACGATTGAATACGAAGAAAAATACTCTAAAAAGGTACGGGTGTGAAAAAGAAGGCGGAGCTAACAATACTACGAAATATCAATTAGTATGTTGGTAAGTATGAGTTAAATTCATACTTCTATAATGTAAGTAATCTGCATATGCCTTCATTAAGGAAAATAATCATTTTTCAAATATACGATTCATATTTTAATTTTTCTTTTAATAAAACAAAATGGGATAAAATTGTACTTATACAATGGGAATTTACACACTTTAAACGAAATTAAATAAATAAAAGAACAAATATATAACAATATATTCAGAGCGGACGATACATAACCTCGCTGACGACCATGGCTCATGTTATTCTATGGGAAAATTTGTTTCCATAATTAATAAATACCTAGTGAATATTTTTCAATTCTGTTTTCACATTTAGAAAATCCATAATTGTTAAATTAGTACTATTTTCCAAAAAAATGATTTTTTAAATTTTTAGTGTTTCATTTTGCGACTAAAAAAAAAAAGAAAAAAAAAAAGAAAAATGCAATTTGTGAAAAATCACATTTTTGTACTCAAAATTTAAACATTTAAAAAAATTAATTTTTCGAAAATGAATACCCATTTAATGGCTAAGAATTTCGTGACTGAGAAAACAGAATAAAAAAAATAAATAAAAAATAAATAAAATAAAATAAAATAAAACAAATAAATAAATTAGATAATGAGTAATTATGGGAACAAATTTTCCCATGGAATAACACTGGCCATGGCTGTCCGCGGAATTAGGTATTGCCCCCTCTTAATAAAGCAATAATCCGATAAATTTAATAATAAATAAATCCAAATAAACAAATAAATAAAATTTTGCACAAAGCAAAGTTTAATGTCTTCTTATCAGAATAGAGCATGACAAATCCTTGTCTGTTTAATGCATTTTATAAAGAGTCAGTATCCTCGAAATAAATATGCCAAACACTTTTTTTAATCCATAATCCAAAAATGAACATCCCAATAACAGAGCGCACGTGTATACAATAAATTTCATAGGGATTTCTTGGACCTCAATCATTTTTATAAGGTGTTTTACATCTCATTCATACACACACATTCAACAAACAAGCGAAAAATTGTTAATATAGATTAAGTAGCAAAACTTTTTTTTTTTTTCATTCATTACACATAAAAAGTTAATTCGTGGGAATTTTATTCTTTGACTGCGAGTCAGTTAAAAATGTATCACAAGCCTGGCCTGCAGACATCGTCAGGTAATTAATCTCGGCTGTAAGCGTGATTCGAGTAGGGTCCAGAATATATCGATGAACCGGCAGTGGAAGAACCCTTTTTTCGTCGTCTTCTGTGCAAGATGCATGCAACTAGAAGTATGATAGCCAGCACCAAAAGAAAAAAGGCAATGCCGATACCGATTGCAAATTTCCTCATAGAAACACAGAAGTCGTCGTCGGATCGGGCTGGTAAGGTTGATGGAGCATCTACAAGAAAAAAGATCGTTTTCAATATTTTATCGAAATTTGAATTATTAATGTATTGGCAACTACACTGGAATAATACAGTGCGTAGCGGAAAAGAAAATTTCGTTTAACAGATAAAAGAAAACAAGGGCACATTCAAAAATACTATTTAATGTGAAATTTTTTTTTAAAGGTTAGACTATTTCTTTTGGATAAATTTCACCACTATTTTGCATCAACCTATAATGGCGTGGCATATGGTTTTTGTATTTCCTTTTCACAAAAAGATGTCGTCTGTGATGGCAAATATAACAAATTCCTTGATCATTTCGTGATTGTTGAACTGCTTGCCGGCAAGCAACGAGTTCCTTTCTAAAAAATGATGAAAGTCACGAGGAAAGTCAGTTCATCAACAATCAAAAATGGATATCCACCCCAATCGTCACCATGTGCATTATCTCGTCCTCCATTGAACTGTTTTACCTCTATCTACTAACCACTGAATCACCTATCCCGTATCTATGTTCATACTTGGCAACCATCTCATTAATAACAGTACAATTGCTAACGCCCTTGAAAAAACGCCTCTTTTTTCCCACCACTTTATTTTTAGAGTAATTCTCTCCAAATGTTGTTATCATTAAATAAGAATAAAATTACTCTAAAAAATGACTGGTGTGAAAAAAAAAAAAGGCGGGCACTAAAAATTGTACGGTTTATAATGAGATGGTTGGCAAGTATGTATGTTCTTATGTACACTTACACTTAAAAATCGGTTAATGAATGTGGAATGGTTGAATGTTCTTCGCATTGAGAAAACAACGAGCAATTCAATGAAGTTAACATGAAGTAAGCAACGGAGTGTATAATTATAGTACAATCTGTGGGATTATCAATTACTTTTTTGTTATTTAAAACATGTACCATAATGCTTACACAATACTTTACTAATTTAAAATGGCGTCAGGTCCATCACAGTAGGCATACTTGCCAGCATTCTAATTAATATTCAGTAGTGTTGTTAGTTCCGCCGTTCTTTTACACCAGAAAATTTTTAGAGTAATATTCTTCAAATGTAATTACGATTAAATAATAAGAAAAATATTCTAAAAAAATACTGGTGTGAAAAAGAAGGCGGGGTTAACAATACTACGGAATTATAATTAGTATGTTGTCAAGTATGACAGTACGTCAGAGTAAGTACCGCACATGTGGAAAAATATTATCATAACAATACGGTTGTTAAGAAATACAAATGTAACTTACTTTCCGGATGTACCTCGTAAAAATTATATTATCTATCTTTGACATGTTTTAATTCAGTGCTAGTAGCCTACGTTTACTAAAATTATAAAAAGTGCTTTTGTCGACACTTGAAGAATAATCTGAAAGCATTTTATCAAAAATATTGGAAGTGATTTATAAAATACACGATACACGAAATACGTAATTTTTTTTCGTCTGTTATAATTCAGAAAATACTTTTATACTTAACCATATTTTTCCCTTAATGTATAAATTCAAAATTGTGATGACATGTCTTCGGACCATCTCTAGGGGTGAGTCCCAAACCGTCATCAATTGCAAGTTGCGTAGCTCTAGTACGACACAAAACCCACTCAAAATCAACCCCATAATGTATAAATATTTCAAGTCTTTTAGAAAAATTTCTTAAAAAAAAAAAAAAAAAAAAGGCGTGGAATGTAGGGAAAATTTAGAAAAGACTTTAAAAATGATGCAGAGAACGATGTTTTTGCATGTTCTTATTCAGTGTCAGTACAGATTTTTTTAATCTTATCTATTTTTTTATTTTTTAATGTTAGGTTTGATAATTTGTAGATAATTTATAAAATAAAATGAAACCTATTTGTTTATAAAGAATGTTTTAAGAATCAAAATAACATTCATTACAGTAAAGTATAAACCACTTACACGAGTCTGTTTTTACTGCAAATTATAACTGTAAGCGTATTTATTAAGCGCAGTACTTCATATGTGCAATATCAATTTACGTGATCTGAATTTACGCAGCCAGAATCTATAGGCCACCAGCGGCCGAGCGGTTCTGTGCTCAAAGCTGGTAGACGTGATGTGCCAGGTTCGATCTCAGATTGTGCTCGTCGACCTAGCCGTTCGGAGTTTTCGGTGGTTTTCCCCGAAACTTGCGTAAATTGCGGAGGACACTTCCCCTCAGGCCTAGGACCCTAATGCAGCCAATCCGCCTTACTCCCCACAACCCAACCAAACCCAGAGTCTATAAGGTAGACCTATCTCTCCATTTACGCGATATTTTTTTACACGGGTCTGTTTTCTCCGTTTCTTTGTTTTTTCCACGGTAAATTATAATGCTGTTTACGCGATTTTCATTCACGTAAAACGAATCTATGCCGAACGAATATTTCCCGTAAACAGATGAACAAATACATTTTTTTTTTTTTTTTTAATTTTTATGCATTAGAAATTAAATTAAATCCTGCATTGATAAGTTTTTTTCTTATGATAAATTTCATAACACGGACTATTTAGTCGATGTAAACGTTTTGTATCATGTGATCATTATCCATTAAATACAGATTTTGAAAACAATGATTATCTTCATTCTTACGTTCTATCGATGCGAGAAAATAAATATAATTTTTCATCTAAGCATGATATAAGAGAAATGAAAAAAGAGATCCGATATAAAAAATATAAAGCTAAAGGAAGAAAAGAAATGAATATTTCAACACGCGTTAAATTATTTGATTCTTTTGACAATCAAGCGTGACGAAAACCTTTTAGTACCACGCCGGATGAACAGATTATTAATGGTGTTTAAAGATATAGTATAAAAGAGTATTTTTATGAATTATACTATAAAATGAAGTCTAAAAATACTCCATGAACAGCTTTATTTATAAATGTCCTTGTAAGATAAGTCAAAAGTCCTTAACCCTTTTACTTTGAACTGCTTGAATAATCTAAATATGATTATTATTAGTAATACTTTACGTTAAGGGCCCTCTTCACTCACCGCCGCCGGAAGCCGAAGCTAATGTTACTCTATGAGAAATTTTTCTTTACAAATAACTTATTAACTAATACATATTTTTAAATTCTGTTTTCACACTCTGAAAATTCCCAGCTGTTAAATTGACGGACCTTTTAAAAAAATTACTTTTTTATTTTTTTATATTTTATTTTAAAGCTGCAAAATACGAATTTTCAGAATGTGAAATTTTTTCATTTTGCAATTTCAAAATAAAATATTAAAAATTAAAAAAAAAAATACATTTATAAAAAAGTCCGTCAATTTAACAGTTGGGAATTTACTGAATGTGAAAGCAGAATTTAAAAATATGTATTAGTTAATAAGTTATTTGTAAAGAAAATTTCCCCATTGGCTCGGGCTTCAGGCGACGGTAAGTGAAGAGGGCCGTTAACTAGGTTATTTTTATTTTGTGTACATCATTCAACAAGCCAGCTCTGCTACGCTGCCGGAAAGACTTATATCTCAGCTACTAATAGTGCATAGTTGCACAAAACTTAATATCTGAGAGGGCAATTAAAACAAATTATGCTGATTCAGTTTAGGTACATATTAGCCTAAAGATGGCGCTGCTATTTTATGCTGTATTATATTAGCGTTATATTTTTCTGAAATTAAAATCGTGTGCATTCATCGTAGAAAATACATTTGAGAAATAATTATTTTAATAAACAAGTTACACTGCGGTAATTTGTTTAGAAAAATGTAGAAGAAAAGTTTAGTGATTTCCCTAACATACTAGTAATTTAAATTATACTGAACACTTACCACTTTCATCTTCAAGTTCTCCAAGTTCATTGACATATAATCCGGAGTAAACTTCAACACTACGGTCGCGAACGTCTTCATCTTGAAGCTTCAATTCTCTCAAGCTGCCTTGGTCTTCCACCTCGCTTTGTCTCTTTCGTCGACGTCGTCGTACATTGTGACCTGTGGCATCACATATTGGTGGCTAGGAAAAATTGAATAATTCTTTACTTCATTCATGGTGTTGGCAAATTAAATATCATTTGAGTGCAAACGAAGAAAAAAAGAAAACACAAAAATTATCGTCTGTTATTTTATTTTATTTTATTTTATTATTTGATTTACAGAAGTAGTTTAGTAGTAAATAGTAATAATAGTAATAAATAATAGTTATAAAGGTAATTGAATCACGTGAAAATATGAATAATGCTTGTTTATAGATTTTGTATTCATTAAAGACTAGTGTAATTAAAGGCATTTCCGTTATGTAAATAATCAATATTTAAAAAAATAAATGTATTTATATAACTTGTTATAATGATAATTGGTAAATATATATACTAAATATATTCAGTATAATAACTCGATATATTAATTATATATTGCATTAGATATATATCGTGATACTTAGTGCTAGTCCATAGTATTATTACATACGTATTAATCTTATCGCGGGTACCTATGTGTTATGCTCTTTTTACAGAGCATTTAAGTTTTTTAATTTCTTCTGTATTCAATAGAAGAAAGTATTGGATTCGTAAAAATTTTCGACTTACAGTTTTCGGTGGATTTACACGTTTTGAGAAGCCCAGAACACGATTTGACCATTTTTAGAAAATGTCTGTCTGTCTCTCTCTCTCTCTCTCTCTGTATGTGATAAAAATTTTTGGCGACTGTATCTAAGAAACTACTGCACAGAATTGGATATAATTTTATACGAAGGTGCACCTTGATCTAAATTAGTGCCTGTCAACTTTTAATGTCAACCACTCAACAGTTGGAGCTGCTATGTAGCGATTTCCACAATTTAGTGTAAGGCTATATCTCAGGAATTACTGCACAAAAATACATATAAATTCATATATAGATGCAACTTAATATAAGTTAGTGCCTATCAACTTTTGGTGTCTACTGCTCAACAGGTGAAGCTGCTATGCAGCGATTTCCACAATTTAATAAAAGGCTATATCTGAAGAACTACAGCATACAATTGTATATAAATTTATATGCAGATGCACTTAGATTTAAATTAGTGCCTGTCAGTTTTTGGTGTTGACTGCTCAACAGGTGGCGCTGCTTTGAGGTGATTTTCATAATTTAAGGGAGGGCTATATCTCAGGAACTACTGCGCAGAATTACGTAAAAAAAAATTATATATGGATGCACCTTGAAATAAGTTAGTGAATCAACGTTTGGTACAAATTGCAAAATAGTTGGCGCTTCTGTACAGCGATTTCTTCAATTTAAGGTAAGACTATATCTCAGGTTCTAATGCGTGTAATCAAACAACACTTGATATGTGAGACAGCCATTATGAGACATTATGCCGTTTCAGTTTGGATCTATATCTACTAATAGATTGCACTGATATAATGCAATTTTTCCCGAGTAAGGGAATGTTACATTTCAACTGCTATGGCATTTACCTGTACGAAACTTGATATATGACATTTGCCGATAAGCCATCTAAAAATGTCGCCGAAATCACACATATTGACGACAAATTTCCAACGTATTTAAATAAATTTTTAATAGTGTTTTATGTGCTTGCGTGGTAAAGATAATATGTAGCTCAATAGTCGATTTTAAAGTTTTTCTATTTTCCAATACTATATCAGTGCTAGTTTGTGCATGTTACATTGCCTTGCTGTCTTCACGCTGAAGTTGTGGCAACAATGTTTTCGCCTGACGAAGTGTCGAGCGTAATTATTTCAACCTAAAACTGTTTTTTTTTTCCCTGATGCCTGCTTACTTTTATTCTCTTTCACATCCAGTTTTTTAATGCGTTTTACTGTAAATTGTTAAAAAGCTGTCTTAAATAATTTATATGTTTAAATTAATTGCTGAAATTAAATTTTTCTATCTTCCTGGGAACTAGTGTTAATGAAACAGAGATACAAAAACAGGCTGTGTTTAAAATAAAAGAGTTTACAATGTTATCGAGAATAAACTTGATATATGCATTAAAAACATATTTTAAAGAATGCACTGCCTGCAGGTGTCATCTTATATTTTTGGATCCCCAAATCGTAACCTAGGTGGTGTTTTTAAATGACAAAATTTTCATTGCTGGCTTAACCTTAGCTAATATAATGCGTATTTTCTGAGAATTCCATGCTAACAATGACAGAAAAATAATCGAGATTGATTATATTCCGATTCTAAGCAATCTGATTATTTAATGATGGAATTTCGCAACGATAATTGTTTTATTCATTCGTTTGGTCTACCTAGTCATTGTTCGAAGAGCATAAAAGCAAAGTCAGGCGCTTCATTTGACCCTCAAATTTCCCTGACCTCAATAGTATTGAGCTACGCAATCTGTTAAAGAAAAAGGGTCAAAAACCTCCACGAATTTCTCGACAGGTGTTTTGATTTCAATAAGAACTATTACGCTCTGGCCATCAGAAAACTTTCTGCTATATCATTCTCTATAACAGAGCCACTTATCAGTTAATATGCACAAATATTTTATCAACACAGCTTCCACCAAACCTTTTATATGTACAGTTTAGTACAATTTTGACCAATAAATGCTGAGATAATAAGCTATTTGTAAAAACCACAGAAAGTGTGTAAGGGCAGCGTCAACTGTTGTTCGATAAACAGTCAAATTGAATAATAAATTTTCACATCTAACTCACATATCAAGTTTGGTGCACTGATATATCATAAAAGCTGGGCTATTATCTTGTCGTAAATAAAGTTTTATAACTGCATAGTGTCATCTCTCGTACGATATGCACCCAAGTTGAATCACACACGACCTTTCATAATTTTAATCTCACATATTAAGTATGGAGAATTTATATACAAAAAAAAAAAAAAAAAAAAAAAATGAGATATTGCCGTCTATAAATTAAGCAGATACTTTACGAAAAATAAATTGAGGAAACGTTTCATCGAGTAGAATGGAATCCTGTTTGAAATAAAAAATATCGACATATGAGAACTGACTCATTTTAACTTCCCATGGAAATGCATGGTCTTTAAATGCGTCTTTTCTGAAATATTTATCTTAAAGTACAAAAATAAATGAGGCAATTTTTACGATATCTCGTTTTTTTAATGTTAGTGGCTAGTATAAGCCGACGCCAAAAAATCTCTATATATTAAAAAAAAAGTTACTGTCGCCGCTGTTTTTTTTTTTTTTTTTTTTTTTTTTTGACACTACTTTCTTACGTACGATAGGGTCCTCAGAGTCACGAGAGGTACCGATGTTTGCCGAATAATTCAACAAACATATATATCTTAGTTTAAAATTTTTATCACCTTAATTAACGAAATCATTAATTAAGAACATCGTTTGAATAAATGTTCTGTAACTGCGAACTTAAAATAGTTTCTACAAATCGTTATTTCTTTAGTCTATGTCGTCACAGTCACTAGGGAAAATAAAATATCATCCGAGGAACAGCGAAAAATGTCAATGTTGCTTTGGTAAATTATCAGTGTTATTACTGGTAACAAACAAGTCTGCAAATAAATAAAAAGCATTATCTTAGCTATTTTCAATGAAAAAAAAAAAAAAAAAAAAAACGAATTTAGGATGGTAATTTATCGTCTGCAGATATCTTTTTTCTACTCTAGAAAGTTAAATTTCTCACTGGAAATTTCTTACACTGTTTATCGATTTTTTTATTATGTTCTTTTTTGTGAATAATCAAAGAGTGTTTAAAAATGGTCGTACTCATATTGCGCACCAGAATGTTTCAGTTATTCATTGTAGGTAGATGTTTAAGCTAGTGATATTTTCGATATCTGCAAAGTTATGAAATATTGCTGTAATAATAATAATAATAATAATTAAATATTTACAATGATCACATAAATTAATTATTTTCAAAGTGTCTAATTAGATCATTTTGTGGGAAAAATTCCCTTAAAAAATTGTTCCTTTATTGCTGCATAGCTTTACCTTTGAAATACATATAGAGTATTATATATTGTCAACTAAAACATGCAATTGTAAAAAGTATAAACATTAGAATAAATAGGAATCAGTTTTTTTTTTTTTTTTTTTTTTTAAGTAAGCAGTTGTACCGAAAAATTCATCACCAAATAATAACAAAAAATTGAAAGTCCCCAAGCAGGTCATATACTAAATCTGTAACACTAAATGGTCTAGGTCTAGATAGTACGAATTTCTCTCTATTCTTAACCCTTTGCAGCGCAAGACATTTTGAAACATTTAAATTATACTGCCACCGGAATTCATGAACTAAATTAAACTAAAAGAAATTTTAAATTTTAAGGTTTGAAAAATCGGCCTTTTCTGATATGTTATAAACGTGAATTTTTGCTGAGAAATTTCCGGGATGAATTTTTGCAGCCCGATCTTAAATTTTGCGTCCTCGCAGCGAGGACAGCGCGCGTTAAGGGGTTAAAAAAAGAAAGGAAAGAAAACAAAAAGTGCCATCGCTGTTCATTTTGTGTATCTAGCTTATGCTTCTACCCTCAATTATTCATTACTAATATTCCTATTCAGTGAAAGACAAAGCTGTAAACAGGGCAGTAGATCCCGGGAAGGGGGGGGGGGGAGAGCCTAATTCGGTGGTTGGTGAGCAGAGGGCGGAACCCCAATCATTTGAAAAAAAAAATTCGGCGCCGAAAAGAAACCTTAATTGTACTGATGATAGTCAGCTGCATTTCATGGTCAGCTGTTTTGACTAATGGGTTTGCAACCATTGGTTTATTGTGACAGTGTTTTTTATGCTCAAAATATGAGCAGTAAAGGTTAAATAGCAACATCTGTGTGAAAAAAAAAAATGCATCTTTACCTGAGATATGAAGGCATTTGTCAGAAAATGTCTCAAATTCAAAATATAAAATTAAAAGAAATAAAAGAAATTTTTTTGTTTAACAAACAGGATGGGTTAAATGTCGTTGATACGTTTTAAACTTTCATATAAAATCATGTAAGTGGAGTACTAGATTGAAGTTTGCAAGACAATATTTGTTATGGTGAAATGTTTTATTTAACCCTTTCATTCCCAAGTTTCTTCCTTTCATAAAACAATAAATCTTATATTTAGTCATAAATTTATTTCAAAGGTAATATATATAAATATATATTATATATATATATATTAATAGGAGTAATAGCAGAGTACGAATTAATATAGCTAACAAAGCAACAAGGACGTGTTTATTTATGTTTAATATAACCACTGATGCCATTTAAAATCATAACTTTTCAATAAATAAAAATATCAAAATTTTGGAAGATATACATAATGCAATTAATTAAAATACAAATTATAAACAATAAAAAATAAAATAAAAAATATTTCAAGCATTTAATTTACTTAAATTGTCTAAAAAAGGAAACTAATTCCGATATTAATATCAGAATAGAGTAAAATATACCGAAATTTCGCGTATATTACACGCGGCGGAAGGTTACCCGCGGCATAAGAAATTTATTTAAAAATATTTATAACCGAAAGATACCCCGCACTAGAAGATACTACGCACTTCTAAAATCTCGTGGTCAGCAATCGCTGTTTATAAAGAAGTTTTCTATGATATATACAAACGGTTTTTTTTTTTTTTTTTTGGACGATCAATTTTTGCAACCCTCTTTCGGGATGTATCTTGTTAAATAGTATACGTGTATAACGTGTGTTCTAAACCTAAACCTTTTTCTCAAAAAGGACATCTAAATACACATCTACGCATTCACACAGGAGAAAAGCCACATGTGTGTGAAATATGTTCTAAAAAGTTTTCTGAAAAAAGATATCTAATTAAATATTTACGTACTCATACAGGAGAAAAGCCATACGAGTGTGAAACATGTCTTAAAAGCTTCAGAGATAAAAGTGACTCAAATAGACATTCACGCATTCATACAGGAGAAAAGCCACATGTGTGTGAAATATGTTTTAAAGGCTTTTTTCAAAAGTATCATTTAAATGAGCATTTACGTACTCATACAAGGGAAAAGCCATATGTATGTGAAATTTGTTCTAAAGGTTTTCCTCAAAAAAGTGCTCTGCTTAGACATTTACGAATTCACACAGGAGAAGAGACAAATGTTTGTGAGCGTACTCATACAAGAGAAAAGCCACATGTGTGTGAAATATGTCTGAAAGGATTCGCAGATAAAAGAGATTTAAATATACATTCACGTACTCATACAGGAGGAAAGCCACATTTGTGTGAAATTTGTTCTAAAGGTTTTTCTCAAAAAGGTAGTCTCAATATACACTTGCTAACTCATACAGGAGAAGAGCCACATGTGTGTGAAATATGTTCTAGAAAGTTTTCTGGGAAAAGAAACCTATTTAAACATTTACGGACACATACAGGAGAAAAGCCACATGTGTGTGAAATATGTTCTAAAAAGTTTTCCCAAAAAAGTAACCTAACTAAACATTTACGTACTCATACAGGAGAAAAGCCATATGAGTGTGAAACATGTCTTAAACGATTCATAGATTTAAGTAAATTAAAAAGACATTCACGTACTCATACAAGAGAAAAACCGTACGTATGTGAAATTTGTTCTAAAGGTTTTTCGCAAAAAGGTGTTCTGAATGCACATTTGCGAATTCACACAGGAGAAAAGCATTATGTATGTGAAATTTGTTCTAAAGGTTTTTCTCAAAAAGGTGCTCTGCATACACATTTGCGAATTCATACAGGCGAAGAGACACGTGTGTGAAATATGTTCTAAAAAGTTTTCTGATAAAATAAATCTAATTAAACATTTACGTACTGATACAGGAGAAAATCTACATGTATGTGAAATGTCTTAAAGGATTCATAGATAACAGTAAATTAAAGAGACATTCACGTACTCATACAGGAGGAAAAACACGGTGTGTTAAATTTGTTCTAAAGGATTTTCTCAAAAAGATAGTCTCGGTACACATTTGTTAATTCACACAGGAGAAAAGTCATATATATGTGTGAAATTTGTTTTAAAGGGTTTTCTCGAAAAGATACTCTGAATACACATTTGCGCATCCACGTAGGAGAAAAGCCACATGTTTGTGAAATATGTTCTAGAAAGCTTTCTGATAAAAGAGATCTATTTAAACATTTACGTATTCATACAGGAGAAAAGCACTATGTGTAAAATTTTTTCCAATGTTTTTTATGAAAGCGACAGTTTGAATAAACATTGATTCAATCGCACAAAAAAGAAAAAAATCTTAGCTCTGGGAAGATTGCTATAAAAAACTGTGTAATAAAAGTGATCTAAACATACATTCACACTTTCAATCAGTAGAAATACAATATATGAAATTTGTTGTGAAGATTTTTCTCAAAAGAAAAATAATCTGAGGTACCATTTACGTATTCACACGCATAAAAATCACTCACACAGGTGAAAAGCCATTCGTGTCTGAATTATGTTCTGAAGCATGGTAAAAAATTAAACATTTAAATATATATGCATGCATTAACGTCGGAGGAAAGCCATACTGTGTGAAGTGTATTTCAAAGATATATTGCTGCCTCATTCTTAGAAGAAAAAAAATATATATATGTTTATTTATTTATTTTATTTTTATTTATTTATTTATTTATTTATTTTTTTTTGCATTTACTTTGAAAATGATTTAAACAACAGTAAACTGGGGTTCGCTTCATCGAGTCAAGACGTTTGTTTTAGTGCTCCCGATGATCGGCTAAAGACAAAAGGAAAGGGCTCTTACTCAAGTAAAATCCAACAGCTTTTCTCAAAGCTCCAAATCGATATAGGACCATGTCCAATACAGAGAATAACCACCACCAGGAAGAGGATGAAGACGCCTCCTCAGACGCTGCGACCACAAGCTCCTCTTCAAACCAACCAATAAAATCAAGTATCTCCACGAGATCAAAGACATCCACAATAAATACAAAGCCAAAAGCCAAAGACTATTTGAAAGATCCCACAAAAGGGAGTATAGTTTATGAGGACTTCTCCACCTACAATACAATTAAAGGCGTAACAGTAGTAGCAATGGATCTCATAGCTAAATCTAGACCAAACATAAGCCTAATGAAGGCTCTTAACAAAGCATTCCTAAGGATAAAGCTCCTGAATAGGGCAGCGACAGCAAAGGCCAAGGCAGAAAGCCAAGCCACACAGGACCTTCCTACACCCACCTCACAACAAACGACACCGGAAAAAACAATGCCATCGACAGAAGCCTCTCCACTACCAGCATTAGTACCACCACCTCTCCCACCAAGACTCTCAGAACAGTCCTCACCAAAACCACATGAAACAAGCAACCACCAACAATGCTCCCCTTCTGTCAACCTGAAGATCGATCTCCAAACAGAGTTCGCCCTACTTAAAACAAGACTACAAGAACTCAAAGATATCCAAACAGACATGAATACAACACTGGGAAGGCAGGAAGCCTTCATCAAGGATAACCTCAAGCCCCACTCTCCTGAGTCCCAAAACGAAACAGTCCAGCAAGAGAACAGCCACCAAGATTGCCCACCATCCACATCAAGTACATCCAAAGACGCACCAACATTTTCACAGATAACAGCAAGTCCACCGAACACAGCACACAGTACAACCAGTCATCAACGCCGACCAGAAAACATATTTGCACAAGCCTCAATAGCCACCCAACAAACAAGAAAAAACATTCATGTCACACCAAAAACACAAAGAGACAGCGGTAGGCATATTATGGACGCCCTCAGAACGCATCACGTATCTACACAAGCAAAAATAGATTTCACTAAGATCCTCCGTACATCTGTAGATATCCACTGCAAAACTGAAGCCGACGCAAAAATCCTAATGCAAGAGCTCCAAAATAACACAGAACTAGAAAATACTCTCAATTTCAAACAAAGGCCCTGCCCACCAATGAGGATCCTGCTCATGGGAGTTCCAGATGAAATGGACGCGGACACAATACAACACAGACTCAATGAAATCACAAGAACAAATGCTAACAAAGACCCAATAATACAGATCCTGAGGAAACAAAAGTCAAGACTACCACAAGCCAACAATTGGATTCTACATATGCCGACTCCTTACGCGGAGGCCTTCCTGGCGATACAAGCGGTGCAGCTGGGTCTCTTCAAATGCTATGTTAGGCCCTATACAGAAATAAGCAGATGCTCGAACTGCCAAGCTCTAGACCACACCATCCACACCTGCACAAGCAACATCTTCTGCTCGCACTGCTCTGGCGGGCATAAAAATGAAAACTGCAGCCTAAGGCCCAGCTGTATCAATTGCCAACGACAAAATAGCGTCAGACGCACACAGGGGCTACTTTCCTTTCCCTCTAACCACCCAGCTTACTCCTTGACCTGCCCAATACTGAAGGAAAGTTACTCTCGCAAAAGAGAATATCTAAACAAGAAATATCCCACCAACAAAGACACGACACAAACAGCCCAACAAGCCAACACCCAAACACAGCAACACAAGACCAACAACACACACCAGAGCAATAACACCAGACGCACAGGAAGATCTAGAGGCAGGCAGCACAACCATTCCTCCTCCCGCAGTCCCTCATCCAGAAGACCAAACCCTCCAGACCAAACAAGTCACCAACCTACTCCTGAGAAATTCCACCAACGTAACCAGAGCACATCAAGACAACAACATAGGCACAACGAATCATCACGAAACAACCAAAGGCCACCATCATACACCAGATCACAATCACGCCCAAGACAACAAAGAAACCACATGAGTAACCCACCTGACTGGTCGTACAACCCTTATCTGTACGGCCCCCCTCAGATGTACTACTCAGGACCAGCACAGTTCGATTACGACTACCAAATGGAATGTGACGAGGCCTATTACCACCCTCCAACCTCATCACACTACGCCCAACGAGAACGAGACCAAGTAAGAGGAATCTACAAAGAACTAAGAACCAGACTAGAAGACAAATACCCTCCACCACCAGCTCCATCACAACTGCCAAGACCACAGCCTCACCAACAATTCCCAGGCGGTCAACTCTCCACCCAGACATCAACCAGTCTCAGCCAGTAGGTAAGCTCCTTCAACCTTTCTAAACTCTAACTTCTGTCCTATTCCCAATGTCCTCATCATCAGTTTCCTCCTCTCCTCCCCCAGCAGCAGCACCCTCAATTCCTCTCACCTCGTTCAATAACCTGAAAATCCTGCAGATCAACCTCAATAACTGTAAAGCGGCAAACTCGGCAGCACGAGAATTCAGGGAGAAGAACTCTATTGATGTCGGGCTGCTGCAAGATGCCTACTGCACTAAAGAGGGTGATCTGTATGGTTTTCCCTCCTCCTGGTCCAGGTTTGAGTCCGTCAAACACTCAGCACACATTGTCATCGCAGCACAAGACCTCACCTACACTCACCTATTCACTGGGGAGCATTGTGTTTTTATAACTATGACCACCAATGAAGGTGAATTGTACCTTGGCAGCGCATACGCAGCCCCGTCTGCAGATTTCGAGGACTGCATGCAGGAGTGGCAGCACTTAATCAATCACAAAACACTCTTTCTATGTGGCTGCGACCTCAATGCAAATTCACCTCTGTGGTGTTCTCCCCGTGAGGATGCAAGAGGAAGCAGCCTCATAGAATACATCACAATAAATAACCTCTGTCTAGCTAACATTGAAAATTCACAACCGACCTTCCAAAAATGCGATGCCAAAGGCTGGCCTGATTTCACACTAGTAAACCCGAAAACATACGCCAAAATGAGCGACTGGTCGGTCCTGGATATAGCCAACTGCTCAGATCATAAATACATAACATATACCCTAAAATCCTCATCAACTAAATCAACTCTTCGAAGGTTTGCTACAAAACATGGCAACTTCTCAAAATTTAATAAAATACTTAAACTATCCGCCGAAAAACTAACTGGCACCATTAGTACAGTAAGGAACACCCAAGACTTAGAAAATGCAACCTCTTCTATTATCTCCACAATACACGCTGCTGCCTCTTCAGCCTTCAGGCTCAAACAATCGGGACGGAAATTCACCTACAATTTCTGGTCCCCTCAACTCAGATCCATGCGTAACCGCCTGACAGCACTCCGGAGACAACAAAAATATATCAACCCCTCAGATCTAATGCAACACAAACTTAAAATCCGCCAACTCTCGGCAACATTCAAAAAACAAATAAACATTGCAAAACATAACGCATGGAAACATTTTTGCACAACACAAACAAACATCCATGGCACTGCACAGAAATTCTATAGTAATAAATTTTTCACACCAACAGAACTCAAACTTGAACGTCCTCCAGCTCTTTCCTCTAAACACAACAACCTAGAATATATCACCTCAGTTCTCTTCCCTCCGAGTAAATTCACCAGCCCCCATATTCCAATTTTTTCAGGTCCCATGGACGAAGCCTTCACGGAGGCAGAAATCCGGGCTGCTCTTTATAGCTTTAACGTAAATAAGGCCCCTGGACCTGACAGCATAGACTTCAGAATCCTTAGACACTCCTTCAATACACTCACATATATTTTTCACACATGGACAAACTTATGCCTCGAACTACAATATTTTCCAGAAATTCTCAGAAGGGGTGAAGTGGTGTACTTTCTGAAGCAAGGGAAGCTTCCCTCTGAACCCTCCTCTTATCGACCGATCTGCCTGCTCCCAACAATAGGCAAATTACTAGAAAAGCTCATTGTCAATAGACTAAATTTCTACCTGGAATCCAATAATCTTCTACACCCCAACCAATTCGGGTTCAGAGAGGGCAGATCATGTGAACTCGCTTTGCAGCAAATTTTAAACTCCTGCGCTCTTAACTTTCAGTCTGGAAAGTACACCACTCTTATTTCACTTGACATTAAAGGGGCTTTCGACAACATCGAATGGCCACATATCCTACACACTCTACAAACACTTAACTGCCCGAGAAATCTTGCGGGAGTCATCAGCTCTTACCTCTCCAACAGGAAAATCTTGATTAACTGGGGCCCTAACTACAGTGTTTTTCCACAATCTAAGGGCTGCCCCCAGGGATCGTGCCTAGGCCCGATCCTCTGGAACTTGGTGGCCAACAAAATTCTTCTAAAAATGAACTCAGAGGGTTTTAAAACCCTCGCATATGCTGATGACTTCTCTGTGATTCTCTCGGGTTTAACGAGAAAAGTTCTGGAGGAACAGGCCCAGGCTGCCCTCTCCCTCTTCAGCTCCCTATTAATAGAATCAGATCTAACACTCTCACCCTCGAAAACGCAAGCATTAACCTTCTCCTTTCCAAGACTCCTTAAACGGAACCCAGTGATGAGGATCGATGGCGTCAGTGTCCGTCATGTTCCACAACTAAAAATATTGGGAATCACAATAGATAGAAACCTAAACTGGCTGGCACACATACAAGACCTAAAAATAAAAACTTCTAAAATCTTCCACAATTCAGCAAAAATGGCAGGGAAGAGGTGGGGTATATCCACCTTCTTCCTAAAAACCTGGTATAAAATAGTAATAGAAAAGATCCTAACCTACGGCGCTGGCATTTGGGGGGGCAACCTCACCAAAGCAGCGTCGAATAAACTTAACTCAATACAGAGAATGTTTTTGGTCCAAATCTCTAGAGGTTACAAAACAATCTCTACTGATGCCCTCACAGTCATCACTGGTATTCCACATGCTCACCTCCAATTAAAATACAACTTTAACAAAACTAACGTCCTGCAATTAAATAATTCCATTCTCACAGGTACTCTCCTCCCTAATATTCATGTCCAACAGCTTTCTAACAGCTGGCAAATACACCCAGCACAGGATGCTGCTTCCCTTTTCATAAATTGTGCAAAAAACAGCTTCTCCCCGTCTGCTCAACTGGCGATCTACACTGATGGCTCCAAAACCGATCATGGAGTGGGAGCTGCACTCTGCGTTTTAAACAATAACAAAGTTCTCCATCAGTGGGCAGGCAGGCTCGCAGACCACAATTCGGTCTTTCAGGCTGAGCTCTTTGCCATCCTGAAGGCAGTTGAGTGGTCAGAAAATAACTCTCCAGACTACAATCAAATCTCAATCTTCAGTGACAGCCTCTCGAGCCTGCAGGCCATAGCTCGCCACAAGAGCAGACACCCACAAGTAATTGAAATTAAAATAAAGCTCTCAAAATTAAAAACTAAAATCTCCCTGGCACACGTTTCTGCCCATAAGGGGGTCGTCGGAAATGAACTAGCGGACTCTCTTGCAAAATCAGCAACAAAATCTAGTGACATAGCCTATTCACTCCCAGCTCCCCCTTCCTTCATAAAATATCACCTAAATCAAAAACTAATTAATGACTGGCAGAGTCTCTGGAGTGTGTCTCCAAAAGGGAGATACACTCACGAGCTAATACCAAATGTCTCACTCAATATTTGGGACCTCTCTCCGGAAATCTCTGCCTTTCTGTCAGGTCATGGCCCCTTCCCCAAATACCTCCACAGATTTCATTGCCGACGATCACCCTTATGTTCATGCGGTGAGGAGGGGACTGCACAACATTACTACTTTCACTGTCAACTTACAATACCTTACCATTTAAGGAACCCTTATCCTAGACCAGCAACCTGGCTGAACAATATAATAACTAGAAAGCCCCTAAGGTTCAAATTAAAGCGCATCTATGCCTTCCTTCAAGATTTATCAAATTCAACAAACTAAATTCCTTCTCTATCTTTCCTTAATTTTTCCTCCTCTCCTACATGGCGAATACTGGTCATGTCTGATGCTACAGAATTCCACTGAAGTGCTCTCGGAAAGCAATCATCCTGCGCATGATGTTGCTAACCAACATTGTTCTTAGGGTGTTTGGGCTTGATATAAAGACTGCGAGAACATTGTATAAAGACTGTGAAATTTGTACATTACCTGAATGAACTTTGTAATTAGGCTTCCACTTGGCACCGGTCCTCTTCACTTTCATGCAACTTTGTCGCCTTTTGTCGCGGGAGAGCTTTGCTCTGGCGACCTTTGTAATTTTTTTTTTTTTTTTTTTTTTTTTTTTTTGTTATTTGCTATGCAATAAACAACGGGGGAGGCTTAACCTTTGGAGACGGGCTCTTCTGAATCTCCACAGTGGCTTTGGAGCCCCTCTCTAAAGGTTAAAAGCGCTCAAAACCACTGCATAGTGGTGAGCGGCTTCTTTCCGTCTTAGAATCTTAGAATCGCTGTTTATAATTTCAATACTAATTGTTATTATTTTAATAATAAGTAGGAAAAGATACAAATAATAAAGAAATGTACAACTAGATATCAATACTAACCAAATAAATTTACTTACCTATAATGTAAAAGCAAACAATCATAACTTAGAATTAACCTTTCTCTCTATATAAATTACTATAAACTGGAGTAACTCCTAATGATTAACACCTTTATTCGATTTATAAGAAAATTATAGATTAATAACAAATTTATCTACAGAATTCATTTAAATCAATCGAAATCATTCAAATCAATCGAAATCAAATTCTTCCGTATCAGAATTAAAATGTTGTAATATTGTTTGGGACAGTTCGTCTTCGTGATCCTTATTATCCTCCTTATCAAGTTCCTTTTCACTGTCCTCAATTTCATCGACATTATACGTTAATAATCCAGACTTCTGAAACAAAAATGAGACTGGTGTTGATTTTCTTCTTCTTTGCGATAGATATCCCGCATTGGATGATATCCCGCAGGACATACAAACTCAGGTTTTTTTTATAGATTACCCACGGGTTATACTATACACGAAATTACGGTACTTTCATTTATAAACAAGGATAGTGAAATAATCTAAAATATATATTTTTCGTTGGGAAAAAGTACATAGATTTTAATATTGTTCATTTTGAATCAGTGGAAGTGTTAGATGGTAAGAAAGAAAATCTGAAATATTATGATTCCAATTGGCATCACGGGGAATGCAAGGGTTAAGAAAGTATAAAAATTAATTCCAATTTTTCCCATCAGAAGGCACACTTGTTCTTATGTTTCGTTTAAATAACTTATCGTTTTTTTATGGCTACCTCGATTGCCAGACTCCGATTTTCCACACCTCTCTCGATTTTTTTCTGATAATGTTACATGACAAAAAAATGTGTGCTTCCCGGTTGGTTCCCAGTATCCACTGCGTGCGGTAGGGCAATACCCACGTGCGCTGCATGCGCCCTCCTCCATGAAATCATTTAAATTTTATATGCATATCAGTATGGCCAATCAATTCACATACCCGAAAACCAACCCACACACCGAAAATCGCCTTACTAAAGTTTGGAACAGAGTTACTTGCATCGGTAATTTCACAAAATCCGTAATAGTGTGTGTTGAATATCCATAACCAACCCACACACTTAAAAAAAAAAAAAAAAAAAAAAAAAAAAAAAAATCGCCTCCCTGAAATAATTTAAAGCAGAATTATGCATTGAAACTTTTTTTTTTCTTTTCACCGCAAAGGGGAGAAAGAGGGCAATCTCCCACAATCTCTTGATAAAGTGTGTTTGGTACACACAATCAACCAATACACAAAAAACACGCTGGACTGAGATAATTTGAAACAGTGTTAGGTTTGAAATGTGTTTTTTGCCTCCCCCTGCCCCAAAAGGGTAAAGAGGAACAATTTCGCAAAATCTCTTTATAGTGTGCGTTGACGTTACAAAGTTTGCTTGAAAAATATTTAGTCCAACACTTGATAAATGAAATCACTTATAATTAATTAATAGCTTTATTTTCCAATCCCGACACTAAAAATTCTTAATACTAAAGCTGTCTCTCTCTCTCACACACACAAACACCACACATACAAAAAGAGTAAAGTGTTTCGAATGAGCAAAGAAATAAGATATTTTGATAATACTTCAGAGCAAAATTATTAGACTAATAAAATAAAATGAACACAATATACTCATACCAAGTTACATATTATTTAACCTTCTGGCAACATGTAGCCTTCAGTACTATTTATAAGGAGGAAAAAAAAAACTTTTTCGAAAGGGAAAAAAAAAAAAAAAAAAAAAAAAAAAAAAAAGAAAAGATAGAAAGTTGCAACAAGTCTAATGACATGTTTTAAATGATAAACAGTCACGTTTTTTGATTTAAATTCTAATTGAATTCGTGATCCAAACTGCGAGAAAAAAAGTTGAAAATTAAGCGGGACAAAATCTTTCTGTCTACCTTATGTATCATGAAAAAAAAAAAAGACTTTGCACATCATATTTCTAGACTTCCCTATCATTAAAGGAAATAATTTAGACGTTGGCTGATGTACAATCCCTTAGAATGTTATAACGTGCAAAGAAAAAATAAAGTAAGAACTTAAAAAAAAAAAAAAAAAAAACTAAATACATAAATATAAAAAGCACACCTTTTTCCCTTTTTGGTATTTGCACAAAATATTATTATTAAAACCGAGCAAGACTACACGACGAAGAAAGAATTTTCATTTTGATCGTATTTTATGCTTCACCGAAATCGGCACTTTGCTTAACTTTAATATAAACCGTTTACAAAGATGGTGGTTTTAGCGTAGCTTTAATCAACTCATAAATCTAAATTTTCCCTGAGAGAAAAGCATCATTTATAACTACACTAGCATGGCTTTGTCTGCTTTGCTAGTCAGCATATTTAAAGGAATTTTCGAGAAACATTAATCAGTTTATTTTAAACCACTTTATAAATAAACATTAAAAAACTTTTCTATTAATTATCTGCAAAAAGTAACACATTGCTCCTTGAAAGGTCGAATCCTCAACCTTAGCATGACGCTCTGTCTAACCAATTGAGCTGGTGAGACAAGGAAAGACATTTACGTATCTATCTCCAGAGTCGATGATTTCAGAAATTTATATATTTTAAAAAAATGCACAAAAACTTGGAAATCGGTATTCGAAGTGCCCCAGGAGAGGTCAAAATGGACATTCATGCAAAATTTTGTAAGATTTGCGATCATTTTCTTACAAAGCAATGGACACACACCGAAACATCTGTTTTTATTACATGTAGAGATCTCTAAATTGCTATACATTGTCGCTATGTTAACGCACTATAAATTAAAAGATTTGTTTTTGTGTTAACGCCATTTAGGTCAACTTTGATATACCTCGATAACAGCTTTGAACTGTTTTTTCACAGTCGTATTTCTTCTTCTTTTTTTTTTTTTTTTCAAGCCAGGTTTAAAAAATAAGTTCTACATGTATTACGATTTTAAGAAATGTGCTAAGTATATAGAATTATCTAAGCCTTCCAACTCACTGTTTCCTATTTTATTATTAAAAAAGAAATAAATAAATAGAAAGAAAAGAAGTGATATTTACCACATCATCACAGCCTCCATTATGTTTAAGACACAGTTTCACATTGCACTGATAGTAAACTGACGAAGTGAATGGAAATTTATGAGCTGGGAACGTGACGTGGGCTTCCGTAAGATTTTTAGAATATTCGAATGGGCCCATTATTTCTTCGTCGACCTGGCATCCATCGTTGTTGACTAAAGGCTGTTCTGACCAGCTAAGACCGTCTCGAACAAGACAGTTCGTCACTTTTAAACCATAAATATCTGAAAAATAGAAAATAATATATGAAAGTAAGCGAATCGTGTAAATCATTATGTATTAAGAAGTGTACACAAAGTGTACACAAAATAAATGTGTGCTATGTAGCAAAATAAAATTGTGTGTTACAAAAAATGTACCACATCAGACAGTGTAAGAATATTAGTTCTTTTTTAATCACATGTGCGCACACACGCACATAATGACATTAGTGACGTGAATATTTCTTATGAAAAATAAATCTAGGTTTAGTAGATTTGGCTTCTGTGGTTAACATGCTAAATGCAATGATTTTTTTTTTTTTTTTTTTTTTTTTTTTAGTAAGACAGATTTATTTTGTTGACTGATTTTTAAATTTATTTTGGTATTTCGACAGTAATTTTGTTCAGTTAACGAAAACAACTTGTTTTGATCGACCAAAAAAATATTGTTGTACTAAAGTAATTATCACTGGATAGTTCAGAAAACTATGTCACAGATGTCTGTGTAAACAACCGATGAGAGAGTGGTGTGCTGCAGAATCAACAACACTGATTTGTTAAACCAATAAAATAATTTTGCTGGTTTAAGCAAATATTGGTTAAATAAACAAAATAATTAGGGTTCTAGTAACAAAATTTTTGTTGGACTATATGAAAAAATAATAGTATGTTGTGGCACCCACAAGACTTTCTTTTACATATTCCTATACAAATTCACGCGATATATATATTATTTAGTAAAGTTACTATTTATCAAAGTTATTTCCATCACAAATGCAGATGATTTCCACCACAAAGAAGTATAGCTCGAATTATTCACAGAAAATAAATTTTATGCTACACAGAAGATATCTTAATTAAAAAAAAATAGATAACGTAGTTTAAATTAATACAGATTTGTACTTCAACCATTCGTTTTAAAGGTATTGATGCGCTCTTTTGAAAGATACCGATATTGAGAATTTAACCCCCTGAGTGGGTGTGGGAGGAAGCGATTCCCCTTCACAGACGAAAAATGTTTCTGGATGACTGCTCTCAATATTTTTTAAATTAAAAATAATTAAAAATAATTTTCATTGTATACATTTATACCAACTTTTGTACTAGAATACATTATTGACACTTAATTAAAAAAAAAAAAAAAAGAAAAGAGACAGAGAGAGAAAATGACAGCGCCTCCTGTTGAGCGATTAATTTCCAAATGTAATCAGCATTAGTTCAGGTCAGAGTCCAATTAAATACCAAGTTCAGTTAAATTTCATTAATTGATTCGTCAGATACAGCATCTATTATTATTATTATTATTTTTTAACACACGCAGATATTTTCTAAAAATAGTTAATTCGTGTTCAGGATGTGTTAAAACGTGTAAATCCACTGAACACAGGAGTTCGAAAAATTTCAGAAATCCAATACTCTCTCCTTACGTATGAAGAAGAAAGTAAAAATGATTGATTTAACAAAATTTTTCTTGTTTCAACAATTTTTTATTTATTTATTTATTTATTTATTTTTGTGCAGTTGTAAAACTGAAATATATCATTCTATGAGAGTACGAAAGAAATGAAGCACGTATCGAGATTTCTTTTTAAGAATATTCGAACGATAAGGAAAAATAAATTTAAACAAATATTTAGAAAATTACCTTGATGATCAATTGTGATGACAAGTGTAAGATAATCTCCAATTTTCACATGTTCTGCCAGTATATGTTCGTCTGGTCTACCAACATATATTTTCATGACACAATTGGGCATAGGTGTTTCTTGCACCATTTTCGTTGTTCCAATAGCACTATAATAAATTAAAAAAACGTTTGTGTTTAACTGAAGTAAATAAATAAAATAAAACAAATTTTTAAATTCAAAATATTTAAAATGATTGTATACTCTATAACAAAAAAAGTGACGCACCAAGAATGAGTAATGCAAACTGGACATAAATTGACATACATACAGGTTTTGATGGAATTAAGCACCAATTCATCATTATCGTCGATCCTACGTGAAACTGGTACTTCAGTGACTTCAAATACCCTTAATAGGTAGCTCAGCGGGGTTGAGCTCAGTCCCTGAACCCCTCTTCCACTGAGGACGTTTCGAGCATCATAAAAAGGGTCCTACAACCAGCTCGGTATTTTACCAATCTAACGCAACAATTGGACAGAATTTGGCACGATACTTCACGGGAGCACATCTGCCAACTCTATCAATTAATACCAAGCCGAATAACTGGGTACGTAAGGGCCAGATGTGGACCAACGCGTTATCGACTTGTTTACTTTGTGAGGCCCTTTTTCTTGATTAAATCATTCAAATTTTCTGAAACTGTAATCAATTGTTTTTCTCCACATGTACATCACATCTAACAAATTTTGTCCCATTCGGACCACCCATTCCACCCCATCTACCAATTTTTATCACCACTTCTTCTTGGTGCGTCTTTTTTTTTTTTTTTTTTTTTTTTTTTTTTTGTTATAGAGTGTATAAGAGACATTTACTGGAAAAGTAAAAATAAGCTAAAAGACATAAAAGTTAACGTTTCGTGCTATTTTCCTATATCCTCATCAGTATGTATAACATATTCAATGCAACAACTTACAAATACATAAACGAGGAGTTCAAACTAGGATTGCAGTTGTAAATTGTTGCTCTGTAGATGTTATACATACTGATGAGGTGATAAGAAAATAGCACGAAACGTTTGCGTTTTATGTGTTCTAACTTATTTTTAACTTGTATTTTACTATGTCTTTTTTAATAAATATCTCTTATCCAATTATTTTAAACGTTTTTAAATTAAATAAGCAAGATGTAATGTTTTTCAACTATTTTAAATTTTATAAATGATTCCCATTGATTTTGAAATTATTATACCATTGGTATTGAACTTTTTTGTTTATTTTATTGAAATTTTATAAAAAAGAAAAATTGATGTTAAGATATTGTCTTCGGAGTATTTTCCTATTTTGAATAGCAAGTCCCGCCTTTTGTCATTTTATAAAACCGTATACTATTTAAAAATCAGGTTTTACGTACTTGTTATCAAATTAGTTATATTTTGTACTCAGCAATCAATGCTATAAATGCAACTGTCATGTTATATACGCCAAAACAGAAAATGTGAAACACAAATACGCCCAATCTTTTTTCGAAGTAAAATATATTCTTTTGGAAGAACGCCTAAAGAAGGTCTCGTTTTTCTATGCAACTTACTTTTACGTGATCCGCAAGCAACGTATTAAGATGGATATCTAATACTTAGCTAGAACGGATTTGTAGATTAATTATATGTTTTATATTTTAGATATTTCAAACTGACATTTTTAGTTTGCGTGTGCTCAGTGTTTCTTAAAAAAAAAAAAAAAAAAGTTACAATTTTACTGTATTTTATTTTTTCAATTGATTTTTAGGATGTCAGTAATAAATAATTGCAGAATTGCCAACTTTTATAATTTATTCCAGATTATTGTTAGCCCCGCCCTTATTTCCACACCACTTTATTTATCGAATAATTTTTCCTATATATAACTACGATAAAATAAGTAAAAATTACTTTAAAAAAACAAGTACTATAAAAAAAAAAGGTGGGGCTAACAATGCTCCAGAATAAATTATAAAAGTTGGCAACTCTGGTTATTGTCGCGAAGACAACATGAAACATTTTGTAGAAATAGAGAAACATTGGAACCAAATTGCCAGATTGGGGACATTTTATTCAACTCTCACCAATAATTTTTAAAAGTGATGTTTGATATATATAATAGACGAATAATCTTTGAAAGGATTAGGCAACCGTTACAATTAAAACTGAGTGGTGGATATTGAATAAAAAAAAGTCCCCAATCTGGCAACACTGATTGGAACACCTCTTCAATATTTCTTATACTCTATGCATGTAATACAGACTTAAGTTTAAAGCGAATTCGTAAAAATAAAGAAATATTGAAACATCTTTTCAATGCAGGTTTTAGATTTCATCTATTCCGCTATTTAAATCTCGCTTCCCTTATACTCAGCATGGCATATAAGTTGTTGGTTTATTTAGTTAATTGATTTAATTTGGTTAGTTGTTGGATCATTTATTAATATAAATTCCTAGCTACATGAGTTAATATACAGAAAATTGCGGAAAACGTAGTACGCTATTTGCTACAGAATTAGTTACATTCCTACAAACACACTTATCCACAGTACATCATAAAGATATCCCTTTCATCCACATTACATCATCAAGTCTATTCCATCCTCAAGATGTCCTATAAATGTCCTGAAAAGAAGAAGTGTTTGTAGGGATGCTTCTGATAAAGATCAGAATATGTATATAATACTTGACTACACTGCCAGAAGAGAAAAGCTAAAGGTATAGAATCGTCTGTTTACTTTTGTTCGAATAGTTGAACTGATAGAAATTTTTAATGGTTTGTTGAGTTGAAAAATGTTTTATAATTTCATCCGAGAATACTTTCTATCCATTCAAATACTTCTTGATTTTATCGAATTGCTTTTTATTAATATGATTTTACTGACAAACTCTGCATTCAGAATATCACAAAAGAAATAGATTAATGCTTTTGCATGTGTACAAAATATGAAATCAACCAATTTTAAAGGCAAAACTATCACAGAAATTTGGCAGAAATTAAAACTTTTAACTGTAATCACGCGCACAAAACATTATTTTCTACCATCTCACAAAGTAATAGAATCAGTCTGTATGAACATACAAATTGAAAGGTTCATAGCCTTTATTTACGGATACTTCTATGCTTTATTCACAATTCACTGGGAATTCTTTTTATGGAATAATTTTTGCTTTGTCTCGCAAACTTTTTACAGTTGAGAAGAACTGTTGGTTTTTGTCACCGAAGAACAAACCGTGAAAAAGAAGCCGGAAACAAAACAAATTTGACAGATAATGGGTCATAGAAATTCTTTTCGCTCGGTATGGTACAAGGCAGCAATGACGTCATACAAAGTGGCGAAAGTGTGATGTTATTTTCATAATCTTAAGCTTAAAATAAGTAAACTTACAGCGGTGACAGTTAGAAAACCACACAATATTCACTTATTGTCTTGTTTTTCTAATTGCTTTCTTTTTTTTAAACTCTCGACCAAAAAAGAGAAATGTTACATAATTGCCAACACCATGATTAATATTCCGTAGTATCGTTAGCCCCGCTTTCTTTTTTACACGAGTATTTTTTTAGAACGTTTTTCTTCTTATTTAATCGTAATTGCACTTGGAGAACATTACTCTACAAATTTATTGGTGTGAGAAAAAGGGCGGGACTAACAACAGTACGGAATATTAATTAGGATGTTGGCAGGTATGGTTTGCATTGGTCTGTATACGGATAAGTTAGAAAATTTTGTTTATCTTTCTGTGTATTTGCGTATGTCTGAGGAGGAGATTGTACTGTAATTCTCAAACGGATAGACCGATTTCAGTTCGATTTTCTTTATTCGACCGCTGGTTTAATAAGGTGTTCTATTCAATAAAAGTACATTCTTTCAAGTTAATTAAAATTTGATTTCATTTTGATTTTGATTTATTCATTATTATTATTATTATTATTATTTTTTCAGATATTTTGTACTGACATTTTAAAATTTGTGAGCTGGCAATTTTCAAACTTATCTTTAATTATAAGTTAGGTGGCTTATGGATTGGAGTGTATAAATTTGCCAATTAATATATATATATAAAATAAATCTTGAAAATTAGTAAAAATAAAACTTGATTTTTTTTATAAAAAAAAAAAAAAAAAAAAAAAAAAAAAAAATTGAAACAGAGTATTTATAAACCAATGCACTAAAGCAGCAAAAGGAAATATAAAACCGAAATAAATAAACAAACTGATAAAAAAAGATAAAAAAGTAATCCCAAAACATATGGGGGCCTTCTTCAGGGGAGCTCCCCTCCTCCCCATATGGAAAATGAGAAGTTTCTGAAGAAACGTGTGCTTTTTAGCCAAAAAATACGTTTCTAGCTCCCGACTTCTCGTAGATGAAATCAAAAATATATAGCAAACGATTTCAATATTAGAATTGAATTAATACAAAGCATTAAAAAAGCAATTAAATTCATAAATAAAGTACAATAATTAAAGTATCAATATAAAAATACAAAAATATAAATATATACTATAAGGACAAATGTATATAATTTATATGACAAGTAGATTGAAAAATATTGACTCGCTCCCCCACCACCAAAAAGAGACAACTCTCTTCGGCTGGTAGGGTTACATACCAGTTCTTAAATGTCACCCGAGATGAAGAAAAAACCCTAAGCTAGATTATATTCAGGAAGATAAATATGTTTAAAAAATATGTTTACCGCAATTAAAAGAATTAAAATGATTTGCAATAGCCATTTAGACCTAAATTTAGCTCTTGAAAATTTCAAAAACATTTTAACTGTCAACCGCTATCCTGTTTTCCTACTAGATAAATATTTCAATCTTCCTGAATATAATCTAGCTTAAGGTTTGTTGTTCATCTCGGGCGACGTTTAAGAACTGGTAAGTGGTCCTACCAGCCGAAGAGGTTTTTCTCTTGTTGGTGCTTTTTTTTTTTAATAATATTTTTCAATCTACTTGTCATATAAATTTGTCCTTATATATATTTATATATTTATATTTTTATATTTTTACATTGATATATTTACTATTGTACTTTATTTAGGAATTTAATTGCTTTTTTAATGCTTTGTATTAATTCAGTTCCAACCTTGAATTCGCTTGCTTAATATTTTTGCTTTCATCTATGAGAAGTCGAGGGCTAGAAACGTGTTTTTTGCCTAAAAAGCACACGTTTCTTCATAAACCTCATTTTCCATTCCCTACATGGGGGAGAGGGGGGGGGTTCCCCAGAAGAAGGCCCCCATGTGTTTTGGGATTATTTTACATTTACTATCAGTTTGTATATATATATATATATATAAACAAATAATAATAATAATAAAACAATCACTGAAATCGCTTAAAATCTGAGTTCGGGTTACCATGTCTTCGGTGACATCTTCCCCACCTACGCTATATCGTTACCGGGGCACCGCTGCTTGCATGCAATAGAAAAGATCAAAACGGTTCTCCATGCAGAATTTTGTAGCTTTGCAATCTGCCGTTTGCATAAAAAAGCGACCAACACACTTCTAAGTTTACTTTTTTTTTTTTTTTTTTTTTTTTAGACACTGAAAAATTCTTTTATCAATTGGCATCTTTTCACAAGAAAACATTTTCCCAAGGAAGGATCGAACCACGACCTTCTCGTTATCAGCTTGACGCTCTAATCAACTAAGCTAACGAGCCACGGAAAGTTTTTCATATTTCCACTTTTCACTTTTATGTTTCTATCTCTATAGCCGATCTTTTCAGAAATTTATAATTTTTATTAATTGAAATAACGCTAATCAACTTTGATGTGCATCAGGAGAGGCTAATACGAACCTCCATGGTTTGTATTAATTTCTTGATTAATACGAACCAATGAAGTAATTAGCCGTTTGCCTACGAAGCGACGGGCAAATACACACACATCTTTTATTATTATTATTATTGTAAGTAGATATTATTTTTTCTTTTTTCAAAAAAAAAAAAAAATCACATTCAAGAAATTGAACAACGCCAGTACTTTCA
This sequence comes from Salticus scenicus, assembly GCA_963930645.1. Lineage (NCBI taxonomy): Eukaryota > Metazoa > Arthropoda > Arachnida > Araneae > Salticidae > Salticus > Salticus scenicus. Next base: position 50,388,032 of record OZ005649.1, read on the forward strand.
AAACTAGCAGTTTTGCGCGAGATGTAAAATTTTTGCCTAAAAACTTTTATCAGTATATTAGATCAAGTGTGATATTTTAGACGAAAATAGAAATAAAAATAGTAAGTTATGGCCACCACAAGACGTTCTTCTATATTTTCCTATACAAATTCACACTGTACAAAAGTACAAATTAACTATACAATTATTATCGATTAAAATAATTTTTCATAATTCATACAGACGATTTTTATCCGAGAAAAATAACAAAACGTTGAAACAAAATCAATTCAGTGTCGATGTCTGAGGAAATCCCCTCCCATAAGTTTTTTCCCCCCATTAAAAATGAAAAAAAAAATCGATAATTTTGTTTTAAATTATCACAAATATATGATTCAACCTTTCGTTTCCAGGGTATTGACTTAGTTATTTTGAAGAATACCAGATTGGAAATATATGCAAACGGGGAATGTTGTCTTCTCCTAGGGTGGCAAGCGATGCTCTTACATGCGTACGATATTTTTCGTAGTTTACTACTAGTAATATCAATAATTCATATTAATTTCACAATCATTCAAAAGAAATAACTCTCATTATGTGCATTTATACGAAATTTAGTCATATGCTGCCATATCAAGAAATAAGAAAAAAAAGGGGATCACAGCGCATGCGCAACTTATTGAGCGATTGATGCTAAAACGTAATCAGAACCTTTTTAGGTCAAAGTACAACCAAATATCAAATTTAGTTAAATTTCATTTATTAGTTCTTGAAATATAGCGTCCACAAATTTTGATACATTCAAACACTAACGCAGACTGACAGTCAGACATTTTCTAAAAATGGTTACATCGCGTTCAGGACATCTCAAAACATGTAAATCCATCAAAACGGAAGGTCGAAAATTTTCACGAACCTAATACTTTCTTCTTATATATATTTATAGAAGAAAGTAAAAACATAAAGAAAATAAATCAAATGAAATGCAGGATGATGACCACTAATTTTCACTCATTGTACAAAAAAAAATTTATTGTTATAAATGATAATCTGTACATAGCTGCTGGTATTATCAACTAACTAGCATTTAACTGCACTTTATGCATTTGAAATATCAGTCTTTGATTATAGTTAACCATTGGATTTGCAAAACATTTGGTCTGAATGCAATTGAACAAATCTTTTTAAAAACTACTTTTTTAACACTTTCCAACAAAGTTGAGAAGTAGTTATGACTTCGGTTTGTCTGTATGCCTGTCTGTCCGTACTCTAACTCTTATGAATATTCACGACATTATTTTAAACTGACATGTTATTCAAGTTTCCTATTGAAAATTAAGTTAATATCATAACTGGTTTGTGTACAGGGACATACAAAAGAATTCTAAGGCATCGTATTCTATGAGACCTGTTTCTATAAGCCAAATTTTAATACATTTAATTTGCATAAATCATAAAGAAATTGACATTTGTAATTCGTATGCATGCACACACACACGAAATAAATAAATAAAATAAAATAAAATAAATAATAATAATTTCTATAAAGTATGATATAACTAGCTTTAAGATTTGCAGGATCCTACAAAAATATTCAGATATATTAAGGGCTATAATTGGAAATTGCTGAATTAAGTGTTTTTTACACATCCTAACAATATTTAAGAGTAATTATGATTTGAATTAGTCTATTTGTATGTCTTTTGCTGTTTCGTCTGTCTGTCCGTCTCTCTGTCCGCCTCTACAGTCGGTAAATATTTTCAAAATTTCTTTAATATGATATGCGCTAATTAAATTCTCTATGGGATGCTCTCTATTAAAATTGTATCCCAACTGGTTTGTGCACATGGACACCGAAAAGAATGCCAATGTACTGCGTTCTATCAGGGGTATTTTCGTAAATCATATTTGAATAACTTCGTGATGCAAAAGTCACAGTGATATTGACATTTACTATTCATATTCTAAAAAAGTGTTTTCTATAGAATATGGTATGTTTAGCATTAAATTTTGCATGCCTACATTAAAATATTCGGATACATTAAAGGCTACAATTGGAAATTTCTGTAATTGCATTTCTGTTTCTGTTAAGTGTTTTTAACACTTTCCAACAATGTTTAAGAGTGATAATGAATTCATTTGAATTATTTGTCTAACTTTCTGACCTTCTGTTTGTCCGTTGTGAGAAACAAAGGCAAAGTACACTGAAGGTTAAGCAATGCAACAAGCACAGACAGTTCAAAAGCGTAATGCGAATCGCACGATTTTTCTTTCTTGTTTTAACATATCTTTATAAGTAACTGTACGATTAGTATAGTATATAGTAGTATCTATGCATATTTTGACGAGATTTTAATTTAAATATTTAAAAATTCATTTAATTTAATTTTTTTTTTTCATTTCTATCATGCATACATCTTTACTGGTTCACAAAAATCAGTGTTGAGTAATTGTAACGTGATTTAACTGTAATTCTATTTGCATTTTTCCCGTGTATAATTCATTTCAACAATTCTTTTCTAGTTATAAATTTGTGACTTATGTCTTTAAGCATAGATGATAGATGCCAACATTTTAATTTATTCCGGAGTATTTTTAACCCCGCCCTTTTTACATATCACTTATTTTTTTCTGATATTTTTTTCTTATTTAATAGAAGTTATTTATTATTGAAAAATTTTTAAAAATAAAATGGTGCGGAATAAAATCGGGGCTAGAAATACTTCGGAATAAATTAAAATATTGACATCTATGTTTTAAGCATGACTAGCAGAACATTTTGTAATACGACTTCTATTTTTATTTGTTTATTTACTTTTTGTTCCAAGTCATATTTGATAATATAAATTTTCAGAATATAAAGTTAAAAATGTATATATATATATTCATTTATGTTGAAGTCTAAAAATCTTTAACACCTTGCTATAAAAAATAAAGTTTTGAAACAGTTCCCAAATTTGCAATCTTGATTGAATCTTTGGAATATACACGCAAGGCTTCTTATCAGAGAACAGTATATGTGAAGAAATAATACAGAACAAAGACGTTATCGATAGATATGATGCAAAAATAAGTCAAAGAAGGATTATTTTCAGTGGATTAAAATAAAAACCTGTTTAAAAATAAAATAAATAAAAAGGTATAATGAGAAGTAAACTAATGACAGTGAAATCGAAAGAACTAAATCTAACAATTATTCTAACCAATAAGATATTTTAAAATAAGTTATCTTATCGTTATTTTCTGGAGGAATAGCTTTTAATTACTTTAAAATGACCGTTATAAGTTTATTACTAGCTGTGCGTAACAAAGATTTGTAAGGTCAGTTTGATGTGTGTAAATATTTAAAGATAGTCATTCAAGCTTATCACTTCCTCTTCTTTTGCTTGTGTTTGTCCAATTGAAACTGTTTTTTCATCTGGACACACTGGTCTGTCAAAAAGTTTACAGTTGGCGTATCAATTGCTTGCTTGCATGTAATTACATTAAAAACATATGAAAAATATAGTGACATCAGGATGTTGTTTTTTTTTTGGCAAAATATAAAAGCTATAAATGAATTTGGAAAGCACAGGACGGTTATAATTAAATTTATTATCTTGCAGTTGAGATGAGAAAGCATACAAAATTTGGTATCAGGGATGAAGTAAAAAAGAAAAAAATAAATAATAATAATAATAGTAATAATTTAAAAATCTCCATTGAGTGGCGTTCTGTATGAAAAAATAAATAAAAATAATAAAATAATAATAATGATAACCAAAAAAAAAAAAAAAGTGCCGCACGGTATGCTTAAACAATTAGAACATTTATTGAGTAGTTTTTGATTCTGCTGGATTCTTCAGTATTGCCAGTTTGGGGACTTTTTGTATTGAATAGTCATCAATAAATTTGAGAGTGGTGGATGTTGAATAAAAAATGTCCCCAATCTGGCAACACTGGTTGGATCATTAATTAAGGTAACTGTGCCAGTAGTGGACCAGCAGAGGGCATTTTCTGGCTATATTTTGAAAATTCCCTGAGGTAAGGTACGTCCTGTGAAAATCCTCCGTAATAAAGTAGGGACTTTTATCATCATTGTAGGGACATTTTGAGTTGTCCGTAGAGCGAAATTTGAATTGAAAACACTGAGAACAATTAATTCTCATATTAAATTACTTTAAAATTAAAGTTAATACAACATTTTTCACTCTTATAAATTATATTAATGGACCTTTTTCCCAACTCTGTACTACGCATACAAGAAAACAAAAAATAACAGTAGATATGCAACGTATGACTGTTACTTAGGTATGTAATCATTATTGTTTCTTCCTGCGCTGCATTAGGAAGCAAGTTGATAGTGAATCTTAACTATAGATTCATGTGAACAGAATAAGAAAATACGTGAAATACTCTACACGTTATACATTAAATATGCTTATTAGGTTTTATGCACTTACTTTACTCCTACGTCAGAACCTAGAGTTTTATTCTTCGTTTGGTAGCGACATCGCACGTGAAATCCTTTACCGAGACTAGTTACTAGCTTATGATGCGGCTGAATCACAACAGTATTGAAATATTCAACGCCTTCATTCTGAAAAAAAAAAATAAATAAATAAGAAAACAAATAAGGAAATTCATTGATGAACAAGTAAAAATTCAAGTTACACTAGATGAACATGCCGGTTGTTCAATAAATGACTAACCCATTTTGAACGTAAATAGTAACAACATGGTTTGTAATAGAAATGTGCTGTTTGATGCACTTTTGTTACAAAAACAACAAATTTTGAAAAACATAAAGGTTAAAATCAGTTTAAAATTTCGTCGTAAGAGGACGCTGCAGGTTACACTGGCCTGCGAATTCGTACTTTTCAATTTTTTTTTTTTTTTACACTGCGTTGGGCGTTTCTAATGTGTTTTGATGCGCTGAATTCCGAAATGATTGTCTTTTTTTCCTATCACGACGTAAGGAATTTTCACAAAGTAAAGATGAATATCGGAAGAATTTACCTACAGACTATAACAATTCGGACCAATTTACATATAAAATACATTAAAATTGGATATTATTTACACATTATCTTTGAAATGATTTATTTACATCGAAGCTCCTTTTAGAGCATTTTACCTTGTGCACGGCTTGAAGACCTTGTGAGCCTCCAACAATAGTCTCATAATATGTTAACACCCCCATCGTCGCTGATATCCTCTCTATATTTCTTTGGTGTCTTGATAAAATATCTCTCCTAGTTCTTCACACGTATCACCCAGATTTTTCGGGAAATAACTTAAATGGGAGTTGTAAAAATGGAGCTTTAGACTCATACAATCCCTTTTTTCTGTCAAAACTATACGTGATAGAAATTTTTGAATAGTTTTTTTCTTAATCAACATCCAAAAATACATAAAAAAACGTTTTACTTTGAAGAAAAAAATTTCGTCGCCGACCTCTGTTATTTGCTGTAGTAATTGAGAAAGAACATCTTGTTTCTACTTAATCTTTCTTGAGTGAGTTTGTGCTATGATAGGCACGTTTGCAGTAAAAACGTGAGTTAATGTGCAAAGTGAAAAGTGCAATAAAAAGTGAGTTATTTAGTTTTTGAATCAACAGCACCACCTTATGGCAAAATTTATAACTATTTTTTTTTTAATGTACAGTAGCCGCCGCTTTATAAAATCACTGGTTAATAAAATCAGCCGCCTAATCTGATCAAATTGCTGGGTCCGGAATCAAATCAATACAAACCGCTGCTAAATAAGATCAGCATCGCCGGTAAATAAACTCAAAAGAAAATCTCTTCAACATTAAAAATGCCCGCCATCTGTTGTAGTTATGAATTCAAGGAATTGATTCTTCATATGATTGGTCAATGAGTATTTTTTTCTGTCTTAAAATATTCAAATACAGTTTCTAGTTCTTATTTTGAAGCAACTTAGCTGCAAAAGATATGCAAGCAGGTAGTTTTTATTTTAACGGTAAAGCGTAAAATTTTGGCAAAGTATGATGGTTTTCTTCCAATGTATAGTCAAAGGAAGGCGACATCGAAGCTTGAAATTTCTCACAGGGAAACATTCAAAATGTGTCGTCTTCAAGAAATGTTGAAAAAAATATATGTGATTCTACTCTTCATAAAACACCAGAAAGTGAAAAAAAATATCGGCTGAAATGAATTACAGCGGCCACAAAAAAAAAAAAAAATTAAAATTAAGCATATTTGGCGATTTCACACTGTTAGGCGATTGATTTTGAGTACTTGGCGGAGAAGAAAAACACGGTTCTGTTCGTACACGGCAATCTCGGTGCTAGCTAACTTATCGTCTAACAGCACTAAATCGCCAAAAAGGCTTAATTTTGATAATTTTTTGTGGTCGCTGTAACTCATTTCAGCCGATAATTTTTCACTGGTGTTTTATGAAGAGAAGAACCACATATACATTTTTTTTCAATATTTTTTGAAGACGACACCTTTTGAATGTTTCCTTGTCAGTTTGCTTCATGTAAACATAATAATAAAGATGATATTAGTGCCTAAATTGTACCAAACCGAAGAGCGAATCGCAAGCGAAAATGAGTAAGGAGAGCTGAAGTCATCAACTCAGCACTTCTAAGTAAATACAAGAATGCCAGGTCAAAGAAAATTCCCATCTTTTACGTAATTTTGTCCTTAAAAGCTGAAAATTTTACATGAATGATAAATAGCAAACACTCCATTTCTACGGATGGCTAGTTGATAGATAGAAGGAAGAAGAAGAATTTCTTTCCATACTTAGGTAATGAATACTCCTTTATTGAGTTCGGGCATGTTCGTCGGATATAAGAATCAGCCGCTTAATAAAATTATTTTGATGAAAACAAACGTGATTTTATAAAGCGGCGGCTACTGTATTTAAAAATTTTTTTTGCTTTTCTGATAACAATGCACAAAGCGTCGCATTTTTATCTCAAACCATGTTACCATGTTTTTATTATTTACGTTCGAAATGGATCAGTCATTAATTGGATATCCGGTATATGTCAGAATAAGGAACCGACATGTGTCTGTGTTTCAATGAAGAGTGTGTTAAGGGCAAATTTCTTTTATTTATATCTTAGGGATGTAATTTTAGAGTCTATACAACAAACGCCATAAAAATCGACGGCAAATATCAGGACCATCGTTCATCTGAGATTTACTTAATATTTAACCAATGCGGCAAAACCTGCTCAGAAAAGCCCGACAGTTTTGCATGCTTAATTTTGTGGTTAAAGGCCAGACGACATCAATGTCAGGGATTAGTTTTATACACTTTGCGGTCAGTAAGAAATCGCACTTATTCAACAATTTTTATTCTTAAAGATTTGTCATTTTTGAGAATTTTGTGTTATATCGTTACGACAATTTCAGAATTATTTTTGAGCTACAGTTTTGAATAGGATTTTTAAAAATAAAATATTTAATTATTGTTTATTCTTTATATAATTTATTTTTTATTCCTACTATTTATCTTTTCCACTTTTTAATATTAAAAGAATTATTAAATTTTATTTCTGTAGAAACTGAGATAATAGCCATCAGTAAAAACGTATTTCTTGAATAATAAATAGCAGCATGTCCTGCCGTCCAATAATTATCTAAATTGAAGAGTCCGGTCAAGGTGCAAATGCAAACAATAGAGATCCGGAACTGACATAGCAGAAACTCAAAGCAAAGTTTTAAATAATTTCAATGAATTTCTTTCTTTCTTTTTTTTTTTTTTTTTTAATGTATAAAATACTGTATTAGTTTAGTCTTATAATGTAAATTTAGTTTTTTATTCATAAAGTGATATGAAATATAATTTAAAAAACAAAACAAAACATTCCTTTAACTATAATGACTAGCAAAGCGGGCAAAGCCTGCAAGTTATTACTATATGAGGTTATCACTATGATTAACGTGCCGTGATTAACGTCACCATTCACGTGCATATGTAACATTAAAAATCTATTACTTTTCACATCATTACTTAAAAAAAGAAGAAAAATCACAAGTAGAAAAATAATGCATTTGATCGATTGAATCCTTCCTCCTGTAAACATATATTTCTTCAAACATTTCTCTAAGCAGAAACGCTTAATTATTTTCTTGTTTTGATTCAAGCAATAATAATATATTACATTTACCCTGTTATTTTGTTTTAACTATCGTCTAATGCATATTACTTATATATAAACGTATGGAAGGTATAATGATATAAATTACGTACCTATCAGTTGCCTTGAACAATCAATGAGACGTTAGTATAAAACGAAGTAACACATATGGACCTTGAAATTTCGTGCGTAAGGTATCACAAATGTCACCATTAATCTTGAATGATAAATAATTAGAATGCTCATCTTATAGATGCATTAATATGTGAAGAATTTACTAAGTGTTATTAAGCATCTCTTGTTCAAAAAAAAAAAAAAAAAAAAAAAAAAAGAGCTATATTTATTGCTACGCTATTACGAAATTACAAGTTTGTAATTCCTATAAATATTTGTCATTAGTTTTCACATTTATATGTATATATATATATATATATATATATATATATATTTATTTATTTATTTAAAAATTGATATATTTATGTGCTATGTGCTACCTGATATGCATATTATATTAAAATTGAAACGTTACACCTACAGTGTAACGTTGGCTGTTACTCAGCACACAAACGCCGCTTCTTATGTATAATACGTACAGGCACATATATATTTTGTCCTAAACACATGAATGATTCAATGTTTTTAGGTGCAGCGTAGAATTACTCTTTTTACTTGAATTCACGACTGGAAACTATAAAACAGTGGTTCTTAAACAATGTGCCAGGGCACACACGTGCGCCTTGGAAGATTTTCAAGTGTGGCCTGTAATTTTCCAGAGAAATAAGTGCCAAAATATAAAAATAAGTAAACTTTATAGTACAATTTCATGACAAATTTATCGCTCTTATTGGCACCTAATTTTTGTTATGTTAATCAACATCCCCTACATCCCCGCCCCACCAAAATCAGCCATTTATTTTTTGTGTACATTACTTATTCTAAATGTTTAAGAAGTGGGTGTTATGCGTGTAACGCTTATTATCTGGTAAATACTCTCAAATAATATGTGTAAATTTATAAAAAAGAAGCGCTGCATTAAACAATCCAATTCAGAAAATGGTTAAAAATTAGAGACCAGTAAGTAGGCAAAATTTCAGCCTACTTGGATATATAATGAAACAGTTATATTCAGTATTAAATTTGTGCGTATATTTTTTATTCTCCCTACAATTGTTAAAAAAAAAAAAAAAAAAAAAAAAAAAAAAGGAAGAAGAAAAATTTCCTATACTGAATGCGCTGCCAAGAAATGGGAGTTTTAAACATTTGAATTAATAATTTTATAAAATATATCTCAAAAAATTTGTATGTAGCGCGCCTATATTTAATTGTAGAATTTGAAATGCACCCCAATTCCAAAAAGTTTGAGAACCCTTATTTACAGTTAGCAGCAAAATTATTTGTGCGCTTGCAATAATTCCTAATAAAAAAGGTACACTTAATACTGCTTTGTTAAATAAATCCTTGTCGAGTAATGTTCTTAGTCAGCCTAAGAACATGATTCGACAAGAATTTATTTAACAAAACAGTATAAAGTGTACTTTTTTCATAGGAATTATTGCTAGTGCTCGAATAATTTTGCTACCAACTGTAAAATATGCTTCATCTACAGATTTTATTATATATCAGAAAGCAAAATATCTTTCGTTCTCCGATTCGAATCATAAACAAACAAAGACAATTCTACTGCAAGATTAGGATCATAATTGTTTGTTTACGATTCGAATCGGAGAACGAACAGTAGGTATACATTTATAAATTAAAGTAAAAAGTTTTTTAGTTTAAAATGTCCTTTATATATATATTTCATTTTTCGTTTCGTTTCTTTTTTTTTCTGTGTTTTCTCCGAAAGCCTTCCGCGGAAAAAAAAGAAGGTAGAATATTTCTTGCGCTGTGCTATTTAAAAAAAAAATAATAACAATAATAAAGTTTTATGTAGTTTGTGGATAAAATTGACAACTGTTACGAACTTTTTATTTTATTTATTTACTTATTTTGTGTGTAAGTGTATGTTTACAGTCGGCAGCAAAAGTGTCCGAGCACCAGCCAATAATTCCGATATCAAAAAAGTACACTTAATACTGTTTTGTTAAATAAACCCTTGTCGAATCATGTTCTTAGACTGACTAAGAACAGGATTCGACAAGGATTTATTTAACAAAGCAGTATTAAGTGTACATTTTTTAGACAGGGATTATTGCTAGTGCTCGGATGCTTTTGCTGCCCACTGTAATTTCCATTAATGAACTAACTAAATGAGTTTTGAAGTTTCATTTGCATATCTGATATAAAAAATTAAACAAGAAAAATAAAAGCACTTGCAATTTATTATTATTATTATTATTATTATTTATTTATTTATTTATTTATTTATTTATTTATTTTATTTATTTTTTTTTTTTTTTTTGAGATATCCGTTATACAGTTACTTTCATTTATTTGCATAAGGTTTAATTCATATTCATGAGCATTTCAATTGTTATTATTAATTAATTAATTATCCGCCTTTTATACGAAAGTAAAATTTATCAATGAAGCACATTTTTATTCATTTTTAGTGTTGGTTTGTAATATTTTGATAATAAATTCAGCGATGAATATTAAAACTTGTACTTACTGTATCATGACTCATAGTATTGCACGACCTCAGAGGCAATCTGTATGTGATTTTCGAACCAGCATGCTCGTATTCCGCCAAACAAGAAGAATTTTTAGACAGTCCTTTCGGATAAATCATACCGTTAAAATCATCTTGTGTTGAAATTGTAACTTGTATATTATTGCTGTTACATTCAATGTCAATATCTGATAAGTCCTTTCCAACTGTCAAAAGGGGAAAAAAATATATATATATATGAGAGATTATTATTATTATTATTATTTAAATCAAAGTGAAAAATGTGAGTCAAAAACAGTTATAAAATCAAAATTAGAAAGAAACGGATTATAATTCTTTATTCGATACATCAGCTTTTTGGGGGTGTTCCATAGTTTAAAATATAAGTTTGGAGGTGTTGTATAGTTTAAAACAGTATATGAATGAAGATGTAAATGGTGAAGTTTTATTAAATTGTATATTATCATTTCATCATCATTTCATTTATTTCAACACAGCCATATTCAGCTTTATTGAAAAACTTAAAACTTACTGTTAAGTAATAATAAAAAACAGCTTCTTCTTTTTTTTTTTTTTTAATTTTAAGAGTATATATATAAAAAAAGTTTGTTAGTAAAAAAAAGTAGATTAAAATGGCTTTTTTTATTTAACATTATTATAAGCATTATTTTGTATGATGCGCATTACTTTTAGATTAGATTCTTTAGAAAATCACATAATACAATCACTTATCTATCTATTTATCAATATATCTGTCCACAGATAGATAGATAGATATGGCAAGAGATAGTTAAGATAGATAAACTAAATCTAGTGAAAAATTTGCTATCACCATAATTTCCGAAATATTTATTTATTTTATTTACGTATTTAAAGAAAAGCACACTACAGAAACAATCCAATTGCAGTGTTGCTTGAATAAAACTATAATACATTTACTTCAAACATAGACAAAAAAATATACATATTATGAGTTTAAAAGTTCAGAGCACCTATCCTTAAAAACAGTAAAAACATGTTAAAAATATCCAAATTCACAGAAAGCTCATTATAAATTTTGTAAATTTATATAATGAAAAATTACCAATCTAATTATATTTTACAAATGGAGTGACAAATAAATAATTATTTCAAAGAGACTTGGTTTGCATATTAATTTGAATACATTTAAGAATATCATTGAAGTCAATCATATTATTGATAACTTTATAAAAAATAATAAACAAAAACAGGTCATGACGAGATTTTGAACTAGAAAGATTAAAAATAATTCGCAGATACGAGGAAGAAATAACTTAAGTATAGGATTACTTTTAAAATACAAATAACGTGATACTTTAGTTTAGTTTGAACTTGCTCTAGAATTTTGATGTTATTGTTATGAAAAGGATCCCAAATAAGACTGCAGTACTGCAGATTGGAGCGATCCATACTGAAATACAGGACTGTTAACGTTAACGCAAGCTGATTGGAAAAATCTGTATTTTTACGTTTAAGAAACCCAAGTTTTTTATATGCTTTAGAAATTATGTTATTGATGTGGAGTGAAAAGTCAAGTGTGACATGAAAAGTAACACCCAAAGCAGTGTTGGGAATAATTGATTAAAAAGTAATTGAATTGCAATTGAATTACAATTAAATTATAATTTTTTTTGTCAATCGATTAACAAGTAATTGATTACAAATAAATTGAATTATTACAAATAAATTGAATAAGTAATTCAACTTATTTGTAATAAATTTTTTTGTTAATTTATTGACAGTAAAATAATTATAATGGTAATTTAATTGTAATTCAATTGTAATTCAATTACTTTTTAATCAATTATGCCCAACACTGACCCAAAGACCCAATTCAACTACAGAATCAGATCGAAATAAAGGAAGATTATCAATTTGATAAAATACATTAAAGCTTGAGAATTACGAGAATAGCTCAAGATACTACATTTCTTAATATTCAGGTATAATTTGTTATTAATGCACCACTGATACAAACGATCAAGATCACTTTGTAAAGGAGCAGAATCCGTATAGAAGATATTTGCTTGAATAATTTCAAATCACCGTGGATCAATTTGAAGAAACTTGGACAGTAAATTTATTTTAGATATATTTCAGAGGAGTTCGTTGGCCAACTTCATTCGAGTTGGAAGGACTTTATTTGTTTAAATTGTTCTTAAAAAAAATAGGAAAATTAAATTATTTTATAAAAAAAAAAAAAAAAAAAAAAAAAGACTTAGTTATAATTGTTCTGAATTGAATTAAGGGAACTTGGTGCCACTGAAGGTTTCATATAAAAGCTTATATTTCCATGTAATATTTATAAATAGAACTATGTTAGATTTTGTTGAATAATATATACAGTACCCGCCGCTTATTAAAATCACATTCGTCCTGAGACAAAAGTGATTTTATTAAGCGGCTGATTTTTATATCCGGCGAACGTTCCTCCACTCAAAAAAAGGTATTATTTCCCTGAATTTGGAAAGAAATTTCAAAATATGACAAATGATGAAATTAATAAGCAATATTAATTAATTTTTGACAGATAATTAATTAATTATTCTTTCAAAATAGGTAAATTAAACACATCCGAAGTTCCGATGCATCTCCTTTGAGAAAAATCATTATTACTTTGCCAAAAGTTCACATTTTCCTTTTAAATTTAAAAATTTTCCGTTTAAACCTCTTGCTCCATAGTTATTTCAAAATAAGATCTAGAAATAGAGTTTTAATTATTAAAAAAAAAAAAAGAGAAAGAAAGAAAATAAATATTATCACTTGCGAATTTAATAAAATTTTAACTTTTTACCGCGCTTTAGAGAATACGTTGCTTAAAATTGTTAGTGAGACAAGTGACGTGTTTAATTTGTAATTATTGTGCAAGTGTAAAATTTTCGACAAAGAGAGATAATGGAAGGATTGGTGTGTTTTATCAAAAAAAAAGTTAACTTGCATAAATGATATTTTTGCTGTTGAAGAGATGTTTTTGAGTTTATAAACCGGCGGTGCTGATTTTATTAAGCGGTGATTTTAAAAGTAGTTTGTATTGATTCGATTCCGGTCCTGTAAATTTGATCAGATTAAGTGGCTGATTTTATTAACCAGTGAATTTATTAAGCGGCGGTTACTGTATATATATATTCAGGCAACAATTCTTATGATTTTTGATATATTTTTTACAGATTTGATACCTTTAAATTGCTCTTTCTTAGTTTGCATTTCTTCATGAATTCATGATTTCAAAATCTTACAACGTCTATAAATATTTATGAAAAGATTTAATATTTTTTTTTGGATGTTTAATAAAACACACTTAAAAAAAAAATGGGGATGAATTTTTCAATACCTTTAAAAGAAAAAATATAAAAAATAAAAATATAAGAAAAAACACATTTTTTTTTTTTTTTTTCAAAATTTTTACATACACATGCACTTTTTAATCCCTTGCACTTTTTACACGTGCACTTTTAACGATTTCTGTTATAAAATAAGTCTTTATACTTAAGATGAATTTTATTGTTTTAGAATACTGGTGTGAGACTCAAGGAAAAAAAAAAAAAAAAAAAAAAAAAAAAAAAAAGCCCGTACGAACCCTGAAAATAATTATTCTTCATTATTTAATTTAGTCTTTAAATCGATATATTTTCCGACTGAATATTAAAAATTTATGTGCCACATTATTTTAAAGAATTTATTGTCTTCTTCTTTATACAAATGCACATATCTACTTAATCGCCAGATAGTATGGAATTTAAATTTTTATCTGATTGGTATGAATTATTTAATTATCATGTTTTGGTAAAGAGAAAATTGCATTTACTAAATAAAAAAAAAAAAAAAAAAAAAAAGGAAAGAATCATATATTTTTTTAGTAATTTAATTTGGTTCTTGAATTAATAGTCATTATTTTAAAATGTTTATGAATTCACTTAAGCATTCAATTAAAGAATTGAAATTATTTCATTAATTGAAGTATTTAATCAAAATTCACGCAAAAAATTAAATCGATCATTTCTCATTTTTATTGAAACACACAGATATGTTTAATACTTCCTTCTCTCTCTATATATATAAGATGACAGTACAGGATTTGGGAAGTTTTTGTTTGATTTACACACTTTCAGATGTCTTGAACAGGATTCGACATTTTTTTAGAAAATGCTTCTGTGCCATGTGTGTATATCAAAATGTTTGTGGATGCTATATCTCACAAAAGAATGAATGAGATGTTACCAAACTTTATATTTTGTTGGAACTTGACTTACATGTGCTGATTGCATTTGAAGATCAATCGCTCAAGAAGTGGCACTGTAATCCATTTTTATCATAAATTTTTATATGCCAGTATAGGAGAAAATTTAGTAAAAATGTACATAATGAGAATTTAATAAAATTAAACAGAATTTATACGTCTCATTAATATAGTAAAACCAATGTAACATTTAAAATGAGATAACGAATACAAATTTTTTTTTATTATCACTAAATTGCTTAAAACAGTTAATATCTCTACTAGCTTTAAACCTCAACTCCGTATTAGTAACTTTCTCTCAAACTTTAAACCCGCTGTAACCCCCCCCCCCCTTAAACGTCTTGGTGTAATATATTGTATCCCCTGTAAAAATTGTGATTCTACATATATCAGTGAAACTGGCAGAACAGGTGAAATCAGATTAAAGGAACATAAACGCTCATATAAAGCAGGTGATTTAAGATCGAAACTCGTAATCCATTCCCTCAATAGTGGTCATATTCCTGATTTTGACAACTTCAAAATTCTAGCCTCTAATATAAATTTATATGAATCCCGTATTTTTCTAGAGGGCGCTTTTACTAAAATACAACATTCTGGCTTGAGCGAGGCTAAAGCTATTCCTCCTGAATATATAATCTTGTTATGATGTGTTATGAATTTTTTTGTAAATGCTGTGCTTGTATGTTTGGCACTGAGGAGGGCTAGTGTTCCAGCCGAAACGTCTGTCATGTATTTTAATGTTTTTAATTAAAATGTATTTTTTAAGTTTTAAAAATTTTTGTATTCATTATCTCATTTTAAATGTACATTGGTTATAATGAGAATTACTTATAATTTTTCAATGTGAAATAAGTATATTTAAATGTGTATATATATATATATATATATATATATATATATATATATATATAACAGTTAGCAAGGATATTTTTACGCAGGAGCATTGTTTCCCCTACTGCAGGGAGAGGGAGTACACTTAGGGGGGAAGTAAATTTTTAATAAGGGTACGTTTCAAAAGAACTCCTTAATATCTTTAAACGCATGTTTGAATTACAGAAGTGTAATTTAAAACAAATTTATCAATTTATTTTATTTTGTTTTATTTGTTTATTTATTTATTTTTTCATTTTAACAAAACAAAATAAATAAATAAATAAATCTTAGAAAAAAAAAAAAAATCCTCAGATGGCAGCACAGAATTGACTTTTTTTTCGACACTTCATGTTATAGTCGTGTGGGATGAAAATCGTTTGCATTCACCATGGAAATTAATTACAACAAATAATAGGTACTGCATGAACTAGTATAGGAAAGTTTAGAAGAACATTTTGTGATTACAACATATTAGTTTTCTATATAGTATAAAACCCAAATTTTTCATGTAAAAGAAAAATCTATAGTTTACTAAATTAAACGTTAGAAATGGGCACATTCGAAATAATTTGACTCAAATTTTCAATTAATAGTACTATTGTCAACATTAAAAATACAAAATAATTAAATGAATACACGTATTTTCTTTCTTTCTTTTTTTATATATGAACGAACAAACACATTCTTTATTTTGTATCAAATTCGAATTTTTCTCTTAGAATTTTACGAATGATATGAATAATTCAACAACTTTTTTTTACGACACTTTTACACACAAATTCCATCATTACTTTCAACTTTTCTTGGTAATTTTACATAAAGTACACAAGGTTAATGCCTTTTCTTAGAGTTAACAGTAGAATACATAATTCGAAATACAGTGAAGGGTCCTTCTATATGTCATGAATGCTAGGTCAAATTTGAGGAAAATTGGGCTTAGTTGAAGTTTTTTCTAGTGATATTTTGGAAGCAGTGAAGCAGTGAAGTTAAAAGCAAGGTCACGAACTTTTTTTTTTTTTTTTCCTTTCCAAGCGGGTGAAGTATTTGGTTAGGTTAGTCGGCCCACGGGTTTTTCTTTTCCCTCTACCTGTAGGTGTCTCAGGGAAATGAACTTAAGTTCGTTCGCGCTCCTCCTACTGCACCTCCCAATAGATTTTATTTTTTTTTCTTTGTTCAAAGAAGAAAAAAAATATGTTTGCTTTCTTTGTAATAAAATAGAACCTTGATTGAGATATAAAAACTAATGTTGTTTATATCTCAAATCATATATCACCCGGAGTAAAAGCGCAACTGAAAGAGGCTAAGGGGTATTTCCTTTCCTACCCCAGTTTTTGAGAAAAAAATTATACACTAATGATGATGATGATAGCAATAATAATAACAGCAACAACAAGAAAAGTGTATTTTCAATGTAAATAATTGGAAAAATATGTAAAAATGTGACACAAGGACGTAAATTATATCGGGCTACCTATGCAAAGAATCATTAACATATCAGCTATAACTGGCTTACCTCGCCCCTTAATCTAATTGTTTTCCCCTCTTTACACAAAACCCTGTCTAATTAAAAATGTTTAGTTTCTTTATAATAAAATGAAGCTTTGTTTGAGACATAAAGTTTGTTACTCTGTATATACCTTATCTTGTATATACAGAGGGGACAAATCTTAAAAAAGACTAAATAATTTATTTATGGTACCACTCAAAATAATTCCGATGACGTACTGTAATCATCCAAATGATGTCAACTTAGTCTGAAAAAATAATAAGTTATAATTAATTAAGTGTAGTCTTATTATTGCCGTATATAATAATTGTGGCTATTTTTCCCGGATACATAAAAGAATTTCGTACTATTACGTTCTTCAGTCGGTATTTCTTAAAAGTGTATTTTAACATGGTTACACGTCCATTAAATATAATGGAATTTTACTGGAATTACAAAAGCATGTTTTTCGGTTTAAAAGTGTGGGAATATAATTGATAATTAGTTTACAGAGTTACGTAAAATAATTCAGATATGCTATGTAATCTTTTTGCATGAAATTTGGTACAAATATTTATGAATTTCAGGGAAATAGCACAAGACTGTCAGTTATTAAGAACACATATATATGATATACAGATAGGTATAGAAAGAGAGGTACAGCGGGTGGTTGAGGGAGGAATGTATCTGTTTATGTAGCAAGTCAATCGAATCAATATATACATTATATAATAAGGGATAAATAAAAATGACCTGTTGAATAATGTGTGATGCAAATAGGACGTTGAGGCTCCTGACCTGCAGATCCACTAGTATATATATATATAATCACAATCAAATGATTCAAAATTCAACCATTCCTCCCAAAAACTTCCATGGCCAATGGTTGAAATCCTCAGAGTTTATGCAAGCAAAAATGACCTAACTATCAATTTTGAGAGCGAGAGTATGATCACATCAGTTTTATAAACAGTCCTTAAATATTGTTACCATATATCTTAACCATGTGATCACTTCTTTAAGATCAGAAAATATATTTTTTTCCATTGAATGTATCTGACCATTAAAATCAACAAACCTAATTGATACTGCATAAATAGCATTGGAAGAACATCATTGATTTACTTTCAATAGGGTTTTAGTTTCTTTATAAGAATCATAAGTTACCTACCTATTGACTGTTTTGTTACGCCATCCTATTTAAAAACTGAAAATAAAAGTTTACGTGTATGGACATTAATTAGGAAGTACGTGGAATTTGTAAAATGAATAGACTTCTTTCTTTGTTCCGTACGCGTCCTTTTCCTGTTAAAGATTTTATATCAATAAAAGGCATTGTACATTTAAAGATAACG
Source organism: Salticus scenicus (assembly GCA_963930645.1). NCBI lineage: Eukaryota > Metazoa > Arthropoda > Arachnida > Araneae > Salticidae > Salticus > Salticus scenicus. The sequence goes on from OZ005649.1 coordinate 50,406,698, forward strand.
GTAGTGTATGAACAGGAAGACAATAAAATATCGCTGTGAAAGAAGCTTGGATACTTTTAAACTCTTTGTATGTTATGTCTAAACAATGATGAGATAAGAAGGTAAAAGGTTTTTGGCTCATATAATTATCTATTGGTAGTTAAAAAAAATAAATAAATAAAAAAAATAAATAAATCTATTAAATTCTCTAGACGCACAAATGTGAGCTTCAAAATGAATAAGCACGATTGCTTTATAGATGAAGAAATACATTTATTAACTAAAATTTAAAAGTATTTGCATTTTGAATTATTATAACGTATCAACACCTTTGTAAACAAGGCGGAAAAAATGTATCTTTCAGATGAAAGTAAATCAAACTAGTACCACTTCTTGGGACATTTTTAATCATTGCCACTAATTTTAAGAATGGTGTTTGGTATGATAGTCAATTTGATAAACATACATTTATAAAAATATTAGAATTAAAACTAATGATGGATCGTTACATATAATAAAAAAAAATATATGTGTGTGAGTATGTAGTCAAAAGACACATCGCAGAGCTGGAGATAATTGCATGGAGTTGCGTATTGACCTCTCCTGATACACCTCGCAGCTTAATTTTCGAAATTTTGATAAAATCTATACATTTCTGAAATGATCGTCCCTAGAAATAAATACATAAAAGTAAAGAGCCGAACTGTAGTTCATTAGCTCAATTGATTAGGGCATCAGGTTAATAACGCGAAGGTCGTGGGCTCGATCCACTAAGCGCCAAATATGTTACTTTTGCAGATAATTAATAGAAAAGATTCATTAATGTACTTCTACGTTCAATTTCGAAATTTTTCATTTATTTTATTTTTATAATTATTATTATTAATTTTTTTTTTTCAGCTAGAAAGATTGTCCAGTGCTTCCACCTATTGTCATAGAGTGAAAATGATAATCTTCCCGAAAAATGTTTGTCCGAAAATCGTAATTTTTGAATAACAGTAGCGCCAAATATCATCCAGTTAGTATCTAAATTGAAATGCAAGCAATGAAGACCCGGAAAACGTATGAAGACGTATTTTCAAAAATCTAATTAAAACACCATTATAATTTGCTTTTTAATTCTTTTTCTTATGTAAATAACTTTAAGTTTTAGATACGACGATGGAAATTGAATGAAATGCTTATTACAAAATTCTTCAACAAATTTTCATTATTTTGGCGGCTTTAATAGTTTGTAAATTAATAGTTATATATTTTCAAAAGGTTTATTATGAAAGAAACGGCGTGTGAATACGGGAAGAAAAATCGAGCTTTAATTTAACATTTTGGAGGCATGTGAAGTAATGAGGCATGTGGAGGCATGCATATGTAAGGAAAGTATTGCAATCATGAAAAAAAAAAAAAAAAATCGACTTTAAGATTTTGGAGTTTTTATACGTTTTAAGGTTCCCTGAGTTCTTGCTATTTTTACAGTGATGTATGTATGTATGTGAGTGAACATGATGGCGTCTAAACGTTAGCGTCTAAGCGGTATTCATAAAAGTGACCGAGCCGAATCCTTTTTTTCCCCGTGTATTTATGACAAGGTCTGAATCGTCGAATAACATAAACCACATTAACATTGAAAACTTTAACATTGAACCATACTAATATTGAAATATATATTGTATAAATTATGTTTTTTCAAACATAATTTATACAATATACTTTTCAATGAATCTTCTGGATGAAAAAAAAATTGTTTTTAAAGGGAAAAAGTTTTCTATTTATATGCTTTGAAATTCGTTATCTTGCAGAAATTGTCATTTACATTTTTAGAGATCGCGATATATGCTTTCCGTTCTCCTGGAGGACCAAATTTAAAAATAAAAATCCTGCATATTATCTTCCTATATTTTAAAAATTAGCACTCAGCAAAACAGGTTTGAAAATTCAGTTCTATCTATTTCCAGTTATAGGCCCTAGTGTATGTTTTTGTGTGACCCTGTAAACTTTAATGCTAAACATACCATATTCTATAGAAAATAAATTTTTATACATAAGTGTTAATTTCATTATGCAATTAGCAGTATAAAAGTATTGAAATGAGCTTTATCGAAATATTTTCATCGAGCACAATGCATTAGAATTCTTTTGCGTATCTTTTTATACAACTTAGCAACGCTATTTACGCAAATTCCAATAGGGAACATACCATAATGAATTTATAATTATTGCTGTAAAGAATCTTGAGTCAATCCAGAGTTTCCCACAGGTTTATGAAAGGGCAGGACACTGCTAATAAAAAAAAAAGGGGGGGGGGGGGCATTTTCTAGATTCATGAGGACAGTTTTGGATTCTGAAAGATACATTCAACATTTAAAATCCAGACACTTATTTTAAAATCTCGATTTTAGGTATAAATAGAAGAAAAAGTTTTAAATTTGAACTTTCTTTATACCTTAATTTTGATTGTTACTGACGTGTGAACGAATGTTGATTGTTATGCACAATACATTGATTTATATTTATAACATATTTTCAATTTGAAGGTTATTTTCAATAAAAGACAGTAAGGGTACAACTTTTTTAGATGAGGGGGCAGGAAGGGTGGTATTTTTTCAGTCATAGCGCAGGCAGGGCGCAGTGCCCTCCTGAAACTGTTTGGGGGAAACTCTGGTCAATCAAAAAGGTGACTGACAAACCTTCAACATATTGAAACCTATGAAAAGCATGCTATCTCATGCCCGGTTTTTAATACTGACGGTGAAGATTTATTTGGAGATGGTTGTAAAGACGTGTCAAGATTTTAGATGAAAGGTTTTTCCAATTTTTATTTCACAATTCCAGATTAGTAATTTTCTTTGACTTTTCCGATAATAAAAGATACAATTTAAATTCTGCAATAATATGAATGCATAAAAGCATACTTAACATGAACTAAAAATCATTCCGAACTCATTGATTATTAACATTTTCCAACTACGTTTAATCTTCAATGTTCTTTGACTATGTTATCACACAATCGACAAACAGAAGGTCAGTCAGACAGACGGGTAGATTAACCGAATTCATAATCACTCTTAAACATTGTTAGAAAGTGAAATGCTCAACACAAACGGAAATGAAATTCCAGTAATTTCCAGTTGTAGGCCTTAATGTATTTGAGTATTTCATTGTAACCCTGTAAATCTGATCGCTAAGTATAATCATATTCGATACGAAACATTAATTTAGCATATTAACTATAAATGTCAATTTCTTTATGATTTTTGCAGTAAAAAGTTATTTAAGTGAGATTTATAAAAATGTCTCTCCTAAAATGTAATACGTTAGCATTTTGGGGGGGGGTGTTCGTGTAAAAAAACAGTTGTGCAGAGCCTTTTAATGCCATTTTAAATAGGGAACATGCCACAGTGAATTTGAATGACATGTATTATTTTTCAGAAATTCTAAAAATATTTACAGACAGACAGTTCAACTAATTCAAATTGTTAGAAAGCGTTAAAAACTCTTAATGCAAATGAGAATGCAATTCCAGCATATTTCCAATAATAGTCCTTAATGTAACTGAGTATTTTTGTGTGGTCCTGTAATTTTTAATGCTAATCAGACTATATTCTATAGAAAGCATTCCTTTCATAGAGAAAAAAATTATTTTGATGAATAGTCATAAAAGTGTAAAGAATGTAAAGAATTTTTTTCTATGAAAGTAGTGATAACAACATTAAATGACAATAAAATTCCTTTGTATAAAAGAAAATAAAAAGGGTTTAGATGCAATTCTCTTAGGATATGTTGTCTAAATTTTAATTTTAGAAATGTATTCATGTTGACAATGCAAGCTTTTGAAAGGAAAAAACTAAAAGGAACCTGTTTTACAGGACTTACTTAATACCAGATAAAAATCCTTAAAAAAAAAAAAAAAAAAAAAAAAAATGTAAATTGTAATTTTTATTAAAGTTTTAAATAGCAGGATGAATGTTATTTTGTTAATGAATACGCTTGAATCTGAAAGTACAGGGTTTTAACAAAAAACTTTTATATAGCGCTGAAGCACAAAAGTTTTACATAGACAAAAGAAAGCCAACGGCTTTTGGCAACGTACAATTGTCCAGACAAAATTACTGCACCCAACACCCCAATTTTATGCAGCTGAAAGTAGCTTTTGATATTCATTACCACTTAGGCTTTAAAGCACTTACTTAGATGGCTTTAAAGTATTCAAGCATTTCATTTGTTGAAAATCATGCATAATAGACTGGGTTTTCCACGTTAAATCGTCAGAATATAACCACGTTTTTCAAACGTGACGACAGTCACGAAATATGTAATGTGCAATTGATTCCTACATTATAATTATGAGGAAAAATTGTAAAACTGGAGCCGTCAGTATTAACGGCGAACTCATGTAGTTTAAGGTGAAGTTTTTATCATGATTTACACTTTAGTATTTTTATCTTCATTTTTACTGCAACTAAAATTTTGTTTGTTAGCTTTTTTAGATGCTTTCGAATTTTGACGTTGAGTTGAAAATCTAAAGTAATACTGGGTGGATTATTTTAAAACTAAAGACGTGTAAAGGCATGTTATGCCACATACATTTCAGCGAAAGTTTCGCTTAGAAAACTAAAAGGGGATCTATAATAAATTAAAGAAAGAAAAACAAAGTTTTGAACCACTCTTCAAAACTTATTGGTTTAAATGCGTTCTAGATGTAACCTGTGATTATGAGATCTGTTTTAACTATATGCGTTAATTTTTCGGATATATTATTGTACATTATATATTATATTAATTAATTATGTACTATATTCTGAATTATTGCTGAATGTAACGTATGTTCATGGAGATAGAAAGATTTCTTTAAAAGAAAATTAAAGAATAAATAAACATTTACCATTTCTTTTTTATAATATGCAAGATATTCAACCCAATGCGAAGTCATTTTTAGAAAACTTTACACACTACATTTGTTATATCGTACTGCTAATAGAATATAAAAATATGAAATATCTGATAAAATCTGAGTATTTTTATTAAAATTTTGAACTGCAAGGGTTAACAAAATTTCTGTTGTTTTCTGAGCTATATATGCAAAACCCCCATGTTAATACAGTGAAAATTCAAAAAATTATTACCGATATTATTACCGATGGAATGAGCTAAATTTCAGTTCCTTTCAAAATAAATAAATAAATAAAATAAAATAAGGAAACTAATTGGGATTTTTTTTTTCCGTATTTATTTTTATTCAACATATACTATATTACCATTTATTTAATTACGATGAAAATTTGGATAACAGCATTAATCATTTTGCAACAGATAACAGGTAGTTGTATTTGCATTAAAAGAAATAGTTTATGAAGATTTGATCGCAATATCACTTCAGAAAATTGATAAAAAATGTTCGAAAAACGAGAGGATAAAAACAGAAAACGAGTTTGTTGGCTTTTAATTCTAAAAATTATGACTCTAATCAGGAACTGATGTTGAAAATTCTGGATTTTATCTCTCTCTCTCTTTCTTTTATATTAGGTCTACCGGAAAGTTCTGTCCTTTTGAATTAAAATACTGACATCGCAAATTTATCCTGATTAATATTTAAAATATTCTTCCGGTAACCTTTAAGATGGTAATTAGTAAAGTGTCATATAAATATTGTTAAACAAAAATTTCTGATTTCACTTTATTAATTCAAAAGAATAGACTTTTCTGGTAGACATAGTATATATAATTTCGTTTATTATTATTATCTTTTATTTTAATAAAATTAAAACATTTGGGAAAAGGATGCTTATTTAAGTAAAGTCAAACGTAGAATTTTTTCAAAGTGCTTTGGAAGTAGAGGCAAAAACATTGCTACTCTATTTAAACAAAAAAAAAAAAAAAAAAAAATTCATACTTCACAATAACTAAAGAACATAAATCATATTTTATTTCATTTTTTATGCCGTGTAATTTGTTCATTTTCGATAAACTAATCAGCTGGCTCACTTTTTTTTAAATAGTGCATATATTGGAGGAAAGTTTCATTTCCCTATATCCAATCATTTTGGAAAATAACAATAAAGCAATACTAAATTAACTCTTACTACGATCCCTAAAACATAATCTCGAAATTTGTACAGGACAAATTTGTGTCTCTTTGTCAAATCTGTCATCTTATAATCGGACCTCTCTATAAAACTTTCTTATCTATCTATTCTTTTGAAAATGATTTTAGGTATCCCTTAAAAGTTGAGATCCTCTATACTCAAGCCTACTGTGGCTTATGGGAAATGAGATCCAGTTTCTAACCGAAACTTTTAAACACAATTAGATTTCTCAAGATATTTATGTTTCAGTTTATGTTGTACATTTAAAAAAAATACACGGGATCTCTTTGATAGATCCATTAAAAAAATTTTGTGGATTAAATTATATACACCGTATTTTCCGGCATATAACGCGCAGGCTTGTTAAAGCAGTTATACACCGGAAATTTAAATTTACAGCAACAGCTATTTTTACTTTCTCTTACCCATAAGTTAGAGAAAGTATTGTTTTTGGGTCAAATTTTCGAACGCGAGTTTTTGTTATATTTACATGTTCTGAGGTCCCCTGAATACGAAAATCATGTTTTTACCAAATGGTCTGTGTGTATGTGTGTGTGTGTGTCTGTCTGTTATCAGTTAGCAGCATATCTCAAAAGCAAATTATGGCAGAAAGTTCAAACTTGGTATTCTAACTGTGTATCATATAAGGATGCTACACTAAACTTTCCGGTAGGATCAAGCAAATAGTTCGTGTACAGGGACACTCAAAATTATTCAAATACATTACGTCTATGGGGGAAATTCCAGGTAAGTAGAGTTTAACATCTACAGAATGCACTAAAACAAATGAAACGAATATATATTTTTTGTAATAGAGATAGCCAACAGGGGAAAAAAATTGTGTATGTAGGAGCCTCGCCTCCCCCCCCCCCGGGAGGATGTCCAACCTCGAGAGGAGTAAATTTTCATGATGGGTATCTTTCAAAAGAGCTCGCCAATACCTTTAAAACGATGGCTGAACCATCGATCTGCGATAATTTAAAACAAAGTAATCGATTTTTTTATTTTTAACGAAAAAAAACTTAGAAAAAAATCTTTTTTTTTTTTTTTTTATTGAGAATAAAATGGACTTTTTTTTATATTTGGTGTTATACTACTTCTCTAATATGGAAATCGTCTGCATTATCATAAAATATAATTTTTTTAAATAATAATTTTAATAAATTATTTTTTTAAAACAGAATTGCTTTTTAATAACCGAATTAAATTCTATATAAATGTAGGTGCATTAATGAAACGGAGGGTTGAGGGGGGCGGTAGCCCCCCCTCACACAAAACTAATTATAATATAAAACTCTTCCGAAGGCTAATTTGAATTGTTTAAGATAGATATACATAACAGTACTCGTTACCTTACCTTTTAATCTCCAACCTGTATTTATAATATTAAATTTCAGGGTAAGAGAAAGTCGTGTGAGTGACACACCAGATTATTTATCAATGCTTTGTTTCTTACAAATATAGCTTTATTTGTAAATTAAATTTTCAGGTGTGTAACCTACTGTGACTTGCGCGTTATACGCCGGAAAATACGGCATATACATATATAATGAATATCTTTTCAAACAAGGCAGGAGAAGAAATATACGTATATTTTTCAAAGTAGATAATAGTATGAACTAACATTTTGTTTCAGTAATCTTAATTGTTACAAAAAAATATTACATGAAGGTTGTTACGGCTCGTATTTTTTCCCTCGTTCTTCCACCAATACATTCATATTGTAATCTTCTATAGTAGGTTTATGCAATCAATCAAAGGGTAATTTACTACATAGCTGCCAACCTTTCTCATTTTTAAATTAGATTCATCATCAGTATTTTTAGAAGAAATTTGACACATATAGTTTCAACGATATATACAATTAAATAAATTGAAAACATTTATAAAACCTTCCCGGCATGAAGTTTCTGTTTAAAATAATGAAGATTTGGCATTTATTTAATATTATATGAATATATGGGTAGAAAAGTCAGAGAAAAACGGGGGTATGTAGCAACCTAGTGGATACTACGGAAAATGTATTCTAGATCAGACATTAAAGAAGAAACTATATTTTTAAGCATTAATGTTCATCTTCTGAAGAAAAAGAAGACAGAAACCTAATGTTTAAAAAATGCAAAAGGTGATTAAAATATATTTTACTATATTTGCCCAATATTATAAGAAAGGAAAATATTAATAAAACCAATCTTATAATGGAATTACTTTCGTACTTTTCATGAAATTGTAAGTTTATTCTGCATTAAAATTTGAGATGGGTGAAATAACATACTATATAATATCTTTAATAACACTACCCCCGCACACACTGAAGAAAATAGGAAGAGCGTAATGGGTGGGAAGAAAGCAGAAAAAAAAATTTCTTTGTCACTAAGTAACCCACATTCATTACCATATATGCATATGAAAGCTGAAAATTGAACTTTTCATCCTAATTATGGATGGATTATAATTTGTAGAAAATATTGATAGTAATAAAAGTATTAAAACTACAAACTTCAAATACTCATTGTTATACAGTTTTTCCTTTAATTCATATTAGCTGAAAAATCTACATTCTTTATTCACTATGGACCGGACCTTCAACGCTTCGTTGCATCAGACCAAAAATGGCATTAAGATAAGACGATAAACGCACAGCTAAAGCTATTTTCTAATAGTTATTTATCATAAGATTAATCACATGTTCTATAATTAAATAAATAGAAAAACTGTTACAGAAAATTTCTGATATGAAGTCTCTCAAGAAAAACAGGAGACTTAACAGCTATGCAGAATTTAGAAGATGTGGGCTCAGCGTTCCCAACTTTTATAATTTATTCCCGAGCATCTTTAGCCCCACCTACTTTTCGTACCAGAAATTTTGTAGACTATTTCTCTTTAATATGTGACAGCGATTAAATAAGAACAAAATCATTTTTAAAAATGTCCAGTATGAAAAAGAGGCGGGGCTAAAAATGCTCGTGAATAAATTAAAAAAGTTGGGAACTCTGTGTGGGCTGTTAGCTACACAACACTTCTTATATTATCAAATCATTTTGTAGATAAGGATGAAAGAGTGTACTATTTCTATGATTTATGTCTGTTTAATAAACCCATAAAATCTATCGGTTTAATAGAATAAACATTTATGATTTCAATTTTGTCATGCTATCCGTATTTTCATTAAATCACAATTCATTCATCATTTGAGTGGAAAATTAAACTTTTAAATTTCGCATTTATATAGCTTTTTTTATGAAAAGGTCTAGTGCCTAATAATAAAAAAAACTTTTTATGCATCTCCCCTTACACAAATTTTACAGCTTCCTCTTTCTTATGTGTGCATATGTGGGATCCAGGGAGGGAAAAAATCCGCTTTTCTTTGCCACCAGTATTTTCCTACAAAAATTTCTAATCTATCAAATCACGAAAATAACTAAAAATATATGATAAAAATTTCTGTGTAGAAGTACTGGGGGCAGAAAAGGCAAAATTCTTTCATCCCTGGTGGTACCAGAAGCGTGATTTGATTCATAGTTGCAAAATCTGATGGGCTTTCCCCTATCCCCTGCGCCAGACCAGAAATGATATAAATGTAAGACAATAAATGATAATCCTTTTAAAAAGTAGGCTTGTAACTACAACACTTTTCTTATTTCATCAAATTGATTTTTAAAGGTGTGGGTGAAAAAATAAACTACTTAATTTTTCCTCCTAATACGTTTGAATCACTTGAAAAACAGACACTTAATCTGCTAATTCCGTATTCAATTAAAATAATGCGTTTTCAATAAAAAATAAATTTTAAAAGCTTGTTCGAAACAACACTGAAAAATATATAATAGTTTAATGAAATATTTAACAAGGCATTTTTGAATAAACTAATGGTAATTTATCAATATTTCTGTCGCATTTATAATGCATCCAAGTATATATATATATATAGATATACATATATATATATATATATATATATTTATAAAGGGGCACATTTTCAGTAAAAATACTTCACAGAGAAAAAAGCCAGATATTTCAAATTTAGTTGCTAAAAGATGGACTCTCCTTACACAGTTCCCCATAATATATTTTCTCACAAATTTTTACCGTAGAGCATACTACAGGGATCATATTCAACGCCCTTTTTTTTAGGACACTCTCAGAGATAAGAAATTTTTGCCTTCTTTGCCACCATTAATTATATACAGAAATACTTTTGGTATATTTATTGTAATGTGCTATGATCATACACTATAGAGAATATTTATAAAAAGAGTGGTAGCAGTAAATTTTTAAATTTCTCAATCATGAGAGTGTCCTGAAAAAAGGGCGGAGAGTACGACCCCTGGTATAATATCATAGTCTCCTAAACTACATGTCCATAGCTGCCAATATTTTAATTTATTCCGGAGTACTTTTAGCCGCGCCTTTATTTCGCACCACTTTATATATAGAAAATATTTCTCTATTATATAACTTCGATTAAATAAGGAAAAAATACTTTAAAAAAATAAGTGGTACGAAATAAAGCCGGGGCTAAAAGTACTCCGGAATAAATTAAAATATTGGCAGCTATGCATGTCTTCCGCATGCCTCGGAAACTTGGTAACAGTTCAAGCGGTAGAAAGTGCTACCTGGTACAAATTGCGCGACTTTTTTTATTCAACTCTCACTAATAATTTAAATAAGTGGGATTTGATAGACATAAAACGTGGTCTATCAAATCTCACTTTCAAAAATTTTTGGTGGCTGTTGAATAAAAAATTTGTGCAATCTGTACCGAATGGTGCTGTCTACCGCTTGAACTATTGCCAAGTTTCCGAGAGACGCGGAAGGAATGATACTATAATCATGTAAAGTGGTATGAACTCTGCCAATCAACTGGCTCATTCGTAGACTGACTGAAACAAAGCTCTTTTAAGATAAACGTTGACACTTGGATGGTTGGTAGTATGCTTCGAAAGCAGCCCTCTAGCGGATGCAAGGCAAAACTTCATACCGGAACTTTTAAGAATTTTTTTTATAACTAAAAGTATTATCAATAAATCAAATGAAATCAATGTCTCATAATTCCTTCAAGCTCCATCCATTTCGCGTCTTTATTTTCTAGTACTATACTTGATTTTTCTGATTTATGTAAATTTATTGTGACTGCTGTCAGTTTATGGTGCATATTTTCTGCGATCTGTTTTAACTTTGACTGACGTACTGAAATGTCTCATCCACCGGGCTACTATTTCTTATTTATCTTATCTTAATGTTTTGATAAATTTTATTAGGGTAAATTTTACATTTTAATTTTCATGTAATTCCATACTATTCCAAATGAAATGATTCTCACGAATAACCTTTTAAAGTAGTGGTAACAAAAAAATTCGAAAACTTTTATTATGAGTTTCGTTCTCATTGTCGTTGCAGTAGATTTAATAAAAAAAAAATGAAACTTAATTGTATTGTGATTATCCATTACTGAACTGTTGAAACTCATTTTCTATTATAAACTTACTCCACAGTTATCTTGTATTTTCTTTAAGGAAAAATATTAATTAACTGTGATAATACAATATATGTCGATGAGTGGAAAATTCAACAACTGGTAAACACTATTGACAGCTAAATTTTAGTGGATGTAAAAAGAAAGTCGGCAAGTATACATATTTAGCTGATTTTTTTTATATGTGCAAATTACTAAACGGGAATTTTTTCATCCTTCTTGGCGAATCAGAGATACTGAAATATTTTCCAGAAGGAAAAAAATAAATATGAGGAAATTATTCTATGAAGCATGATGATACACCCTCTCTTGATAAACTCAAGACTATTAAGTACCGTTCAACGCAATGTATACTTCCGGAAATCATTTGACTCGTTCATGCGAGTCCATGTTATGTATTTGTCTGAGGCGGGATTTCGATTCATTCAGATGCAGAAGAATGGGAACTTTTTTTACAAAGCCGCTTTACGTGTACATAGTCGTAAACAATGCGACAAGTCTTGAGCCGGCAGTAGTTCACAACAAACGATATGTGACCATGGCAGATATTTCTGCTGAAAAAGAAGCTTCCGGATTTTTCGGAGGATTACATACAGAACAAGGTACACGTGAATTTGATTTTGTCCAGTTGCATAGTTATTCTGACATAGCTTCAGTTTAATCAGAATTCCGGAGTAGCATACAGAGATAGTCAAACATAGTAAATCTTAGTGCTTCATTCTATGGTGACTTGACTTTTAACAGAAAGTATCTAAATAAGCAGCTTTTATCTGAATACGCAAACCTTAATCTCTAGAATTTTGGAAGAACCCCCGCCCCCCCCCCCCCCCCACACACGCACCAAGATTGATTCATCTCTAAATTTATTATTATTATTAATTTTTAAATTGATTTATAACATTCCTTTAACCCGTTAATGCCTAATGATCTATTTATAGGTCGCTGGTAAATTGTAACTCCACGTACATTAATAACTTTGAAAATTAGTGTGTTGCATACTATTTTTAAGATACAAACACATACCTGCCAACATTATAATTAATATTCCGTAAAATTGTTAGGCCTACCTTCTTTTCGTACCAGTCTACATTTAGAATGTTTTTCTTCTCATTTAATTGTAATTACACTTAGAGAAATATACTCTAAAAAGAAAGTTGAGTGGAAAAAGGGGTGGGTACTAACAATTTTACAGAATACTAATTAGAATATTGACAAGTATGCAAACATTATATTTCTATTTATATATGAAATGTGCTATAAATTTAAGTGCATCGTTTGTAACTGTAGTATCCGTAGCATTTTGTAAAATGAAAATTGGCGCATAAAAACTTTTAGTAAAATAAAACAACTTTCAAATGAAATGTCTGTAGGCGGGGTTTACGTTAAAAAATTCTTATAAAAACGGGCGTTAATGGGTTAATGATGCATAAATATTAGTAATTTCCCATAATCATCTTTCAGTTAAAAAAGAGCCACGCTTAATCCGAAATTGACCCGAATTTTAAAATGTCCTGAAGATCCAAATTGTGGGAGTCGATTCCAAACTTCTATCTTTAATTTGCCCTTTTGTAAAATATATATTTAAAAAAGATAAAATTTGTGATGTAATACAAAATTTTTAAGAATTTTTTTGAAATTATGTTAGCAAAAAAGTACATTCTTAACCCATTAGGGGCCAAAGCTCCCGCTGCGGGAATAATTTTTTAAGATTTTTTTTCTGTGCAAGTAATTAAGATAAATATATTTTTTCTTTTTTACATTAAATATTCAAACGTATAGCTTCGTTAGTAATTTTTCAAAAACTTTGCAATGTAACTTCTGTTTAATTTTTGAATAATTCAAACAAAGATGTTTGTTTTTCTGCAAAACATCAGCAATGAAAAAAAGTCAGCAAAAATAACTAATTCGAGTTCAAGGGTTTAAAACAATGGATATGAAATAAAACTGTTCAAAGTATATCAAACAAGGATGAAGAATAACTTAACCCTTTACAGCGCAAGACAATTCGGATCATTTAAATTATACTGCCACCGGAATTAATGAACTAAATTAAACTAAAAGAAATTTTAAATTTTAAGGTTAAAAAAACCGGCCTTTTCTTATATGTTATAAACGTAAATTTGTACTAAAAAATTTCCGGGGTGAATTTATGCAGCTCGATCTTAAATTATGCGTCCTCGCAGCGAGGACAGCGCACGTTAAGGGGTTAAAAGGATTTTGCAGTTTTTCAACATCTGTTCTACCCCAATTATATGTCAAATCGCCCATTTTGGAAACATATATCTTCTAACAATTTTTTTTAATTATTTAAATTAAATATAATTAGAAATGCACATTAAAACCCAAAATGTACGAAAATTCATAAATTTTCAGTGGGATTCATATAGCGGCATTTAATGGGTTAAAATTATTTACATAAAAGAGAGTGCATTTAGTCAATTCTATAAACCTGCATCAAAATTCACAATGCATGTAATGGCAGCAATAAGACCAGTATATGATGCGTAATTCAGATACCTAGTATACGTTCAGTAAAAGTTTTAGAGACACAAGAATAGTGTGTGTGGATATTTGAGCTGTACGGAGCTCACAAATCTAAGGATTCTTTAATACAACTAATTATTAAGTGTCTATTTCGTATTATTCAATTCCAGAATCACTTTCATTCAATAAAGCAAATATTTCGATTCAGAATTAACAGAAATCAGAAATCCAAAAAAAGGGCACATTTTCAGCTATATATCTCATACTTGCCACCATACTAATTAATATTCCGTAGTATTGTTAGTCCCGCCTTCTTTCTCACACCAGTATCTTTTTAGAGTATTTTTCTTCTTATTTAATCGTAATTGCATTTGGAGAATATTACTTAAAAAATTTTACTGGTTTGAGAAAAAGGGCGGGACAAACAACACTATGGAATATTAATTAGGATGTTGGCAAGTATCATATCTACAAAATACTTAGTCCAAAACTGTTACTCCACAGTTTAAATTCCATTTATGATAACATTGATAATTTAACACTTTCGCGACCGCTGACGTGAATTCACGTGATTTGAAAATCTGTAACACCGTCAGTGGGCGTTTCTTTAGATTGCATAGATGATATTATTTCTTAATAATATACCCAATATTCACATTTGTGCAATCAATGCAGTATGGATACAAATACTTTGATAAGAAAGAGTACAATTGTAATGTATATTCACTTATATTATAAATATGAATAAAGAAAGCATTGATTTAAAATAAGGCAAGATTCAAGAATAACGCCCACCTACTGTCAAAAAGAATTAAATATGCGGTCGCGAAAGTGTTAACTGCATTTTTATCTAACATATCATGAAAATATCTATATTCTACAATAAAGAAGAAACTAACACTTTCACGACTGCATGTTTTTGTCATTTTGATAGTATACTCCACCCGTGGGCATTATTTTTTCAAGCTACATAATTTCAGATCAAAGTTTTCTGTATACCGTATTTTACGGCGTATAACGCGCATGTCACATAAGTGAGTTACACACCAGAAAGTTTAATTAACAAATAAGGCTATATTTGTAAGAAACAAAAGCTTGTTAAAAAATAGCTTTTACTGTAAATTTAAATTTCCGGTGTATACCTGATTAAACAAACCTGCGCGTTATACGCCGGAAAATACGGTACATATTTACATTACATATGAATATTCGTAATAATTATACTCTTTTTAATGAAAGTATTTGAATCCACAGTATTTTGATTGTACAAATATGAAAACAGGGAATATTCTTCAGAAATATAGCAACATATAAATATTAAAAAGAACGTCCACTGGCGGAGTTACAGATTTCCAAATGACGTGAATCTGAGTCAGCGGTCGCAAAAAAGTTAATTGGCACAGGTAGACTTTGCTCATTTCCCCATCATTTTTTATTCTGATTTCATAATTTCTCTACAGGGCATACTATATTCACGTTAAGGGCCCTCTTCACTCACCGCCGCCGGAAGCCGAAACTAATGCTATTCTATGGGAAATTTTTCTTTACAAATAACTTATTAACTAATACATATTTTTAAATTCTGTTTTCACATTCAGAAAATTCCCAACTGTTAAATTGACGGACCTTTTTTAAAAATGTATTTTTTTAATTTTTAATATTTTATTTCGAAATTGCAAAATGAAAAAAATTCACATATTGAAAATTCGTATTTTGCAGCTTCAAAATAAAATATAAAAAAATAAAATAATAATTTTTTAGAAAAGGTGCGTCAATTTTACAGCCGGGAACTTTCTGAATGTGAAAACAGAATTTAAAAATATGTATTAGTTAATAAGTTATTTGTAAAGAAAAATTTCCCATAGAATAGCATTAGTTTCGGCTTCCGGCAGCGGTGAGTGAAGAAGGCCCTTAAGAGTAGTGAATTTAAACATTCGTTTGACACTATGACAGATTGAAATACTATACCCATAGGCGCCAATCTCCCGTTTTTCAAGGGAGACTTCGAACCGAAAATTAATTATCGTTGAAAATATATATAACATATTCCATTCAGAAATATTGGTGTGAATTCTGATTTAAAATTTAAAAAGGTTGGCAGCTCTGCAGCATACCTAACAAGTTACGCGCTATTGATTTCAATACATTTACTTTATTCTAATTTGTTCATTAATTTTATTGGTGTTAGTTTCAAATATTTGTTTTCATGGATTCTATATTATTTTCCAGTGCAATGATCCCCATAGTTCAAATTTATATGAGATGTTGTTCTATTCTGTATTCTGCTATATTAAGAAAATCTTAAATTTCGAATAACTTATGAAAATTTTAAATTAGAATATTCGTAGTCAATTATGTTCAAGCTAGTATCATAAAAAAAAACTCTAAAAGTGGTCTGAAATCTTTAAGATGAAAATATCCCTCAAAATAAACGTTGATAAATTTTTGCCCTATTGTAACTGTTAAAATAAATAAATAAATAAATAAAAATAAAAAATCGTAAATTTAAAATAATTTACGATTTTTTTTAATTAAGAAAATTTATAGTCAAATGGTCATGTCAGTATCCTAAAGATTTTTCAAAAGTGGTTTGATATCTTTGCGATGAAAGTATCCCTCAAAATAGATGTTTATGAAAATTTTGCCCTATTCTGCTAAGTTAAGAAATTCGTATATTTCAAATAACTTGCGAAGTTTTCAAAGCAGATTTTTTTTAGTTAATCATGGTCCATGCAAGCATCATAACTGATAAATTAAAGCGGGTCTACATCTTTGCAGTAAAAATATTCTTTTCAATGCACGCTTAAGCTAAATTTTGCTCTATTCTTTCATGCTAAGAAAATTATAAATTTCGAATAACTAACGAAGTTTTTATATTAGGAAATTGTAAATCAAGAAGGTTCTCGTTCTTACCAATGTCATAAGTGATATTTCAAAGCTGGCGTGACCTTCTGCGATCATTTGTTCTTGGGGTATCGTGTACACAGAGTAACAAACAAAAATACTAATAGGCTAACACACTGACACCTTATTGATTTTGCTATTTTTCGATTCTTCACACACCTCAAAACGTGTAAAAACTTAAAAAACAGAGGTCGAAAATTTTATTAATTACCTAACTTTCCTATACCTATGATATGATGGGGAATTAAAAAATAGCACGAGTTCAAGTAATTTTTTTTTATTGTACTTTTACTGAAATTGAATAGTTTTCTTCTAAAATATGCCATGAAAGACAAAAGTAATGGGAGATTTTTCTGTTATTTCTAAAAGATATTTAGCATACGTTTTCTTTTAATTTTCTTGTTCAATGTGCATTATTAAAACAATAAGGCATATAAGATTTATATCCCCTTTTCCGTTTGATCTTATTTTTATTTTTTTTTAAAGTGATTTCCCGAATTTCAATTTATTTTAATCAACTCCAATATTATTCCTTTTTTAATTATTGTTTGTTATTTATTTATTTAATCGCACAAATAGAATAAAAAATGCAATATGCCATTATGAGGAATATTTTCATACCTGCCAACATCTTAATTAATATTCCGTAAAAAATAGTATTACTGTTTCTTTTCCCACTTTATACTAAGAGTAATTTTCTTCAAATCTAATTGCGATTGAATTAACAGAAAAATACTCTGAAAAAAAAGTTGGTGTGGAAAGAAGGCGGAGCTACAATTCTTACGAAATATTAATTAGAATGTTGGCAGGTATGTACTCGTACTTTTTTTTTTTTTTTTTTTTTTGAGTCATTCTTGATTATATACATTACCTTCATATATAAAATAGTATTATAAATGTAAATAATTGCTGTACTTGAATGCGTAAAAAAATTTCAATTCACGATTTCTGCAATTGCAGTTCAAAGAACAAGACGGCCTTAATTTATTTTGTCTGGCTTTTCCAGTAACCTTCAAAATCTGAGTAATAACAAGGCCAACATTACTTTGTCTTTTCTTCCCTCTTTTTTATTATTTCCTTCTCGAGAATATTTTTCAATTTTATTTGCTTAGTATTATCTGCTATTTTTTCTTCAGCTTTTGCGATTGGATATTATTCATTAAAGCTTTGAAAAGTAATTAGATGTATTTATAATGTATCTTTCGGTGCAAATTAATAAATATAAAATTCACGAATTTAACTTTTAAGAAAGACATTGTTGTATATTATATGCGGCTTTGTGATAATTATAAAATGTTTTAATAAAGACAATAAGTCATGCATTTATTTTAAAAAGGATAAAACTTAAAAATCACGTTTTTTTTTTTTTTTTTTTTTTTAGTAATTAATGCAAATAAATCTCACGTTCTACATATGAATTTCAGAGTTGCCGACTTTTATTATTTATTTCGAGGTATTGTTAGCCTCGCCTTTTTTCTTACCACATTTTTTCTTTTTTTCTTTTTAATACTTTCGCGACCACTGACGTGAATTCACGTCATTTGAAAATATATACCTAATATTCAGATTTATACATTCAATGTATTATCATATCCGGAAGATTGTCAGTCCCGCCCTTTTCCACTTGTTTTTTCACACCAGTCTTTTAGAAAACTTTTCTTCTTATTTAATCGTAAATATATTTGACGAGAATAAATCTAAAAATTAAGTGTACAAAAAGGGGCGGGAACTAACAACCTTCCGGGTTAGGTTGGCATATATGTAATATAGATACAAACAATTTGATTAGAAAGAGTATAACTGTAATGTGTATCCATTTATATTATAAATATGAATACAGAAGACATTGGTTTAAAATAATGTAATATACAAAAATAACGCCCACAGGTGGAGCTAACTGTCAAAAAGACCAAAACATGCGGTCGTGAAAGTGTTAAGAGGAATTTCTACTTATTTTATCACATATATCGACGAAAATTATTCTGCTGTACACTCTCTTACAACGCGGGGGCAGGGTTGTCAGATGAATACCACAATTTATTTTTTAACACCACTATATTTTAACCCTTTACGGCACAGTGTTGCCGCTGCGGCAACACATTTTAATTCTCAAGTGCAAATATTTATCCCAGAAATTTTGTATAGTATTTTTCTTCTATAATACAAGGTTTTTCTATCATAAGGTTGGGCCATTTGAAGAGTAGCCAATCAGAAGCAAGCAGACGTGAAACGTCACAGGGCGGAAAACAGAAACAAACTACGATGCAAATATACAGCTGTTAGCCCAGAGCTAGCTATTACTTACTAAAAAATATATCTTATAATCTGATATAAATATTACACAGAAACGAAAATCATGTACGGTATTACATGAAATAAAAGTACATTCGTTAAAATATTTATTTTAAATACATATAAGTTCATAAAAAATTATAAAGCTTTCGCGTTTTCGGCAACATTGCTATGCATTTGTTTACATTTATAATACTTCAATAAAACGATGAATTTCAATTATATTAAAATGAAATGAAATAAAAATGCAGTTATTTAATTGTTTTACTCAAAAGAAAGCACATATATTTTTTTAAAAGAATGTAAAATATATACATTTTACTGTACGATCGCGATATGTTTGTTTACATTTCAGATATCCCAGTAAAATTATGAATTTTAATTTTATGAGTAAAAATAAAATATAAGTACATTTTTTAAAATATTTGTTCCAAATAAAACACTTATATTTTTCAATTTAAAAAGAAATACACAATATATGAAGTTATCTGTAATATTGATATGTTTGTTTACCTTTTAAATACTTCAATATTGTAATGAATTACTTCAATAAGACGACGAATTTAAATTATATTAAAATGAAATAAAAATGCAGTTATTTAAATGTTTCGCTCAAAAGAAAGCTCACGTATTTGTTTAAAAAAATCTAAAATATATAAATTTTGCTGTACTAGCTTGATTTGTTTGTTTACATTTAAGATATTTCAGTAAAATTATGAATTTTAATTTTATGAGAAAAAATGAAATTTAATATACATTCTTTAAAATAGTTTGTTCAAAATAAAACACTTACAATTTTCAATTTAAAAAGAAATACATAATATATTCAGTTATCTGTAATATTATGATATGTTTGTTTACCTTTTAAATACTTCAATATTATGAATTTTAATATTAAAAGTAAACTAAATATTGGAAATAGGAGAATTTAATATTTATGTCAGACTTTAAACTCATATTAAATTTATTATTTCCCTATTTAAAAAAAGTTTCAGCATAACAATATATTTCAAAATAATTATCACTTACCGAATTTTTGGTTGTTGAATTCCAAGTGTATTTTAATTATATATAATTACAATTATTATTTCGTCCCATGTAACATGCTG
This sequence comes from Salticus scenicus, assembly GCA_963930645.1. Classification (NCBI taxonomy): domain Eukaryota; kingdom Metazoa; phylum Arthropoda; class Arachnida; order Araneae; family Salticidae; genus Salticus; species Salticus scenicus. The sequence continues at coordinate 50,427,022 of OZ005649.1, forward strand.
AGTGATTGGTGATTGATCAGCACAAATTAATAATTGATTTATCTTCTAATACAGCTAAATTTTCGCAATCCACTAATCAACAAATCAGTTGTGACAGTGTTTGTTTACATTGCAATTGATATATGGGCTTCAGAGAATTCTGGATTTTTGAGAGATGATTATATTTCACTTTGTATGAAAGAAGAAATGTATGAAATTTTGTACTGCAGCAATCAATAATATGCATATATGTATCATATGTATTTATGCAATCAGTAATATGCATCATGTACAGGGAAAAAAAAAAAAAGATCTTCGGATACAGCTAACTTTTTCTTGCATGAAAATCTGTACTGTAGCGGAAAGTAATATGAATATACAAAAAAGTCTGATATGAGAATGGACTGATACTGATGATCACTTTTTTCATTGTTGCACCGAAAAAGATACTTGGTGGTGGGTCTAACATTATGATAGCAGAGTTTAAAAACAAAGCAAAATGATTTCGCGCTTTCATGTTTAAGTTACAAATGAAAATTTATAGTAGTACTGAAAATTATTTCAACTGAATTATTCATTTGAGAATTCACTTGCTGTATAAATACAAATTTTTTGCATATTTTTGAGTAAAATTTGATAGTATATCAAATATGAAAGAAACGCCTCTCTCTTATTGAAATCCGAGCCGGACACTTGGGTGATCAATGGTATCCAAAGAATTAATTAACTTTCGAAAAAGCTAAAATAGTGCTTGCCTATTTTCGCTAAAATGCTAAAGTAATTTTTTTGCCAGGTTAAACCCTGTCAGTAAATATACTCCAAATTAATAAATACAAAACTTTGAATAAACACCATAAAATGCAATAACTTGCAACATTTGTTTCAGGTTAAAAGAAAACACAACACTTCATCAAGGCGTATAAAGTAGGCAAGAGTGCTGCCAATAAAGCGCTGCCGAAGGGTCATGTTTTCTTTTCACCTGAAACAATTATTGTGAACTCTTGCATTTTATGGTGTTTATTCAAAGTTTTGTACTTATTACTTTTAAACCTCAGTTCTGTGGTGTTATATATATATATATATATACATATATATAATACTCCAAAATGTTTAAGCAATGATCAACAATTTTTTACAAAAGAAAAATTATATTCATTGTTTAAATATGGTATGACAGAAATAGTTTCAAAACATTTTGCTCATGTTGGCTTGTTGGTATTCTTAAAACTATTTTCATTGGAAAACATGTGCTACTACTGACACTTTTAACATGTTATTACAAAAGTTACATTGAAATGTGTTACTACATAAAAACAATTTCATAAAATTTTCAATTATCCAGATACTTTCTACAGAGGATTAAAGAAAGAAAAAATTAAAATTAAAAAAAGTACCTAAGATTTTTTTTTTTTTTTTACACACAAGTTTATTTCATTTTAATTGTATTAACTGCAAATTTAATTTTGAACTGCAGAAATATTTTTGTGTGTACTCATTTTTATCCACTACATAACTTAAACATTTTGTTTATTATGAGATACCACATTTTGTTTTCATAAAGATAATAAACATTTAACAAACATACTTATTGCATAATTATTGCTAATTTAATATCCCTTTGATTTATTACTTCTGATCTTGAAAATGTATGATGTAATATACACGATGATATATTACTTACATGATTTGATTTTATGGGCAATCTATCTATTGCTATTATACATCACAGTTTTTCAGCAATGTTCTATCACTTTCAATAATCTATTCTTTAAAAAAAATATGTGCTCTAATGCGGAGCATGTCAAAGAAGCAACAAAAGCCGTAGATTAAGATTATCGCACGGTACATTTAAACAAATTCGATTAAAAGAAAAAAAAAAAAATTAAATCATAAAAACGCAGTTTAAACACAGTTATTTCAAATGTAAACACGATTTGATCCATCCGCCAAATGACGTAGTGCGCGAGAAATCTCAAATAGTTAAAAATTCGCGCATCTATGAAATGGCACCTCCTATAATATAGAGGTAAAAACTTCATTTATTTTTTGTTTTATAATATCATTCTTGAATTCCGGTGGCTCTTGATTTTAAATAATAAAAATTATTCTATGCTGGAAAGGGTTAAGAGTATCAATCTATTGGTTCTATTGCCTTAGATTTCATTTTTCATAAAACGATTGCTTTGATATAAAATTAGTGGAGCAAAAAATAAAACTGTCGTAATCATCTGGCAATTCAGCCCCCACATTGTACTTGAGTATAAATAAAGTGGTGTAAAATAAAAGCGGGGATAAAGATATTCCGTAATAAATTATAAAAGTTGACAACTCTGTAAATTGTTTATAGATTTAAAAACGTTATTTAAATTTTCTAAAAAAATTGCAATTTTTTTTAGTTGTGTTATTTTTTAAATAAGTATGTGTGTGAGACATTAAACTAATTTTAATATTATATATAGCTGTTTATAGTAAAACTACACAACAAAACAATATTTACTCTTCTCTTGCAAAAATATAACAAAGTATTAAAATTATTTTTGAACGAAATCTAATGCCGTTGAAATATTTAAAATGTAATTAAATTACTTTTTAATGAAATTACGGTGTTAGCAAAATGTTGCTCTGCATTCTAATATTATAGTAGTTTTTGTAGTACAAATACCATGATTGCCAATATATAAAATGAAATACAGACCTCTTGAAATATTGATAATAGATTATCAATATATTTAGAAAGTATCCTATGCAATATGGTTATACATTGTAAGGGAGGGGGAATCTAATTCAGGGTGGCGACAAGCCAAATTTTTTTCCCGATTCTTCCACCAGTATTTTTCTTTCAGAATTTTAATAGTAATTTTGCACGATTGATTAAGTGAAAAATTATTATATGCCGTTATCTCCGGCGTATAACGCGCAGTTTGTTAAATGAGTTATGCACCAGAAATTTAAATTTACAGTAAAAGCTATTTTTTAACAAGCTTTTGTTTCTTACAACTATAACTTTATTTGCAAATTAAATTTTCTGGTGTTTAACTCATCTATATGACCTGCGCGTTATACGCCGGAAATAACGGTAAATATACTGGTAGAAGAATCAAGGAATAAAGGTGGGTTTGTCGCCAGCCTGAGTTAATCTATAACACTTGCCTTCTTTACGAATATTTACATAATAAAACCAATGCACAAAATATAGGCTTAATTTTTACCAATAAAAATTTGTTGTTAGAGATGATAATTTAGAATTCAAGATGCATTTTTTATTACTATAAACTATTAGCTTGGCAATTAATAATGATTATACAAGATAATTTGCTAAATTTTGATATATATATATATATATATATATATATATTAATAATTATGTATAATTATGCTTTGTATTTATTATTACTATGTATTACTATATAAAACGTTTATTGATATTTCTCTTTTTCAACAGTTATAAATAATAATAATAATAATTTTTTATTGAAATCTTTGATAATTTTCTCTGATTTGAATATTTAATAATGAAAGAATTTAATAAAGTGAATAATGTCCCATATTCCATACATTATTTCTCGGAATAGTATAGACCTTTATGTATAGTTAGAAAGAGTTGATTAAACCGAAGACAAACAACGCATCTATATAAGAAAAAAATATTCCTTTATTTCAAAGGTAAACCTCTACTATGTTCATTTTGAAATTGTATATTAATTATCCTAAGTTGAATCTAATTACATTTTCGTTCTGATTTAGCCATTTTCATTTGATTACCAATACCAATGACCCAGGATAAAAAAAAACTATATATAAATAATAATACATATAAATAATATATATGTAATTTTTAATTCTATAACGGTGTCAAACGTTCCTAGGTTCTTAGTAGTTGTATTTAATACAAATGGATGCTAACTATTCCAACTTGATAAATAATAAAAAAAAATTATGGAAGGTTTATGACATTGCAGGTCTGGAATTCTCGAAACAAAAAATCCTTTATATAAAATATGCTAAAGTTCGACAATAAACTAAAGTGGAGAATGACCCTGTACGAGAATCCATAGTAACGAATAGGTATTTGTAAGAATTCACGAGATTAACCGCCTAAATCTGTCAAGCGGATCATGCGGCTTGAAATGCATAATCATTACTCCCCATTTGATGAAATAAAATTCTTATTAAATTTCTGGAAAAATTAATAAAAGACCCGTTATTAGTTGAGGTTGATTTTTTTCCCCAAACGCTTTAAATTCTTTATATACTAATATTCTATTTCTCATTTATGTTAATTTATTTGTTTTTAATATTTTTTTTACCGGAATTTTTAATAACAGGGTTTATACGGTCCTTCTTTTTTGCTACCACTTATTTTGAATAGCAATTTTCCTCATAAAATAAGCCCATAAATTTAAAAAGGGGTTATTGTTTGTTGTAGATAGTGGTGGAAGATTCAGGTGAAAAAACAAATTATTTTAACTTTATATATATATATACTTCCCTTTCCTAATTTTTAGTTATATTCGATCGATGTTGATTGTCTTTTTTTTTTTTTTTTTTTCCTTGTAAGAATGAATGATGGAGTATTTTGGGTTATGAAGACTACGGGGATGTGACTAAAAATACCAGAAATGTTTTTTATTTTTCGATGAAAAAAAAAAGAAAGAAAGAAAGAATTATTATAAAATATAAATTTTAGTTTGAGAACAATCATGAATGTAAATTATGCTTTGAGATAAAATTGGTTTTTGCTTAAAGTGTAATAGATGAATAAAGCGATATTAATAATTAGATGTATTATTGTCGAGAATGTAAAGCACAGAAATTTAATTACAATATCTTTTAATAATCAATAACTAGAAATTGGCTAATAATAATAGTAATACTAATTATAATAGTAATCATCAATAACTAATAGTAGTAATGAAAATTAACTGATACTTATAGTAATGATTATCAGTAAATAATAATATGTCAATAATTTACTAATCGTCAGTAATCAGTAAACCCGTAACTGATAAAAACATATATCCGTAACCACTACCCACAAAATGTATTGCATGAAAACATGGAATGTAAAACATTAATGGAGTGTGTTCACAATTGTTTTAATAAACCCATGACGGAATTTCGTGTTTTTTCTTAAACAAATAAATAAATTAAATTAAATTAAAAATTAAAAATTATCCTTGGAAATATATTTATTACCATGAATGTAAAATATTTAATGACAGTATTATTTAAAAATCAAAATTAACTAATCACCAATTAAAAATAAATTTGTAATTAAAAGTCAGTACATATAACAAAATGCAACACATAACAACATAAAATAGAAAAAAAATATACAGTGTATAAAAATCTGACGTCGCAAAGCCCCCCCCCCCCCCCATCTTTAATACCTTAACGCAGAGTTGCCAACTTCCGGATTTTTTACACCAATAATTTTTTTAATCAAAAATTGCTTTAATTAATAACGAAATTTTGTGATTAAATTAGGTGAAGATAGCTTTAAAAAATAGTGGTGGGGGGAAAATCCGGAGGGTTCTCAGCTCTGTTAACGTAATTCTGTTAATCAGAGATTAGTAAACCGGCAGTTATGTTTCACGGTTATTCTCCCACATCTTCACAAAATAAATATAAATTAATAACCTTAAATAAAACAGTTACAGCTCAAGAATTTGCCATTAATTATGTATCAAAAAACATTAAACGGAAAACTATTGCAAAACCCTTTGTCTCTAGCATTATGTAGCGTAAAGCGGAAAAAGGGCTATTAATCAAACTGCGAAGGAAAAGAGCCTTGTTTTTTAAAAGGACAATAGTAATGTAGCATTGTTTTGAAATTTGAAAATATGCAGCATGTGTTCAGGATTGTATTAAAATTGAAAGATGATCGAAATGAGATCATGAGATCGAAATTGTGTACAGAGTGAATGAAATACAAAGCTAAAATACAAAACTAAAAACTTTGTAACAAGACAAGTATCTTAAGGCCTTACAGAATGAGAATGGGTCTTCCTTTGTATTTAAAAATCTGATAAAGAAAGTACTTTTAGTTTGTTTCTTTGATGCATTGATGGCCAATCATTCTTTCAAGGTTGTGGAGATTATGCTCTAAGAAAAAAAAAAAAAAATAATAATAACAATAATCTCACGGTTAAATTGGACTGTAATTTTCAGGTACAATTTGAGTGTGACTTCACTTCTATTTCAATGCATCGTAAGTTAAAAATGACATCAGTCTTTGAAAGAATAAATATGACGAATTTAATAAAAATTGTTAAACCTATTTTTTTTATTGATTTTTTCTGTAACTCAGAAATAAACTAATAAATTAAATATTTTTGAAAAAGATGGATATGAAAATATGAAAGTTTCTTTATTCATTTTTAAACGTATTATGATTAGAAACTTAAATCTTAAAAGTGTAAATTATAAGAATAAATGCAATGCATAGTTTATTTATTTATTATTTATTTATTGTCACTTTTTAACAGGAGTATGTTTTTGTGTACTATCCGAAATCCACGTTAAAATAAAAGTGCAAGATTTAAATAGAATATATATATATATATATATATATATTACAAGATTCAATATTTCTGCAAGCTGCCCAAAAAATGTAGCAGGCTCTATAAACTTACATATACACACAAAAATACGCATTTTTTCTAAAAATTTCTTTCCTTGTACTTAAAAATTCGACAAAGAAAAGTGCTGGACGGATGAAATGCTCTTTGCTCTGACCAATTCTTTTTTTATTAATAATTTCTTTTCTCTATACTCTGAATCTCAGCACACATTTTTTTCTTCACCGAGATTTCTTTTATGCATTAGATCTGAATCAGAAACCCAATAATTAAAGTGTATTCCTATAATAGAGTAAAATTTAACCGGCGCTTTGAACATGTTTGAAAATACAACACATAAAAACGACACATTTAACAACAGGTATGAAAACTGTATAGATTTATTTTACTTAATACTTCTATTACTCAAAAAAGGATATTGTTAACTTTTTCGGAAATTCACACTGTTGTAGAAAATATATTGTTATAAAAGTATAGTGGCGAAAATACTACCATGATAATTTGCAAAATATTATATAATTTGTTTGATTACTGTAACGATGATTTTAACAAAGTAAAATCTCAGTAACTCAAAATATTTTAGAAGAAATTTGTTTAACTCGAATATTTTGCATTTGAACTTAAAAGCTTTTATACATTTTATAAAATTAACGTAAGCACTGCCGGTTTTGAAAGGACGTTTCCTTTCTTCTTCAGGTGCAAAAAACATGCGCTCCTACCGTGAAGGCAAAAGCAAGACTCCACTGACAGTTGGCAGCTAAGTATATAGAGAAATTTTGTTATTCACATGAAACATCGAGTTAACAGAAAATAATAGAAAGTGTGAAATTGCAAACGAGTGTAAAATAAAAGTTGTTAAAAATAGAAATGATTATTTTTTGTATTTGAAAGTCAAATAATGAAAAAAGACACTGTACACTGACATGTTCATGATCAATTTTCTCTCAAGGTTATGAGAGATTACGTCTAAATCCAAAAGTACCACTGATAACCTTTAATTCAAAATTTAATTTAATTTTGTAGACACTTAATAAGAATGAGATGTCATTGTCGCGTTAGTAGAATACAAATAATGAAAATGAAATTACTATGCACGTATGATGGAAGAGAAAGTTTTTACCACACAACACTTTCAACAAGCAGCTGCGTCCTTGACGTCTTGGTCATTTACGTGCCAAATAGTTCAAAATACGAACAAAAATGACGTCATTTGTTGTACGAATGAAGATGGCTAATTATTTTTAAAAAAAAATGATTTATTATTGATCGAAACCGTTATTGAAAAATAAATTGAAATATAAAAATAAAAAGGAAAAAAAAAGTTTGGAAAATTACGTTGCCGGAGGAAAAAAAATAATTTACTATATTATTTGATAATAGTTATGGATATAAATAAAATATTCGTGCTCAAAGAAAATTACTTATGATGACCAAATTATATCTTATGCGTATTGATTCTGTCATTTTTATCGATAGTTTACAGGAATAGCGAGAATGAAGGGTCGCAGGATCAGCTTGGAGCCTTTTCTTCGTGGAACTTTAAATGGTGTTAGCGGAAACATTTGTACCCTATTTTTTCTAAGTACTTTTTTAATTTTTTCTTCTTGATCTTTGAGTGAACCCATGAAATTAAATCTTTATCTTAACTAGATAATCTAATGTGTCACTCACACGACTTTCTCTTACCCTGCATTCAGATATTACAAAGGCAGGTTATAGATTAAGGGGTAAGATAACAAGTGATGTTATAAATGTACTTTAAAAACAGTTGAGAATATTTTTTTTTTTTTTTAATTTTATTAGATATATATTTCTGTGTTAGGGAGGGATACTTCCCCTCCTCAAATCCCCTGATTAGCCATAATACATATTATCATAAAAACTAAAAGCTGTTAAAATTAAATTTAAAATTCAACCCAAATTATTCAGCCAAATTTTTCCCACACCACTCCTGGAAACTTACCAATCTTGGTCAAATTTTTCAAATGATCGCCCTATAGGATTTAGAAAATAGCCAATTACAATTCCCTGCAATCATTTGTTTTTGCAGTCATTTTTCCACAGGTAAACTGTTAAAAACTCATTCTTTTATTCAGGGAATCTCAAAACGCGGTATTGTAACCAAAAAAAAAAAAAAAAAAAAGAAAAAAGAATCAGCGTTAAAATTTGAACTCCAAATTAAAATTTTGTTTGCCGTAGGATATAAAAAAGTAATTATCATTCCGCAGCAGTTCTGAACTTGGTAAAATTTAATAAAGTTGGTGTAATTTAATTAACTTACACTAATTACATACAATACAGAACAATGTCTTCAGTAGGGAAGAATGTATTTCAAAGTATAATCTTAATATGTCCACATTCTTTTGTGCGACCATGTAAGCGAATTGTAAGTGATTTTCTTATTAAATCCTATACTAAATATGATTTTGTGCAGATAAAAAATATATATTAATTTTATTTTGTTTACTGTAGTTTACTAAAAAAAAAAAAAGTTATTAAATTATACCTACCAGAAATTTTACCCATGGGCATAATGTGCTTTAATACTTATATCCTTGTACACGAAACATTTATCCGATCTGATTGAAAGGTCTTAAATAGCATTTCTTTCTGATACAGATTTAGAATACTGAGTTTGGACTTCTTGCTACTATTTGTTCTTGAGGTATACTGATAGCAGAAAGCACATAGACAGACCAACCGTTAAAAACATGATTTTCGGATTTAAGAACATTAATTATACTATGTGCAGTCAGCCAAAAAAAAAAAACGCCACCCCCCCCCACACCTAATTTCGCCGTAAATTATCGTAGAAACATGCGACTGGTACCGATAAGTTTGTAATAACGTCTAGTTTATAATGTTATAGTTAGATTTTACTTAGGGGGTCGTCTACATTTTAAAACTGACATCAACTTCATTTTTTTCAATGGTAACCCCCCTTTTTTATAATTTATTTGAATTCTTTGGATCAAATCATCACGGAAAATGGTATAGTTTATATATTTCGCTCAATTTTTCATAGAGTTATAAGATGTCAAAGTTTGGGGATACTAATGTTAAATGAATGTGACAAACATTAAATCATATCTTCCGAAATAATTATGATATTTAAATTCTGTTTTTTTTTATTCGTTAGAATGAAGTGACCCAAGCATATTCCATGCAAATTTTTGCTAAAAAAACATTTTTTGAATTATGAAAATTATTAATAAATTCATATTTGAAAAAATTATGAATTATGACCTATGTTAATTGTTGCCCGAATAGAACGGGCATCATCAAAAACATGGGTTTCCAAATTTACAGCTCGTTCCTAACATTATTTTTTGAGTTACAGTGATATTTCACTTTTTATTCCTGTTAGGGGGCCGTCACTTGTTATAATCTGTATCCTCTATAAGTAAATGTTTGTATATAATTTGACGGAAAACTATTTTAATTTACCTTTATGTTATTTTTATTGTTTCCTAAGCAATATTTCGATGTTTATTATAAAAATTGGCATATTTTTGTAAAGTTATCACAATATAGGCGAGGGATTGTGAAAGAATTTCAAAAGAAAAGAATCTGATGCGCTGAAACACTATTTTAAAAAAAAGACTAATTTGCATATTCCTATTTGACTGTATATGTGACGCTGGTATGCATAAATCACAATGGTATTTACTACATTGATTATTGAAGACAAAACTTAAATGATTTAATTACAAATATGCAAAATTATTTTGTTTTATATTATAAAGTTTTAGAAAATTTGTGAAAAGGCGTGGCTTACGGTACAAGAGAGGAATATATCCGATCCTAGTATGTTAAGTCTTTCTTCATAAGTATTAAATATCTTTTTCTAGTTTTTCGCTGCTAAAATTCTATTTTAACCCTGTTACACTTTTTTTCGCATTTCAATATTCAAGAGTACGTACACCTCTAGTTAAATATCATGTTTTAGAAAACACGGCACAGCGAAACTGATTGCATGAAACAGCAATTATGCATTCGACAATCGTTTTATTATTATTATTATTATGAATATTTAATAATTTTAAAAAGATTTTTTACCATGAATTTTCTGTTTAAATTTTGTTGTGACATATTTGCATTTGGTTACTGTACCGTTTGTAAGCTTTGTGTCATTTAAAATTTATCCCATAATGTAACATAATATCAAATTTCTATTAATAGTTTTTTAATACAGAATCAAATAGTGAAAAATTGCTTTTTTTTTTTTTTTTTTTTTTTAAGTTTATAAGATCGATTATTGGAACATAGCTCAATAGTATTTATTTTCAATTTCCTAATCACGAAATCAAAGTCACAGTTATTATGGAATAAAAATTTAAAACAAAAGAATAGTCTTATTACTTTCAAATATATAGATATTGATCTTACAGAATCCTGAAATTTCATTTAAAAGACTTTAATCGTCTAAATTTAAAAATTCAAAATAAAATAAATTAATCTAAATGCTTTTAAAGTTGAAACGGGAAGTTTTCAAAATATATGAAAATTGGTATTTGTGTTTTGAACATTTTGGTGCGGCAGATATTAAAAACAATATTTTAATGATGAGCTGAACCTGAGCTTAAGAGAGGGCGGATCCAGCTATTTAGCACAAGTGATATCACCTGACTAAAACCAGAATAAACAACATTTTAATTTATTCCGGGGTATTTTTAGCCCACTGTTATTCCTTTTTTTTTTTTTTTTTTTAAGAGAAATTTATCTTACTTTAACATAGATTTTTACTTTTTACCGCTATCCACATGTGACCTTCAGCATTAGCATTTAAATGAGGAGTCATCATCTTCGTCCAAAGCAAATTTTAAATAAACTTAAAATCATGTATATTTGTGAAAATCCAAACAGATTTTTCCTACTAAGAAAGCCATTCCACACTGAAATACATGCGTAATCGATCACTTATACGCCAGTTCACACCACAATATATTGGTAGGTAGGTAGGTTGGGTTTAATGTCGCACTAGTACTGCGCTATGAGTAATTGGCGACGGTCTGGGACGCACCCCTACGATGGTCCGGAGACACGCCATCGTAATTTTTATCGTTCACGTAGACGATGGCTTCCCTGCTTCTGTTCCCATAGTTTATTGTTCAGATTTTTTATTTATTTATTTTTCTTTTATTTCTTTTCTTTTATTATTATTTTTTTTTTCTTTCTCCCCCCCCCCCCCCCTTTTTTTTTTTTTTTTTTTTTTTTTTTATAGAGTAATGTAACATTTTGACCTTTTCAACTGAAGATTTAGATTAAGGGTAGTCAGCCTTTCTACACCCACCGTCCACTTCGGTATCTGTGTTAAGAGTAGAATTTTAGAACATCCCATTAAGTAGTAGGATTTATTATTTTGCATATTAATTTGTTACACATTATAAAATATAAAAACAAAAGAATATCGTGGAGATTTATGTAAAAGTTTTTAATAATGTCATGAAAAAAAAAATAATAATAATAATTAATTAAAAAAATAAATAAATAAAAATATAAAAATCTGTTTTAATATTTTTAAAAAGTCAGTTAAATTAAAGAAAATGAAAGTACTGCAGTATCAGAACAAACTCCCATTGTCACTGTGAAACGGCCGTGGGAGCCAGGTTTTTTTTCTTATTTCTTCACTTAACCCATTAGTAGCCGCTAGTTGGTCGATTTTCCGCCGATCCATCTGTGTTGCGAGATTTTTTTATTCAATAGCCACCAAAAATTTTTAGAAGTGACATTTGATATACATAAAACGTGAAAAAAAATCGAAGAAACGTCGATCACATCATTTCTTAAAATTATTGGTGACAGTTGAATAAAAAGCACGCAATCTGTAATAGGTGGCGCTGTCTATAGCGGCTACTAACGGGTTAAAAAAAAAAAAAAAAAAAAAAAAAAAAGTCTCTAGAATACATTATTTTATTCTTAAGAACGTTTTTTAAAGAGAGATAAAATAAATTATAAAAGTTTGGAACTCTGATTGTAGGTGATATTGCATGTAATCGACAGATCTCCTCAATCTGCTTTGCATCCGAACTTTTAATTAACAGACAAAGCTTTGATTAAAATTTTGGGAGTAATACTGATTTATCTATCCCCTGTTGTCCATACTCAGGAAATTACGACTTTATATCAAAAGAAATTGTAATTTAGGAAACAATGATAAAATGGTTCACTCAAAGTAAGGTAAGTATTTATAGTTCATTCACAAATTGTCTAAATGCATAAAAAAGGTGTTCCATTTCCCGATTTAATCTTCATCTTTAATCAAAGAAATTTTTAATTCTATTCATAAAAATTTTAATGCCGTTTTCCGTTAAAGGAAACATTTTCAATTGTGCATTTTGGAAAGGGAAAAGACCACAACACTTGATTAAAAGGAAAATTCTTTCAAATGAAAGATTTAGATAAAAGATTCATAAAGAAGGAAAGACATTTAGGTAAAGTGTGAGTGCGCCCCACATTAGAAAAGTGACGTCATTTTTTCACCAGGTTGCAACGCCTTTATTTCGGTTGACCTCGCGCCACATACAACTAACAACTCCTCCTCAAATTGGGTTTATTCACTTGCAAAAGACAGGATCAAGTCTCATCAAGAA